>JAEAOA010001462.1:1775000-2150000 GCA_016746295.1 Potamilus streckersoni
TGACTTTTTTTTTTGGTTAAAATGTACTTAGAGGAAAGGCACTAACTTTAATGACTTTGGTTAAAATGTACTTAGAGGGAGGGCACTAACTTTAATGACTTTGGTTAAACTGTACTTAGAGGAAAGGCACTAACTTTAATGACTTTGGTTAAAATGTACTTAGAGGGAGGGCACTAACTTTAATGACTTTGGTTAAAATGTACTTAGAGGAAGGGCACTAACTTGAATGACTTGCCTGCTGCTGTTGCATAGCTAGTACTTTTCCTGAAGGAAAATTCCCCATTGAATGATTGGGAATTTTGATTGAATGATTTCTATAGAATCATATAGTCTTGATTTATTAATATTTCTTCAAATTTGTTATTTAAATTCCAAAACATTTCCAGGATTATAGGACCCATGGGAACTGTGTGCATTATTAAAACTAGTTTTATCCCTCTCATAAAAACAACATTTTAACATCAGCAATATCTTACATACTGGTACTGCCCAAGGCAATTTTTGGTTTGTTGGGAGGTCTGATGATCCAAAAACTGGTGAATAAAAAACAAACACAATGAATACTCATCATCACAGGGCAGCTTCTGATTGCGGTGGGATGGAACCCATATGGGTCACTTTTTGAGCAAAGATGATTTGGCCCAGTAAAAAATGACTTCAATTTCATGGACTAATGAGCAAAGGTAAAATGGTGGAGAAAGTAGTGTCAAAAGTTGAAAAGCTAAATACTTTAAACTTCACCCAAAAATTCATAAGTTGACTTTTTGAGAGAGCACAAGACATATGAGATTCCATTCCAGCTTTAGAAACTTGTCTTGGGAATTCAAATAACAGATCAGGTCTCTCATGAGAAAATCCAGTCTAATGGCAGGGCCATATGAAAATTTAAGCATGTTGGAAAGGGCTGCTTGAGAGCTCTTAACATAGAAAGTGAGCCTTGCTTCTTTAAAAAAGGAAGAGAAGAAAATTAACCACTGCTGAGCTCACAGAGTGACAGTAAGGATTGACACATTTTCTATTACACCAATCTCAAAACATTCTCCATTTGGCATCATACCACTGAGGGTGATCATCTCATGGACTCGATGCACTTGGTAACATGGTTCAAAAACCTTTCTTTTTGCAAAAGGATCATGAAGGAAAAGAATCTTCAGGATGTTGTATATGAGAAAGCAAATGTGACATAAGGTCCTGGGATGGTCCATCAGCAGATTAAAAAGGTCATTGAACCATGACAGCTGTGGCCACACAGAATCAAAATGAGTTCAGTTCTGGTGTACCTGTGGGATTACCCTGAAGGTTGAGAAGGCATAAGTGAACAATTGATCCCACCTCAAGTTTAACATATCCATTGCCCAGACCCTCTGGTTGTTGAATGGGAATAGATATATGGGAAGCTTTTCTTCAACCTGGTGGCAAATAATTTTCACTGAGGGTGTTCCCCAAAGAAGGATTATGGAGTCTGCTATGGATTGGATGAGAAAACATTTCTTATGAACTATCTTCCCTTTCCTTGACAGATGTTCTTCTTGCTGAGAATGTGGCATACTTGATGGAATATACTTTCTAAAGCTGAACAGCAAAAGTAGTTCTAAGCCTTCATGCAGATAGAGGGTGTAAATGTGCTCTGTGTCTGCTGAGGTACTTTACCAATTACATTCTGTCAGAGGAGACCATCAGGCAGCAACCTCTTATTTGCTGGTCACACCCCAGAATGCCTAGAAACACTGTCCTCATTTCTATATTGTTCATGCAAATGAGCTTAGTTCTTCCCTCAAGAATCAAATCCACCAACCCATAAAGAGCATTTGGCTGTTAATGTAACCCATTGAGTTTTTTGTATTAATATTGGCTCATTTAGTTTATATTCACTGCATTTTAGAACTTAAATGTGTCTCATTATTCCAAAATCTGCTTTAATAAAGCAGCTGCAGGTAGGCTTGAGAAGAGTTATGTCCCTTGTCATTGTACACTACACAGCATTGACTAGTGGCAATTAGAAATGTGTGTAGTTTTTTTTTTTTTTTAAAACTTGCATTAATTTCAAAATTATCAAAGAAGATTCCATCTGCTCTTCTTTGAACTGGTAATAATTTGGATATTTTCTCATTTTTTTTATTGACAAAAAAAATTTTATGGGCAAAGAAGAAAAACAAAATAGAAAAAAATTAATTGTTATGGTGTTTAATATTTTTTGTTTTCAGATAAAAAAATTTATAGAATCGTATAGTCTTGGTTTATTAAGCTTTGTCAGAAATATTTCCAAATATGTCCAAATAAATTAACAGCTCAAGAATTAATGACACATAAAAGGGCTTTAGCTCGACATACACAAGTCACTAGGAAGTGTCACATTTGGACAGGCTCACATGACCAACATGGTAATGGAATAATTTATGTAACTTTTCATAAGGTAAAAAAAGATTGTTTTGCCTCACCAACTAAAGTTCTTTGTAGAAACTATGACAAACCCACTACCATCTCAGTGTAAGGTAGATGCCATACAAAAACATGCATAAATACTGATCATTTATCTCTTGAACCAAAGTGAATAAATATGGCTAGAAAATCATGTAAAGCCAATGGTGAATGCCAAAGCCATAGGGGCTATGGGAGGTGTATACTGTGATATTCAGGCATATTTAATAATTGTTACAGGGTGTTAATTTAAAGGATTTAATGTGTATGAATGTTCATTGATTACAAAATTATTTTTTGAACTGGCAAACACTGTTTAATGTATCATGTATATTTGTATGCACCTCTCCCTATCTTTTACTGTTCTTTAATCTTGATCTATCATGTGCTGAAACACTGGTCCACAATTCCACAGTCTCAGCCAGTAGGAACATGTAGACTTTCCTGTGCCAAACACTGAGCTATGAAGGATTGAATGACATAATGCATCAAAATATCTGCTCCATACTGATATCTGTCAGGTGCATATGTAAAAATGTTATTGTGCAAGCTATTGCACTTATTTGTGTTTGGAAGGATTGATTTTTTTTCTTAGCTTGACATCTGAGACAAAATTTCTTAGTACCGATTCAAGCTTTTCAATATCTTCAGAACAAATGTTTAGCATATGGCAGAAATTTGATGAATAGGATGCTAAATGGGCAAGGCAGACTAAGGAATTTTTTCAGCAATTTTTATGCTGATTCCTGAAACACTGAATACTATTATGGACTGCTGTCTTTGCCTTTGCCAAAAATACTTCTTTAGAACTGACTTGTATGCATACAAGCTCACAATGTACCCTTCTTCTGATAGCAGTTGCCAATGTTTGCTGAAAGAGATCTTTGTCCTTATCAGGACCGTTTAATCTACATTTTTAACATGTTTTTGAAGTATACGCATTGAATGCACGTATTTGTATATTGTTGTATGGGTCTCTGAACCTTAGCCGACTATGTTTCCTGAGTTTTTTCAAGCTGTGTGCTGGCATCGCAAGTTAAAGAATCAATTGTTAGTATGTTTTTAACATTTCAAGCTTATTTAAATTTTCCCTTGCTAATTTTAGTTTCTGTGGAGGACATCAAGTCTTCTGTTTGATGATCATTTTTTGCAGTTTAAATGTATGCATGCTTTCTTTCCACATAGTTTGTTTGCAATGGACACACAGAGTGGAAGTTTTCTGCTTCTGGTATGTTCCATGCCTATATAAGCTTCTGGTATGTTCCATGCCTATATAAGCCACAGAATGGGTGGCAGACTACTCTGTGGTCTGTGGTTGTATGCTGTGTCTGTCTGTACGTGAATGCCTTTGTATGTTAGCTGGTTAACCTCTTGAACAAATTTTTGGATTTTCCACTAAAACACATTCATTGACAGATATAACGGTACTAGAGAGTTTGTTCAGTTTCTTATATAAATGGACAGAAGAAGGAGATCAAATGTTCAGGCAGAATATAATAAATCTTAGGTCAGATGTCACTCCAATTTTGGTCTGGTAACAAGAAAGTGCCAACATGTAACTGGGCCTCTCTTTGTCTGCCCTTGGCACTTTTCCAAAAAGCCTGCCAGTTCTACTTCCTTTAGATTGCAGCTGATATATTTAACCGTTAAAATGGCACACAGTCCTTGAGTTTTGTTTTTATATATCTATGGTTATTATTGCTTTTAATTTCCAACTCTGTCATGCATTTTGTGCAATGTTTCCAATATCATATTTAGCTTTGAGATGTTGATAATTACGTTTTCAATGATGCTGTCAACACCTGTTGCCTGATGTGACCCAACAAAGAACTTCATTTTTTTCTCTCCTTTTCTGGGCAAAGCTTGGATGGCACTTGATTTGGACCACAGAAAGATAGTGATTTTTGATATACATCAAATCCTGGGTGCTCTATTACTGGATACGCAGATCTATATTGCAAGCTAGATTCTGGTTGGTCACTCTTGGATAAAAGTACACCACAGTTCCATGGTTGACAGTTGCATGAACTCTTGTGGATGTTTCTCTATTTTCCTAGGTCTGCCTGAAGCCATATTTTCTTAGGAAGTAGCTAATGTAGGTGGCTGTAGTATTAGAGATTTCATGGTTACCAATTGTTCCTGGTTCTGATGGATCTTAGGATGTGACATCATATATAGTCAGGCTGGGCCTTGAAGCAACCCCCTCCCCAATGTAAAAAAGTCTGCATATTTGGAGGTTGTTATTTATTTGACCATATAATGCAGTCAATTTATTTTATTTTCATTGTAATCAATTATGTAGGTAAACATCAATCACATTTCAAGTGTCAATGGAATGGTCTCACTAGGAGTTCATTCCACTTGACCTTTTATTTCAATTCTTTTGGCATAGAAGCATCAGTACATATTCAAATTTCAAGTTACTAGTACCAAAGAAAAAAGTAATTATTTACAAAAGATACATTTTTGTCTGCTGTTATGAAGTTACAGCATCAAGGACTTTTTTTTCTAACTCCAATTCAAGACAATTTTTTCACTATTACCTCAAATTTCATGTAATTTTCCCAATTTCTCTCTTGATTTAAATGTAAACAAGACCACAGTATAGTACATGTACACAACTTGGGAAATGATCAGAATACATTATTTAATGTTTGAATTGGAAAATAAAACAAATACATGATAATCATTTACTCTTGAATGTCTTTCTTTCATGTCAAAATTATAGCACCTCCCAATGATGTTAGAGTACATTTTTTATGTCATGAGGCTACATTCAAGCTACTTAAACAACTTCACCATATATACATCACTCTCTCAAAAGTACACAATAACTGGTGAACACCCATTGTGAAACAAAGCCAGAATTTGGTGTTGGACAAGGATTTGGTTTATTTTAAGGTTGTATTCTCTTTTGTATCTCTCATTTGTGGTCTTGAATGAGAAGGGATGCACAAACTTTTAAAAACGTGCAAGGAAAAGCAACTTTTGACAAGCTTCGCTGACTAGAACGCTTAGCTCCTGAGTCCATCATTTCAAGAATTTAACCTGGTAAGATTGTAAGTCGTGCAACATTATATTATTATAAGGTCAGCTTACAAAATTGGTGGAAAAAGTGAAGAACCCAACTGGCTCTGTTCAGCACTGACATTTTATATTTTGCAACACACATGAAAATGAGAATTCCTTGCACTCCAGGGTTAGATAATATCAGATAGTTAATTGGTTCTAAAAAGTTATCCTCCATCATATTCCCTACAACATTTTCAAGATTCGTTAGTATTTAATTCTCCCTGTCAACATAAAAATATACTTTAAATATCGCAGCTGAAATGTCATTTGCCCCCAACCCCAACCTCTCCCTCCATATAGATTCCTCCTTATTACTCAGGGATTAAGACTCAAACAATTTACTGAGGTAACATGAAGTTGATTAAATTAATCTATCACTCTTGTGTGTAGCTAGAAGAATCGAGTTTACTGTGTGTATTCAAGTTTAGAAAAGAAAGGAATGGCTGACAATGCACACATGCTAGTAAGGTGTAGGTTAATATGTCAAATCAGACGTCAAATCAGTGTTGATACTGATGGACCGATTTGTGGGTATGATAGGACCTCTTCAAAAATCAGCCAATCATTTGTAGACAATGTTCAGAATCTATGGCTGCCAAGGGAGACCACACATCCAATCAAGACTAATAATAAGGATCTCCTGCCCTAATCTGGCAACTGTAAGCTGATTCCATATTTTATGAAATCTGGAGAGAGTGGAGGACTAAAGTCTGATACCGATCTCCACAATGTATGGATTCTAAAGACCCATACGCAGCACCCAGTAACTGGTGCCTGCTGACTGGGCAAGGACTCAACAGGCAACTCAAATCTGCAGTAAGAGCTTACCCTAAGATCTGATAGACTTTGTTCTATGAACTCTCTGGGGGCTATGTCCCATCACCAACAATGGGTCCTTGGGTCTGAAAGTTACTGTTCTCCCATCAATCAGCCCTTCAGTAGAGTGTTTTGGACACTAGACTCACTCTCTGGTAGTGACAGGGTATTCCTCACTATCAAAAGGGCATGACTCTGTGCTGACTGGATGGGACAGTGCTGCACCAGCATCTCCGGGCAGAGTGACTCACTTTCCATCCATTTATACATTCTCTGATCATTATAAGGAATCTCTTATGAGACCTAGGTAATCTTTCTCCGAGGGACTCAGAGATAGAGAACCCATAAAGCTGTGACAAAGATGAGGATACCTTCTTCCTCACCTGTTAAGTTCACCATATCCCATACCTCATCAGAGCAAAGGCTACAAAGAAGACAGCCATATGTCCTCTTATAATTCATACAGGATAAACAAGTTGGATGTGTGTCCGAGGGTGATTTCTAATGGCCTCACTTACCCATGCCTTGCTTAGCTATTGTTGCTGAAAGAGGAATGATACACTGAAAAGAAAAACTTCAAATGCACCAATTAAAGCATTGCCTAAGTTTACGCTATTTTATAATTTATTCAGCGAAAAGGAACCTTTTTCAAGGCATTTCATTATAAATAAATGTTGAAAGGAAGCAAAAGTAATCCTTAAGGACATAAAAATAATTCAACCAGACTGATTCTTTTTATATTTTTTTTAAAGCAAGGGACTACAAAGAAAAACACAAGTTACACTTGCTAATATGAGGAAACATTTACTTATATCTATTGGTACTAAAACTAAAAAATAAAAATCAGAGTTCTTGATAAACAATTTATAATACATAAAATTAAGAAGTGGTGTGCAACCTCCATACCATGTATAAAAAGTAACAATTTACAACATAGGCAGAAAATTCATAGACATTCAAAACTGTAAGGATAGGGATACTCAAATCACATATCTACCAGCTTAGAAAAGTTGTTTGAATACAAATAAAACAAAGTTTAATTTCTAACTCATTTAAAGAAGGAAACTAAATATGCCATACCCTTTGTGTATGAACAAGCCTAAGAAAAAAATTCTCAAGAGAACTTAATTAAACAGCTTTCTCATTAAAAAAAGTTGATTGGGGAATTAAGTCCTAAAGCATAAACAGAATATTTAGAATACAAGAGAATAATAAATTTATTGTTGACCCATTTAAAATGGCACTAGGCTTCTTAATGTAAACAATTTTGAATCCTACAACATGGTGACTGAAAAATATTTGAGATAGTCCTTCAATCTTGTCCCATGAATGGGGCTCTTATGCAGGGTGTTGGTCAGTGTTCTGGATGATTCTAATTCACACTAATCAGAGAATGAAATTTCCATCATTCAGCTGGGTATTTACCTCCTGGAAAAGTACTAGCTATGCAAGAGCAGCATGTAAACTTCTATAAAATAATCAAGACAGAATGATGAAAGTAGTGTTTGAAGCAAGGGATGTAAATCTGACATCAAAATGTTGAAATTTCTTGGAGTTTTGTACCTTACATTACAAACTATTTAACATTTAACAAATAGAGGTATATTTAATTTGTTCTGTGTATGTACAATTCTTAATATTTCTGTCCCTTTTCCTGGGAAATATACATAAGTACCATGTCTGTAAGCTCTCAACAATCTGACACAATGGCAAAGCACACTAAAATGGCAAAAATCCCTTTGTTAGTACGTGTTAATATTTGTTAAGGACACAAATACCACAATATTGAGTGAATAAATTTTACAACTGAATGTTATCTTCTGATATTCCAGCTTAATGTTATTTTTCAAGGTTAACAAAGAAACTTTTTGGTCTTCCATTGTCTTACAGCAAGATCCATTCAGGTTGATAAACTATTGTCTTACAGCAAGAATAATTCTGGTTAAGAAAGAAATGAGAATTTGAACTGTACAATAATAAAAAAAAAACAGGTTCATTCTTCGCGGAAAGACTACTGAGCTTGTATTTGTAAAACAAAATAATAATTACATGTATTGTGAATTTTTCAATGTTATATGCATTTATACAAAGCACTTTTCAATAGCTGGCTAATATTAAAATCAACACAAAGAAAAATTATTTGTTGGTCTGTGGAGACCCTCAAAAATCATCAAGTAGTCGGCTGAGACCCTCTGAAGTGGTCTATAAAAAATGGTTGAGAACCACTACACTATGTTTCACAATGATATTCAACTTCAAAATTTGTTATATCATCTGGGATGGTCTGTCAATATGCAATATGGTTTCATAATTTAAATCAAACCCTCAAGGGCTGAACTGGAAATGGGGGTCAATGTGTGTATAAAATATATTGAGTTGTGAAATGTCATCTATACCTATTAAGACCAAGATCTGAAACTTTATAATATAACTGGAAGTAGTACTAACATAAATAACATAAATATGTATCCACTCTCTGAAGTGTAGTTATGTGTGCATGTGTATGTATGAAACTTCTTTATTTCAATAAACTTTCTTCTAATTGCGCAAATTTACCATTTTTTATAACTGATGAAAAATTAAGATTTAATTGAACCCTTCAACCTTTCAACTTAAGGGACCCCACAAAATGACACATAGATCCTGTCTGGTCAGCATGCAAGTCCAATATGAAGGTCAGTTCATGGATTGAACTATTAACTAAGTTTTTGCAGCTTTTCCATTAGTTGCAGGTGTGCTCTGGCATTTCAATACTCCTGTAATAGACAATTGGATTTGGATTTCCTTTATTTTCCACACTAATTCCATCCTAGAGCAAAGCTTAAATGCAATACTACCACTATAATGGGATTATTAATGGTGGATGATGTGCTGCATGCACAATTAACAATCTGACTAGCATAGATCCTTAGCAAGAAATTATGGCTGACCATGCTGGGTTACAAAAGGGTTTCATTCTTGTAGGAAACTCTGCAACTATATCTATTGTTGACTGACAAGGACAGTGCAATGATGTTTATTCAAGTGGTTAACTGAAATGAGTGTAACTGACACATGAATGTGACATTAGCTCTGACATAGGATTTGCATGCCATTAAACATTTTATTTCATTCCCTAATTTAATTTGATACAAAAAGGTATAATTAATCAGATAAGTCAAAGCAGGTCTTCATTTAATTGAATGTAACAATAAAAAAATATGTCTGCAAATGGGAAATCAAAACAGTTGGCTGTTAATTAACTTCTCACAGATACACCCATGGATATAGCTTTGAATGTACGCCAACATTTTTCGCATTTCAATACCAGTGCGCATATCACATTTACGATGATATACTTAATTTTAATTCAAAATATACTACTAAAACACAAATTTCACTTGCTAAAATTTATTTCATTGATGTTTATTTTTCAAAGTGTTGCTACCAACAGCCATTAGTGACATTTCCAGGTCAGAATTTTATCAAAGGTCATTATTTACAGTGTGCTGAGAATTCTTTTCGTCAAGAAAATGTAGGATGTCTTATAAAAGATGAGAAATTCAAGATGTCAATTCACATTTCCAGACACTAAGAATCACTATAGATGATAAAATGAGCAATATATCAGGACATCTTATACAAATTTTGAACAAAGTTTCCTTTTTGTTGAAACTTCTGTCATTTTTCCAAACAAAATGGGATCCATGCCTGTTCCCATGTTAAAAGCAGGTTCATATTTATCCAGGCATGAGTTATTGATGGCACAATGTACTATAAACTGGCAAAAACAGTAACTGAACTATTCTTCAGTAAATACATCCATTAAACAGTAAGTATCCTATACTTTGAATTGCAACCATAATGATCAACAATTTTTACATTCTATTGTTTGTTTTGTTGATGGTATTTTTCACATAATGCATGCAATTATTAGTAAAAATCATGAAATTTTTGGAATGTTCTTTCTCACAACCAATATATAGGGGGTTTTCTGAGTGGGTTAACCAAATTTTAATAACTGAAGTTATTACAATTTTCATGTCAACAAACCTTGTCCATTTGATGTGAATAAATCCTCCCACAGACTGGAGAATTGTCCTTAAAACAAGGTCCACTCATGCGACTCACAAGCCCATGCAAAGAAGGTCATTGTTTCCATGATTACAACAGGAGTGGTGTGGAAAGAGAACATTTGGCAATAGCAATGGGTGCAGAATTACTTTTACAATCCCCAAGGAAAGATCCACTTCAATGAATGTTGGTGTTTCTTTTGGCTTTATTGTTTTGACTAGACTAAGGATTCCAGAGGCAAAATGTTTGTGATATGTTGAGCTAAAGAGCAGAAGGAAAAAGTAGTATGGATCCCCAAAATGCTGCTTTCAGGACAACCTCTACAGAAAAATCTTTTCAGTATGCCAAACAGGCAGCAATGGCTACAATCTTAAGGGTTTTGAATTTCATAAAGAAAACCTTTATCAGTTCTTGATGGTAGTGACAATCCAACATGAAATAAAGGAAGCTGAATATAAGTGAAGCCCTTCAGAGGAAGATGTTTTTGATCTATCATTTTCCCTTGGAAGCATCAGATAAGATGTCATGCCATGACAGGATATACTAGCCATCATCTTAAGAATTTTTGTTGACTGTAGATCTCAATAGGTAGTGAAGCTATCACATAGCTGATTTAGGAAAAATTCCCAACTGGCAAAGAAGAGAAATGGAATCATAACTGCCTATAAAAGGAGATGGCCAGAATTAAAAACAAAGTATGAAGTCTGCTCTGTTTTCCCACAGACAAAATGGTGAGCAAAAACACAGATTGAGTGTAGGGTCCAAGAAAGAAGCATCACTTCATGGTTAAAAAATGGTTTGGTAAAAAACCACAAAGCACAAAGCGGATTCCATCGGGGTGAAAGGTATTGGGGAAACTAGTCTGCAGTGAATTCGAACTGATTGCCATACCCTGAGAAAATTTAAGTGTGTTGGAAATGGCAGCTCCAAAGCCATTCATAGTCATCACTGAACATCTTTTGTTCATAAAAAGCAACAAAAAGAAATCAATAGACATTACAGAGGGCCATCTATGATCAATGAGTTTTCTACTGCACTAATCACAGATGATTCACTACTGGTATCATAGACCTTAGATATTGAAGTTCTCCTAGCCTGAAATGATACAACTGGAAATCTGGCCTGGAAAATTTATTTGACAGATATAGATTGCCTGAGACGGGACAAAACATTAAAGTTGTAGGAAGCATGTGTTTTTGAGTAGGAGGATGTGTTTCAATCAATTAAAGTCCTTCCTGTTTGGCATATACTTGAGTTGATTTTTATCAATGGGTCTAGAAGGTTGTTAAACCACAATCATGGAGGCTGTAGTGGGGCTATACGAATTAGATGGGCAACTGAAGCTCTGAAATTTTGTAGAACATGGAGTAGCAGTTGGAATGTTGGAAAGGTGTACATGAACAAATAATTATACAGGAAGCTGAATGTGTCCACTTGCCCATGCTCTCTAGTCAGGGAATGTGTGTACTGCCCATTCTCTCTTATCTGGGAATATTCTCTGGTCTCAGAATATTACCCTGAAATCAAGAGGCTTTCAAAAAATTTCATCAAACTTTGAGAAAAAAAATGAATTGGTCAGATTGCTTTGATTCAGGAAAGGATAAGGATGAACATCTTCATTTACTATTGTTTGTTGTTTGGAAATCAGTTCAAGAATCTTTATGTTTAGCCCTTTTGCACATTATTGTTCATCAACCAAAGAAGTTATCAAAAGAGAAATATCTTTAAACTGGAGATTTCAAAATATATCTTCTTAAATATAATTCTGATTTCAAATTTAAGTTTTCAAAAGTGTCTGAAGCATGACTATAGAAGAGTAAGCAGTGTCACCTAAACAGCTTCATTTCCATTGCCAAGAACTGATGAATGAATTTACACAATTCAAAATGCAAAAGAATGTCAGCAGTTTGACCTTTTGAAAGGATTATTGCAATTTCCACTCAGATAATGTATCAAGGAAACTCCAGCATTTGTAACTCCAGATGGACCTCATCAAGTCAAAGTGATGCCATTTGGTAAGAAAAATTCTCCCTCAACATTCAAGCATTTAATGAACATGATGTTATGTAATGTGATGTGTTTTGGAGTTTTTGATCAAATTGCTATGATGCCTGAATTGTGACAGTTTTTAGTGATGTCTAGCACTGAGGCATCATGTTGCAGACATATAGCATGATGACCCACCCAGTCACATTATCCTGACACCAGGCCGACCAGTCCCAACACTAAACCTCTTAATGCTGAGCACAAAACGAGGCAGATGTTAGTATAATTTTTATAAGTCTTTTGGTATGACTCATCCAGGGATTAAATCTATGAGGCATAACCCCTAGGCCACTAGAGCAGTTAATGAACATATTAACAACTGGTCTAGATAACAGTGATGTTTACATTGATGACATCATCATCTACAATGACACTGGAAAAGATCACCTGGAATCCATTCAATTATATAGACATTTAGGTACAAGTGAGTTTTGCCTTTGTTGTGTTACATTTTTAACACATATTGTTGGAAATGGTTAAGTTAAACCTACAGAAGTTAAGGTCAAGGCTATCTATGATGATTTGATTTTTGGGGTACGACTGAATATAATCAAAAATTTTGTTCAAATATTTCCATAACTCTGACCAATTTGTTGAGTAAGAAAACAAAGTTTCATTGGTCTGACAAATGTCAAGAGACTTTTAATAAATTAATGACCATACTTAAGATTCTTCAAAATTTCATTCAGTCATTTAAAATGTCTTTTGATGCAAATGATGAAGGGGTAAGTGTTGGTGGAAAAAGATAAAAATAGCATAGATCATCCTGTATGCTATTTCTCTAAAATATTTAATAAGCACCAGAGATATTATTCCACAATCAATAAGGAATGTTTGATTTTGATACTGACTTTGTATCACTTTGAAATGTTTAGTAGTTCAGCTCTAGGCTATCTATGATGATTTTTGTTTTATGTGATCACAATTTCCTTACTTTCATTTACAAAATGAAAAAAAAAAAAAATCAGAGATCCTTGAGGTAAAGTTTGATGTTACTGGAACAACACTGACATCTAGCACATCATCTGACTGCAGATGTACTTTCACAACTATAAAACATCCTGTATATTTCTTTAAGCATATTTTGTGACATTCATAAAATATTCATGTAATTTTAATTATTATAGTATCATATGTATATTTTATCAATATGTAAGATAAAGCTTTGTTGTATACATCATTCTTTTTATGAGAGGAGGTATTATGTGTATTTAATCAGTATTGTGTGACTGACCTTTGTCTTTAATTGAGGGCCTACATGACTAATATCTTTCCTTTAAACAGCATATTACATTGCAAGTCTGTGTTTCTGACTGTAGAGTATATATTAAGTTTATTATTTGTAGTTAAACATGTTTACTTTGATTGGTTTCCCTTTTCGGAATTCATGGTGTGCCTGATATTTGCCATGTTCTTGACTAAACTTATAGTAAATAGATTAATCTATTTTGACAAATTAGGATGTTCTAGAAATGAACTTTTGACTGTCATCCTGGTCTTTACATTGAGTCCAAGGCTTTTATATAAGGGAGGAGTAAACAGAAATTCTGCATCATAACATCTGAAGTGGCATCAGTCATTTAGGTTTCTAGTTTTAATTTTATAGGATTTATTTATTTATATTCATTGCAATTACAAATTATTCAGTAATAATTTCCAGCTCAGACACTATTTTGGGATAACTGTGAATTCAGGTAGTGATATCGTTGATTATATCATTGCAATACAGTATGACTATCAGCATATCAACACTATTCCAAGCTGTTTGAACAACTGCACTTTCAAGATTCAAATTGATTTGAAGTATTCTATTCATTTCAACTTGTGATAGAACTTTTAGGACTATCTGAGATATAATTCACAATACTTTAGGTTTGTATTTTTTAATTTCACTTTGTATTCTTGGGAAAAAAAATTTTGCTCAATTTTTTTGAACTTGTCAGTTTTCACTAATCTGTTGCTAAGCTTAAGTTTCAGGTGATTTCCACCACCACCACCCTCCCCCAAACTTTTGTATGACAATGACAACTTTACTGTTTTATGACAATGACAACTTTACTGTTTTATGACAATGACAACTTTACTGTTTTATGACAATGACAACTTTACTGTTTTATGACAATGACAACTTTACTGTTTTATGACAATGACAACTTTACTGTTTTATGACAATGACAACTTTACTGTTTTATGACAATGACAACTTTACTGTTTTATGACAATGACAACTTTACTGTTTTATGACAATGACAACTTTACTGTTTTATGACAATGACAACTTTACTGTTTTATGACAATGACAACTTTACTGTTTTATGACAATGACAACTTTACTATTTTATGACAATGACAACTTTACTGTTTTATGACAATGACAACTTTACTGTTTTATGACAATGACAACTTTACTGTTTTATGACAATGACAACTTTACTGTTTTATGACAATGACAACTTTACTGTTTTATGACAATGACAACTTTACTGTTTTATGACAATGACAACTTTACTGTTTTATGACAATGACAACTTTACTGTTTTATGACAATGACAACTTTACTGTTTTATGACAATGACAACTTTACTGTTTTATGACAATGACAACTTTACTGTTTTATGACAATGACAACTTTACTGTTTTATGACAATGACAACTTTACTGTTTTATGACAATGACAACTTTACTGTTTTATGACAATGACAACTTTACTATTTTATGGGTTAAACTAACTATGAAAATCTAGAACTTTTCAAATTGAAATTACAACTGAAGAGAATGTGAACTTCCTTCGTTTTTCTTTTAGGCTCCAGTTTGATTTAAACAGGAAAGTAAGACTATAGGCCCTGGTCCAGAATTTGTCCATTTGTGAGGCAAACCAAATAATCAACACTTCTTGGTAATATAAAAGTTATTTTGATAAAAATTTGAAATGTAAGTTTCTCTCTCTCTCTCTCTCTCTCTCTCTCTCTCTCTCTCTCTCTCTCTCTCTCTCTCTCTCTCTCTCTCTCTCTCTCTCTCTCTCATGGACAATATCTTTTGCTGACTACAATATATATTCAGAAAACACTTTGCTCACATTTAGTTTATAAACTGAAAAAATAAATTGGAAGACAGGATAAAGCTGTTAGGAATGGGACTATTTTACTTGTTATTTCTTTTTAATCTCCACTGCAAATTTTTGTCCATGATTGCAAGTTACACTTCAGATTATTGTCCATTTTAAACATAGAGTTTACCAAACATATTTCTTCAAGGCCAGTCTTCAATAAGACTGGGATTTTCTATTGGACTGCTTCACATTTTTGTATGATATAGGTTAAGTGAAAATGTGTATGAATAGGAATTGAGAACCAAACATAACTCATTCCTGTTCTAAATCAATCTGTGAAAAACCATTTGTGATCAGAATTTACAGTTGTATTGTTGAAATCAGATATAATTTAAGAGAAATTCTGTATTACAATATTCGATGGAATTAGTGATTTTCGTTCCCTTTGATCAGTATATTACTTGGGAGTTTTGTGAACTCATTCAAAGACATTATTGATTGCATCATATAGTATATCAGGACATTCAAGACTACTGAAATTCATTTGGAACATTCTCTATTTTTCAATTTGTGATAGGACATTATGGATTATCTGGAACTAAATTCAAAATATTGTCAGTTGCTTTTGAATTTTGATCTTGTATTGCAGGGAAATAAATTACTTGTTGATTTTACTTAAAATTGCTATTTTCACTTTCTTTCTGTTATGTATTTTATGACCTAGGTTTATAACATACTCATCATTTGACCCTTCTAGAATATTATTTGTCTCAGTGATGTTCGATGCCAATTTTCATCACTTGATACACTGCATCCAGTCTATTTTCTAGTATAGAGAAGAGCCCAGGAGATGACGAGCTTCCATACATATCCATGCTGACTGACTTAGACATGAACACAGGAGAGACGTATTAGTGATCTGTAAAGGTGAGCACCATTATCACTCAGACACCCAGGGCTACAACCTTGAGCACCATTATCACTCAGACACCCAGGGCTACAACCTTGAGAAAATTGGCCAATGCTTGACCTTTTTGATCGTTTAAAAACACCAAAGTCAAGGCCTGAATAGTGAACTCAAAATCAAAATTCCAATTTAAGATGCGTGTCCATGACCCAATCCTATCCAGATCATTATGGTACTTTAAGGTCATCAAAAGGTAATTAATTCTGAGGAGCCCCATAAACTTTCATATAAGTTTGACTAACATTTTGAAAACTTTCTTGATATTTATTACCAGCAAGCAGTATGGTGTACATGCAGTAATATACAAATCTGACAGTTTTCTGATGATCTTCAAAATAAGATTACCAGAACAAAATCAGTTCCTAAGACCCTCTCAAGGAACGCTCATGACAGTCTTAACAGATATAGTTAAATGACTGAGGATTATTTCAGAGAACAGCATCAACCCCCCCCCATCACAGTAGTCCATATAATCTGGAACTCTTAAATCACCAGGTTGCATATACCGAAAACTAATGGGGGGATTAAGCTTGAGGCTGAGTGTTATGCTGAAAATTTTAAATAACAGTTCCAAATTATACATCCATACTTAAATTGTCATATTAGAGTGGTGAAGTATTCATGAGCTGGGTCACCCAACCTCAACTTGACACAGCTATAATTGGGCAATTGCTTCTGCTAGAGGAATACATTTAGGAAGTATAAATGCTTCATCCATGGACAGTCCTTGCTCTCAATGGTTGAAGGCTCTAAAAATGTCATTATTAAATACTCTAAGCTGTGCCTCTACAGTCTGCAAAATGTACTGGAAGATTCCATGCTCCAGCATCAATATACTGCAATGAGTTACAATATCTTTTGTAATCATAATTGGATTATATTTATAACTGAGCCAAAATCCTTGTGTATTTGTATTGGTAATTCAAAAAGTACCCAAACTCTCCAATGATAAGATCACAATTTTATGGCAAGTATACTGGTGCTACATAATTTAAAAAAAACCAACTCTTTTTCTTCTAAAGCTTTACCTAATAATAAAAAATTTCCCACTATACTGGTCAACTGGACTTCCCATTTGAAAAATTCTGTAATTAGCCCCAATTTATAGAAAAACCATGCCAATCCAAAGGCTTACAGGACAAATGAAAAAAATGGAATGAACAATTCTGTGTTATACCAAGTCCACATGCTAAAAGACATGCATGTGCAGTTTATATTTTGTGCTATATCAAATCCCAACATGTAATTATCTTGCTGATTGGCATTATTCAAGATAAAAAACTCAATCCTCTTAACATTTTCTCATTGAATTAAATAAGATTGCATATGGAGCCTATAAATAAATACATTTATATCAAGGAATAAATAATAATAATACCAACAGTTAATTGGAAACAATCTTGACCGTAAGTTTATATGTGCCTTGTAATATACCATGAAATGCTTCATTTGAATTTCTATAAGGTTCTTATATTATAACATTGGTTGTATCTATGCAAACAGACACTGCTAAAAAAACAAATATTGTTGATGTTTATGTGCATACTGTTTTTAAAAAAATTCATCAATCAAAGCATGAAAGCATGATAAACAATTTGCTCTCTAATTTGTAAATTACCATTTTATCCACATACACAAAAATGGTGACAGAATCTGATGTATGAAATAAATGAGACTACTGTAAATCAATATCATGATTTAGCTAGAAAAGATGTACACTGGCACTACTTTAACACTGATGTTGACATGGAGGATGATAAATTTATCTAGGGCACTGCTGCTTTTGTCTAGAGCATTTATGCATTAATTGTCTATGGCATTGATGCATTTGTCTATGGCATTGATGCATTTGTCTATGGCATTGATGGATTTATCTAGGGCATTTACGCATTTGTCTAGGGAATTGATGGATTTATCTAGGACATTGATGCATTTGTCTAGGGCATTTATGCATTTGTCTAGGGCATTGATGGATTTATCTAGGACATTGATGCATTTGTCTAAGGCATTTATGTATTTGTCTAGGGCATTGATGGATTTGTCTAGGGCATTGATGGATTTATCTAGGGTATTTATGCATTTGTCTATGGCATTGATGGATTTATCTAGGGCATTGATGCATTTGTCTATGGCATTGATGCATTTGTCTATGGCATTGATAGATTTATCTAGGGCATTTATGCATTTGTCTAGGGCATTGATGGATATATCTAGGGCATTGATGGATTTATCTAGGGCATTGATGATTTATCTAGTGCATTGATGGATTTGTCTAGGGCATTGATAGATTCATCTAGGACATTGATTGATTTATCTAGGGCATTGATGGATTTGTCTATAGGGCATTAATGGATTTGTCTAAGGCATTGATGGATTTATCTAGGGCATTTATACATTTGTCTAGGGCATTGATGCATTTGTCTAGTGCATTGATGGATATTTCTAAGGCATTGATGGATTTGTCTAGGGCATAGATGCATTTGTCTATGGCATTGATGGATTTATCTAGGGCATTTATGCATTTGTCTAGGGCATTGATGGATTTATCTAGGGCACTGATGCATTTGTCTATGGCATTGATGCAATTATCTAGGGCATTGATGGATTTATCTAGGGCATTGATGATTTATCTAGTGCATTGATGGATTTGTCTAGGGCATTGATAGATTCATCTAGGGCATTAATTGATTTATCTAGGGCATTGATGGATTTGTCTATAGGGCATTAATGGATTTGTCTAAGGCATTGATGGATTTATCTAGGGCATAGATGCATTTGTCTATGGCATTGATGGATTTATCTAGGTTATTTATGCATTTGTATAGGGCATTGATGGATTTATCTAGGGCACTGATGCATTTGTCTATGGCATTGATGCATTTGTCTATGGCATTGATGGATTTATCTAGGGCATTTATGCATTTGTCTATGGCATTGATGGATTTATCTAGGGCACTGATGCATTTGTCTATGGCATTTATGCAATTATCTAGGGCATTGATGGATTTATCTAGGGCATTGATGCATTTATCTAGGGCATTGATGGATTTGTCCAGGGCATTGATGGATATATCTAGGGCATTGATGGATTTATCTAGGGCATTGATGGATTTGTCTAGGGCATTGATAGATTCATATAGGGCATTAATGTATTTGTCTAGGGCACTGATAGATTCATTTAGGGCATTGATGGATTTATCTAGGGCTTTGATTGATTTATCTAGGGCATTGATGGATTTGTCTAGGGCATTGATAAATTCATATAGGGCATTAATGGATTTGTCTAAGGCATTAATGCATTTGTCAAGGGCACTGATGCATTTATCTAGGGTACTGATGCATTTATCTAGAGCAAAGTGGGTTTATGTTTTATACATTATCTTCTATACCAACATTTTAGCAATATAATTAATACACTATATACCAACAGGCATATGTTTTTTTTCTGACATTAAATGGTAACTGCGACTAACTGTGCAGGAACAATTTGAAATGAAGCTTTCAATCTCCTATTAGTTTAGATTATTGGACTCTCACTAGTAATTAATAAATTTTTCTTTACTTTTGTATGCAGATGATAAGTAAAATCCTTCTTCATTTGCAATCATTTTTATGATACATTCTTTTTAATTTATTTCTTTTACATTAACCATCCAATTTAGTACCTGTAATAACGGAAATCCAATCATGAATCAAACCTGAATACAAGGGAAATCAATACAAACTTTGTTAGATTGTCATGCTTTAAGAAGGGCAATGTCTGGATTAGACCTCACTTAGTTAATTTATTGCCATATAGAGAATATACTTCCCATTCAGCAGCAATCCCTAATACTTTATTAATACCAGCTTCTTCTCCTGATCTTGAGTGGAAGTCATCCACAAACTCTGGTAATTGTAGATGGTGAAGTCAATTTATTTCTCCAGAAACAATATTTTTCTTTCAGTCAGTAAGCCTATCCTTTATTAAATTAATAAATCTTTTGTAACATGTGCAAAATTGCTCAGATTTTTAAACTAAACTTTGTGTTTATGCCTTAATGGAATTTATTCAGTTATGTGCAAATTTCACAGCTGTAGACTATCAAAAATTACAAAAATTCTCCCTCATTCCAACATCATACTATATACAAATTATTTCCCCAATGGAATAAATATTATAGCAATGCCCTATTTATTTATTAAATATCCATTTCACCTTACATAGGACATCAATCCTTTCATACACATGTAAACCCATACATCTTTATCTTATCTCTTCATCCTTGCTATGTCTATGCAAGTAACCTGTCCATGCTAAACAGATGTCTTAAATTCAGGCAGTTGGAATTCCTAATTTATTCTGATGTTAGCCCTAATTTTGTTATGAATTCTATTCCCACTGCTGTAAGTGCTAATTTTGTTTTGAATTCAATATACACAGCATAGCTATAAATATGTGGAAAGGACAAAAACAGACTTATATAATAAATACAAAAAACATTCATGCTTTGTTCCAAGTCTAGGCAAATAACTTATTTAATATGTCAAAAAATGTCTGTGTTCAAGTTGCAAAACAAATTATTTTTTCAAATTAATTTAGAACAAAACATACACTAAATGTACTTCCATCTATAAAACAACCTAATCTCAGATTTGTTGTCAAGTTTGGCAATATGGCAAATTATGATTTTGAAATGTTGGCTGCAAAAAACAAAGGGATTTATGGGCTAGAAAATATGGTAGTAAATCATGGATTATAAATTTTATACCATAACTGTTGCCAAGCTGCAAATTTTACTTTTGGTAATAGTCCACATCTAAGTCACCATTTTGTTACCTGACTGCTTTACAAATTATGTAATTAAACCACAATTCTTCAGGATGAGAGAACTAAATCAATGCACTGACAAATTTACATCTGCCTTAAATCAATTTCCATATCATCAAGGAAGTAACTGATTCATCAATTGCAATTTTATAGCCTGTGGCAGATAACAACCTCATCATATGCAGAATCACAAAAATGCTGCTTTACTGTGGCAGCTCCTTAATATGATACGGGATATTCTACATATTAATATTTTTTATAATGAGTGAGGCAGGAATAAACTTGTACATTCTAACACTTCATATAGAACATAAATGAGAACATAAATGCCCACCACTTCTTTTTCAAAGCTTTAACTAACTAATTGAAACACATGTATGCTGAATTGCTTATACATACATACATACATACATACATACATACATACATACATACATACATACATACATACATACATACATACATGCATGCATGCATGCATGCATGCATGCATGCATGCATGCATGCACACACACATGTATAGACACACACACACACACATACACACCACTTCCTCAATAACACACTGTAATAACTTGCAAAACACTGGACCAGGCATGGATCACATTTATTTAAACTAGAAAAAAAAATCCCCCAAAACTGACCTCTATAAATTGTTGAAATATGAAGAAAATCAAAACTGGTAACTGAAACCTTGATATATCAATTATTTTATTGTCAGAAACAGAAGATAGCATCCATAAATTTGAATCAATATCACAAAATTCTCAACTTTTAATAAGAAGTCATATTATTTCTTAAATATATGTTAAAAAAAAACATTGGATGAAATTTTGATCCATGAGAATGTCACTAACACCTACTAGAGGTAGCACTTTATTAAATAAATCCAACTAAATGAGTTTTGTCATGTTTTAGTTCTTTCTTTTACTTCATTTTAAGTGTATTAATCATTATTGCAATGTGGCATGGTGGATTCAAATGCAAAATAGGTAAAATTACAATAACAGCTAATTGCTGATAAGCACTTCTGTCAAAAGCTAAACACAGACCTGTTTGTATGATCATGTTTAGAATTATGTCTTTTGTAATAAAGCAAATAAGGAGGATGGAATTTTAAACTGTTAAAAGAAGTGCAAATCCTACACTAGTAAGAGCTAGCAATCAGTTGTGTATCTGGTAAACTAATTTCAACTGATCAATAGAATATTGTTATAAATAGTATTGTAATATAATTAAACTACTTTACTTGAGCCTACTATCTCTGGTATAATCTCGAGTGGAGCATTATTTAAATCCATTTTTGCTGATAATAACTGGTGTCTGTGTTTCTCTTTCAACACTTGCAACAAAAATTGAACCTAAACTTGAAACCCCCCAAAAATTCTTGTAAAACAGCAAGTATAACTTTAAAAAAATTACTAGATCAAATACGATCTTACTTGCAAGATGTAAAATATGATATGAATGATTTAATATGTGAGTTTTGTATTGCTGATTGTATGTTAATGAAAATTTATTCTACTAATGAGAGTCAGCAGGTATGAAAAAGATTATCATAAAATATGGTTACAAAAGTAGTAGAGCTTTAGAAATATCATTATCAAATAAAATATCAACCATACTGTCAATAAATATCATTATCAAATAAAATATCAACCATACTGTCAATAAATATCATTATCAAAAAAAATATCAACCATACTGTCAATAAATATCATTATCAAATAAAATATCAACCATACTGTCAATAAATATCATTATCAAATAAAATATCAACTATACTGTCAATAAATCAAATCATTTTACCAAACTCTTATTAGTTCATCATTTTCAGTTGCAAATACTGACCCATATTTTGGTGATATATAGCAGTGGTCCCCAACCTTTTTGTTGCTGCCTAACGGTCAAGGTTTGATAATTTTACCTCGGTCCGCTGAGGGGAGAGGACATTGATTGTTTATATTTTAGATTGTTCGGATGTAATAATTTTAATTTAATTGTATTTAAACATGCCTTAACAATAAAACACAGTTACACCAAAAATGAATATAAATAAATATAAATATAAATGAATATAAAGTGAATATAAACCCAAGAGAAATACACAACAGTAAATAAAATGGAAATAATATAATGTACCTTGGGCGGCCCCGTACCATTTGATCCACGGACCTGTACCAGTCCGTGGCCCTGGGGAGGGGGACCACTGATATATAGTAACCAACATTTTTAATACAGTCGCTTACTATTTTAGGTTTTGTGCCAGTATAGCATGAGACTGATTTTACTGAATCAAATTTCTTACAAAATTTGTTTGTCAAATCAAATCCTACATGTCTTATTGATGAATAATAACCCATATTATATAATATTTCATTGTTCAATATAAAATTTCTAGCAAAAAAGGTTTTTTCTTTATCTAACTAATCCTCAGGTTGGGAGATCTCTAGTCCAGAATCCACATTTGGTTTAAGATCAGCTTACTATCTTAATGAAAAATTTGGAGGAGAAAGCTGTTTTTTTAAAAAGAGGGTTCTCTGAGGTGGTGAAAAATGACAGCATATTTTTTTTGTACTTCTGGTCCATAACACGAATTTGGCTTAAGATCCGCCTAACAGCATAGTACTAAGTCCTTTTTATTTCTTTTTCTGATTAACTTAACCTATAGATACAATTCAATATTAGTAATGAAATAATTAAGCATCCAACTTGTAAACCTTTTAATAAATTAAAGTTATGCATTTTTTTTCTTCTGGCTAACTCAACATTTGAAACGGGAAGGGAGGTGTGGGGATTTATCATCCTCTGCTTCACTGCATTGTCATCAAACTCCTCAATTTACTGCTTAAGCAAATATATTGTCCTTTTCTGTCCATCAGAAATTTCCTTTGATGCATTCTCACACTGCAGTCAATATTCTGTGTCCACAGTCCTATGAAAAACATCTGAATGTGGAATGTCATCTAGCTATATAAGCCACTCCTTAATCAACAGCTCAACAGTTCAATGTAACTGGCAACAAGTGAGTGGGGAAAAGTGGTTCAACAAAGGAAAGAACTAGTCCAGATTATAAAATAAATCAAGCTGAAGTAACTCAAGAACCATCAGGTAAATAATCTACATAATTTTATAAATTCATTTCTTTATATACTTAAACCTATGGGAGGCATTTCTCATTTAACAGAAAATCAATTTAAACATGTTTCAATTCATCACATTTTCATTGTAATTTTCAATACTTCATCAATTACTTCTGAATTAAAGACATTTTATCATCTTTATATACTTTTTATGCCATGGTATTTATTTCCTATTTCAGTTAATAATTCTATGGAAGCATTGTGTGTGTGTGTGTGTGTGTGTGTGTGTGTGTGTGTGTGTGTGTGTGTGTGTGTGTGTGTGTGTGTGTGTGTGTTGTAAGAATTAGTTGTAAAATTCTAAATCATTTTTAGCACTATTGTAAGTAAGCACCTTAGAATGTTCAGCCATTTGGAAGAATTTGTTTCCAAGAACATTCCATTCAAATGTTCTCCAGTAATATTTTGTCTTTTGGAAATTGAACTGCCTCTATATATTATTTTGTGAATTATCACCGTTGTGTGTCATTAGTTCCACCCAATTTTAGCCAAAGTTTTTACTTTTTATTTTACTGACAATGCATAAATAACAAAAACTCAGAATTTATAAAGTGAAATTTTTTTTTAATTTTAATTTTTTTTTTCCTTAAGAAAATTCATAGAATTTCTTTCAAATTGTTTTTGTTTTACAATAAGTACTTTTCCCAAACTGATGAAATGAAATAAGCTAATTAAATGAACGTGTTGTT
This sequence comes from Potamilus streckersoni, assembly GCA_016746295.1. Lineage (NCBI taxonomy): Eukaryota > Metazoa > Mollusca > Bivalvia > Unionida > Unionidae > Potamilus > Potamilus streckersoni. Next base: position 1,800,061 of record JAEAOA010001462.1, read on the forward strand.
TTATATATATATATATATATATATATATATATATATATATATATATATATATATATAGATGCAATAAACTGATGACAAACAGTGTAAAACTAGTAACTAACTAGCCTGAGCATTTTCGACTCTTAATGAGTCTTTTTCAAAGGCAAATACAAAACATATATAAGACAAACAAATAAAAACAAAGACGTATTTGTTAACCTCTACATGGCTTTCTCCACATGGGTTAAAACTATAAATACAACCAGCTTGTATAGACTTGTTGCGGACACTGAAAACAGTGTATAATTCCCTAAAAGTCTACAAGCCTAAGTGACATCTATTTTTACTTTTTTGAATATTTATGTAATGCAGATTATATCCCAGATATTTGATTCTATACCGGTTATTCTTATAGTAAAAATTAAAGAATACTAAGAAGATTTAGAAAAAGTTAAATTCTACTAGTGCATAGTTTTTTTTCTCTAGTCTTCTTGGTTTATACCGCTTGGTTTCAATGTTCTAAGGCAGCATATCCTTTTCCTTCCTGGTTTCGGAACTCCAGCTGTGGTTGTTAGTTGTTATTCGCCATATGATTTGTATTCTTTATATATATATATATATATATATATATATATATATATATATATATATATATATATATATATATATATATATATATAGATAGATAGATAGATAGATAGATAGATAGATATATAATTATGATGAAATAAAATGGGATTAAACCATTAAACCTATTTCACATAATTTCAATTTTCACTCATTTCCAATATGAAATCCTTGGTTTATTCCTTAAAAGGCTCGTCAATTTAAGGTGTCTAATTGCTAGTAAATGTTACAAGAGCAAAACTCATCACCTTCAAACTTTTTAAATGGACTAACATCAATACTAATATTATCATTCGGACTCATTTCTTCATGAAACTCCACATCAGTGATTTCCTTTGTTATAAAACTATACATCACCAGTTCCCTTTATAATAAAAGTACACATCATGGTTGTTTAGATCCCAGTTCTCTCCTTTCTGGTAGAGGGTCAATAAATCAACAGGTGAAACATAATTACTGGGGTCACAATATGGCAATGAGGATCATCTGAGGATTCCCCCAGTGTTGAAACAGGAGATCCCTTATGTGAGGTAGAGACATGGGCAATAGATCACCAGGTCTATGAGACTGTTGAACCATGATTGCTGGGGTGACAATGGTGGCACTCACCTTTGCATTTAAAACATGCACAGTGGCAAGAATATTGGCATACCTCTATGCTCCCTTCATGTAATGTGGCTGACATTTATTTGAATATTGTACTTTTGGAAACTGTAAATGATTTTAGCACACCGCTAACTAAAATGACTGCTACCTTGTGTTTCAAAAATCAAACCTGAATTTATCTAAAGTATACTATCTTTGGCATCTATTAAAATAGGAAAAATGAATTTTGTTAGACTAGACAATACCAGATTCTGAAAGTGCAATGAATGAATTACCAAATATATGAAATGTAAAAAAAAATATCGTTTTTTTATTTTTACAATTTATCTTTGAAGTTCGGGAAGTGAAAATGGGCAAGTGGAGAGAGCACCTTTTTGAAAGGTGTACATCTGGAGTAAGGCCCAGCTATATACTCTCTAATCTATATTAAAGCCATCAATCAATGCATTAAAATAAAAGGAAGTAAAGGTTCTTTGAACAATACCTAAGATATACAAAGTCTTTTTTAAATAGTCAGTATAACTAGTGAGGAAAACCGGGGAAATTCTTGTTAAAATTCTAACCCTATGCTAAATATGAAACTGTAGAGCACCACCAATGTGGCAATTAGGATCACATAAGGATTCCACCCCCACTCACAGTGTTGCAACAGGATATTCTTCCTGTGGGGAAGAGACCTGAGCAATAAATCAACAGGTCAAGGAGATTGTTGAACCATGATTGCTGGGGTGTGGCAATAACGATCATCTGATCATAAAAATTCTGACATTTCGAAAAACTTGTGGTTGTAAAGATGAAAAGGTGCAATCCTACTGAAGGCATCTACTGCTCCTGGAAAGGATAGTGATAAAATAGAAGAACTTAGTTACTAAGTCTGTTCACAAACAGGTCCAGTAGGGGTCTTTGTAAGGGAGAACAGGGACTCAGTTGCTGAATGGCAAAGAGACAATTCTGTGAAGATGGCTTGGTCTGCTCTGGACAAGCTATCCACTAATAATTTTCATCTTGCCTGGAATGTGGCCAACTTGGACATTCTCAGAGCTTGCCAAAATGAAGAGGTTCCAGACCTCCATGCAAACTAGATGCATCTTGTGTGACTACCTGGCACTATATATATATGTTACAACAGATGTCTGAGGCCATGACAGAGCAGTCCCCTTATTATGTCAATTCACCCTTGTAATGCTAGAAATGCTGCTTTCATGTCTAGGTTGTTGAAGTGGAGGGACAATTTGGCTGTATTCCAAGAACCCTGGAGAATTATGCCATAATGTTATTATAACAGAAAGGCCTACTCATACTGCAAGAGTTTTATATATGCAAGGAAAATGATGTCCTCAACTGTGTAAAGAACATGCATAAAAACTGTTGTATCACTGAGACTAATTAAAAATTGCAGAAGTAAACAGCTCTTTGAGATAAAATTACTACAGATGTAATTTCCATGGTAACCAGTCATTAAAAGATCCTTCCTCAGATGCTCTACCCTTGGAATGGTTGCTATGGACCTTATTACAATAATACCCTTGGAATGGTTGCTATGGACCTTATTACAATAATACCCTTGGAATGGTTGCTATGGACCTTATTACAATAATACCCTTGGAATGGTTGCTATGGACCTTATTACAATAATACCCTTGGAATGGTTGTTATGGACCTTATTAGCCTCCAAAGATATTTTTTCAGTCCTCCTGTGATCCCCAAGAGATTCCTTGATGATTGGTGTTTTGCAAGTCATCAAAGGGACAAATCCAATCCTGCTCTGAGCCTCAAGGCCCAGTTATGGATCCTTGGGTTACTCTTTTGGGAGAGGCTTTTATGGGAACAAAAAGTTTCCAAAAAGACAGAACCAATTCTTTGATTAAAATCAAGAAAAAAAACTTAAAAATTCTGAAGAGGAGGATGAATGCATTTTTTCTCCCTATTTGCATGTATGTCTGTGTTCGGCAAGTTCCCAGTAATGATCAATCAATTCGACTTTCCATCAATTAAATTTATGATGCATTACTTTTCTACATATTACTTATGTCCAGATTAGATGAGAAGAATGTAAGAAAAGCAGGTTAATAATGCAATTTATTTTTATAAATTCTTGCTAATACATTGTGTGTGTGTGATGCTTGCACATACATAACCAAGCATGTAGTGTAGGTAAACACTGAGCTTTATAGTTCGTAATATTTAAATCATGACTGTGACATTTTTTATATTTAATTAGGAAAAATTTTATACAAGCTCTATGACAAATTTACATGTAATATTATTAAGTGGACTGTGGGAAAAAAGTGCAATCACTTAGGTATTTTTGGATGGGTGATGGACTTGGTATGTATTACTTTTAGCTTGTGCCAATTTTATTTATTACATTCTTTCAATCCACCTGACAAATACTTCAAACACTATCAGAATGTCATTTTTTATCAGTTTAGTTACAATTTGTTACATTTGGACCAAATTAACCTTTACAAGAAGTTGATATGAATACAAATGTTGCAGATCAACTGTTTGATAGAATTCATGATACAAGTTACTTTTTTCATTAAATATCACTTTGCATGAACAAATACTAACAGAGACCTCAATACTCAATAAACAAAATGCTTGTATTTAAAAATTATTACACTCTCAAAAAAATCAGCTATATTCAAAGTCGACTGATAAAGGTACGTGTATTTGTATACTGCAAAGTTTTGGCGTTCATCAGGGCCATTAAGATTTTTTTTCCCCCTAAATTTATATTAAATGGCAATTTGGTCTCTAATTGGAAAAATGAATAAGTATTAGAATCTGAGTGTATTAAGTTTCAAAAATTCAAAACCAGCCCCATTTTTGCTAGAAAGGGAACAAAGCAAAAGTTGGCCTCTATTTCCTTCAAATGTACAATAATACCCAATAAACTTGCACAACAGTAAAAAGGATGATCAAATTTCAAGTAACATGTGACTGTTTGTGAGTGTGTGTACACTTCTTTTAGACTGGAAGGTTTTCCTGAAAAGCTGGAACCCCCTTCCTCAAAAGAGCCTGATATTTACTTTTTCATAGTGCACTAGAGATTTATGCAACAATGTTATAATTTTAACATTAACTGCATTTTCCAGTCTTACTTCAAAACTCCTTAAACAACTGCCCAGTGATGCATGTAGATTTCATGGCAAAGTGAGGGCACAAATAACATGATATTCTTCAATGAAATCATGAGATAATGGTCACTGAGAGAGTCAAGTAGCCAATACAGTGTACATAATTTTGTGCCTTAAAATAAATGCATTTGGAACTGATGGAGATTGTGAAAGTGACATGGAAAATCTGACATGGAAAATTTGAAGAGGAAGATAAAAAAAAATGATCAGACCAAGAATGTAGAAAGAAATGATGACCAAGACATAAGAAACTAGCTTGGAAGAATCTCCAGGTTCGAGCAGTTTTAGAGAATTAATAGATACATAAAATCCATACTCTCTAATAATCAATGACATTTTAAATGCAGAAAAATCTTTCTGAAGTTTAGTTTCTGTATCTCTTTAATTTCAATATATGATGTCATGTTATTCTAGTAGAATAAACTTTGAAAAGAATTATTACATGCATACCAGAATGTTACAGTGTTTTTGATCTTATTAGTCAAATGTAAATAGTAAGGCATTCATTTGTAATCTGGTATCAAATTTTGTATGTGTTACTGCATTCATTAATTTCTTCAAAGGGGAAATAGTGTGAAAAAAAGGAAATGATGATCAATTAATAACCAACACACAAAATACATTTATGAAATATCATTTACTGCAAATGAACATCAAAGTTATACTCTGTGATACTGAACAGTATCTAAATGAAAACTGTAGAAAGGCAATTTCTTATGATGTACATTTCACAATGGACAGGGTAGGAAGATATCAATGAAATTTATAAACCTATTTTTTTCTACATTATGCACGTTTTTCTTTCTGTTTCCATATAAATATATAAATGATAAATATAACAAGAAATGTTACCATTGTAAAATGTGTACAGGTAAAAGTATGAAATTGACAAATGTCATGGTCAGTTTTAAGTTAAAGGGTTCCTTCTATCTATTTATTTAGTGTGCCAACTCTTAGAGAGAATACAATAGAATTAGCAAGGGGTGCTATAAACTTCACTACAGCTGCTATAAAACCCATGATAGACTTCAATTAGATTAAGTGGACTTCCACTACTGATAGTGAGGACTTAGTCTCCTACCCCTCTGTCCATGTCCATCGGATTGAGTGGACTTCCACTACTGAGAGTGAGCACAAAGTCTCCTACCTCTCTGTCCATGTCCACTGGATTGAGTGGATGATCCATAAAACACAATGTGGTACTGTAAATCTTCTATAAATAAATGTTGTGTGTATATGCATATGTGTATGACAGTGAAAGCAAAAAGAACCACCCCAAAGTATACTCAGTAAGCAATACTTCATAAGCTATATCCAATACAAAGTGTGATGACTATAGACACAACAGATTATGCAGTTTGGTGTGAGACCTACTTCCACATGTTGAACTTGGGATGGAAAGTATCTAAAATAAAACAAAATTTTGGAGATTAAATTCATATCTCAACAAAACTAGGTCAATGGAGACTAAACATAAGATTGGAAAGGAAGACAGTACATAAACAAATCATCATGTGTGTGTGCAGACAATAACCTAACAATATGGTAAAGAAAAATCATACACAATAAGAAATCATTTTTATTTTTAGGATTTAATTTACAAAAATTATTAGATGGTTTGAAAAGTGACATATAGAATATGATATTACCTCAGTAGTCTAACTTTGGGCATAATAAACTTAAATTTGAACAAGATAGGTTTGAAACCAAGTTAAGCTTTCGTGGTTAACATGATGTATGCTGAGATTTTTTTTTCAAGCAGGATTTTGTGATTTAAAAGGTCAAAAGTCTTGGTAATAAGAAACACTGTACCTACAAGGTCACCTTGATCTATTAATGTTAACCAATAATCCACCATTCTATTTAGTGTAGTCAGACACAAATGACTTATACAAAAGCCGGATTATCATGAATGTAATAAATTAAATGACTCCAGGTAGTTTCTGATTTCATTACAAACTTGTCTTTCTAATATCTTTGAAAGTAATGATAAAACTGATATAGGTCTATAGTTATTCACATTGAAAGATCTCCCTTCTTCTGGAGTTCCTTTTGCTAGTCTTAGCCTGTTTGGAAAAATTCCCATGGAAATACATGTACTTACACTGAAGATATACAAGTGAAGATGTAACCACTTTAAAATGAGAGTTTTAAGAATTTAGCACTAGTATAATCTAAACCTGTAGCTGTTCTGACATCAAGTTTATCTAATTCATTTAAAATTAATTCAAGATTTATTTAAGCTATTTTGTAGCACTCTTCTTTTCCAAGTTTTCAGGAATTATGATCATTTAATTCATCACTGGAGAATCTTTCATAAGCTGTGAGATCCACGAGTTATTTCATTTATATTCACAAAGTAATCATTGAGTGCATCAGTATTTTCAAGAGGGCCTTGTTAAATATCACTATTTTCATCACATAAATGGCAAATTAGTCCTTCAAGACTATCCAGAGTTATCTAGGGTTCTTTATCATAATACTATCTGATATTTCTGTGGAAAAGTAAGTTTTCCTTGCCTTATGAATTGACTTCGTTGCTTCATAACCAATAATGTTGGTATCTTGTAATTTATTAAATTGTTAAGCATTCAGTATATTACCTGTAATCCAAATGGCTTGATTTTAATGCTGGACTTATATTACCTGTAATCCAAACGGCTTGATTGTACTTGACTCTCTTGAAATTTATAGGAGCATGAGTGTTCAGGGTGTAGGTAAATCCAGATGTCCATGTATCTGATGGATCATCAGAAGATTCAGTTACTCATCAAGTTCTTTAAGGAATATATGTAAACTAGCTGCTGATAATTAAATTAATTCATGTATTTAATCTGGGTTTGATTGATGTCATAACACAAATTGTAATTGAAGTTACCTACTGACTTCTTTATCTTCTGTATACAATGTTTCAAGATTTTTTTTAATATATAGTATACCAAGAATTGTCAGTGTTCAGTGGCCTGAATACACAGCCATATTCAAATTGTTTTTGGATATTATGTCTGATTTCTACCCAGATTATGTCATACCATTTTCCTCATATGATCATTGGAAAGAAATGCCATTGTTAATATCAACAATAAGCTAACCATTTTGGAAACGTCTCATTTCTTGGAAAATTGTAGTTTGGATTTTTTTGTTCATCCTCATGAATAAGTTGCATGTTAGAAGGTTTCTCTGAATCTAAAAATATCAATTACAGAATTATTTCCTGAATCTGATTTCATCCAGCTTTGAAAAGAGATGAGTAATGTTCAAATGGCAAATTGAGACCTTTTAGTTTAAGCCACTGATTTTGAGACAATTCAAAGTTATGATAGTTTTGAGATGAATGTAATGGAATGTCAGAATTAGTATTTTCAATCTCTATGCACAATAATATTACTTTAAATTTTATTGTATACAGTGTCCTAAATCATGACTATCAACTGTTTCTTTTTTGAAAAGATTCTGTAAGGAGTCTTGAAATACAAACATGGTCATTAAGGCCTAAAGTCAATACCACATGATCATTAAGACCTAAAGTTAATACCACATGGTCATTAAGACCTAAAGTCAATACCACATGGTCATTAAGGCCTAAAGTCAATACCACATGGTCATTAAGACCTAAAGTCAATACCACATGGTCATTAAGGCCTAAAGTCAATACCACATGATCATTAAGACCTAAAGTTAATACCACATGGTCATTAAGGCCTAAAGTCAATACCACAAGGTCATTAAGGCCTAAAGTCAATCAAAACATTATACTTCTACTGAATCATTTAGAAACCATTATACTTATTTTATGTGTTTAACAGAGTGTTATTAATTTAAAAGCATTGAAATATAATTGTTGTTGTTGCTGGCATGAGATGAAAACACGGCAGAATCTCTTGCTTCTTATGTTAAGATTTGGTTTTCACCATAGTTACAGTTTTGTGTGGAATGAAATAAGCTGGATAACTGTGCAAAGAATGTAAATTTTGATTCAATAATGTACATGAAAAGTGTGATTCTTTTGCCTTGTGGCTTTGTTTTTGGTTGACAGAAAGAAAACTAAATTCATTTTGCTCTCCAAAAATGTGAATAAAATTTGATAATCTATAATTAAAATCAGTACTTTGAGAGATGGGATTCTTAACCATATCATAGTCAAGCACTTGTTTGGCTACAAATAGCTAAAACTGCATTTAAGTTGGCATTTCATCTGGCTTGAGTCATACTGATTTTATTATCTTGTCATTTGTGATGAAGGCTGAAACCAGAAGCTTTGCTGGCTAATAGACTCATGTTGTCTGTTGCAATGAAGGTATTGACTAATGACAATAAGGCTTTAGGAATTGGTTATTGTAATTAATGGTATATTTGTTCCATTTTTCGTCCAAAAAATTGATTTTTTGGAACTGGGTTTTTTAAATAGAAATTTGGATGGAGTGAGCAAATTTGTTATTTTCAGATCATTAAGTTTATAGGTCATTCCCAAATTAAGGGGACCAATTAGACAAATACTGACCAATACAAAGTTTGGCAGTATAGTTGATGCTGATTTAAAGACAGTTAATTTTGAACATTTCAAAATGTATTTCAAGTTCATAAATTTTAAGTTTTGTTATAAACCAACATTTGAAGAAAACTTTTTTTATTTTAGTTACATATGCAGGCATATAGAAACAAGGAGACCTGAATTTATTTCCAGTAGAAAGATAAAAATTTTCTAATGAATGGATATACACTGCTATAAGGAAAAAGAAAGCCACAGTTGTCTTCAGAGTCTAGGATATAGATTTTCTTATAATTTGTATAAATATGCTCTTAGTGTGAAATTGCACTGAGTCTATGCTGTTATACCTATATTGGTCAATAAATGAGCCCTTAACATGAATGATTGTTTAGATGGCCACATTAAGGTGATGTGTAGTATGCTAGTTTCTTGTCCATCCACCAATCCATGAGTTTGTCACCATTTCCTTACCACAAGATAACTCAATCAACGCACCTTCTACAGTGACCAAATCTTGTGGATGGCTTGAGAAGAAAGAACTCTAATGATAAGAAACATAAGCTTAATTTGGCATTTGACTAATAAATTAAGTACAGGTCACATAAGAATAATGTAAGCAAAGACTCAGTACACTTATACATGAAATAAAAGCAAATTCCCACTAAATCCAATGAATATCAGGCTTTAAGAAAATCATTCCCTGACTTATTCCCCCAGGCTAAACATGTGTAATCAGTAATCAGTTTTATAGAATGTATATATGTAGCTTGCTACCAATAAGTTGTACATTTCCACAGGCTCAGCCCTAGGGCAAGGAAATGAAGCAACCAACTGGCTATAAGTTGTACATTTCCACAGGCTCAGCCCTAGGGCAAGGAAATGAAGCAACCAACTGGCTATAGTTGTACATTTCCACAGGCTCAGCCCTAGGGCAAGGCAAATAAAGCAACCAACTGGCTATAAGTTATACATTTCCAAAGACTCAGCCCTAGGGCAAGGCAAATGAAGCAACCACCTTGGGCCCTTGCTTCTCTGCAATGTAGTTTTGTTTTGCTTGGGACCCTGTGTTCATCACTTGCTGCCTTAATTGGACCCTGCACATCCAAGGCCTGGCCTGCATTTCCATTTAAATGACAGTGAAATTATTCTAACATGTTAGCTAACTGCTTTAAATCACCACATTTGAAACAGCTTGTTCACTACCAAATTTTTAGCAAAGAAAACCCCAACAAAAATTTTATTGCTGCACTGAATCACCACATCTGACACAGCTTTTTCATTACCAAATTTTTAGCTTACCCCCACCAAAAACAAAAATTTGATAACCATACACTGTATATAATTTATTCCAAGCAATAAATACAATTTTCTTTCAAATATACATTTCAGGTTGAATGCATCAAGTAGGCCCCTATAACTTGATTAAATAAGCAAAGTTTTTAACTCACAGGAAGCAATGCAGTTTTCATTCAGAATCCAATGGTTAATCGCTAAATACACAAATGAAATTTTCAAAAATCTATTGCAATAAGTATTTTATTCAGTGCTAACCAATATATCAAATTCAAAATAACATGACTGAAAATAATAGTCATCTAACAGAAACTGATGTATATGTACCAGATGGCAATTTTTCATCCCTCTAATGGCTTTATACATTGAAATGATGTACATGTACTACATTGCAATTTTTCATCCCTCTAATGGCTTTATATATTGAAATGATGTACATGTACCACATTGCAATTTTTCATCCTTCTAATGGCTTTATCAATTGAAATGAGGTACATGTACCACATTGCAATTTTTCATCCCTCTAATGGCTTGATCAATTGAAATGATGTACATGTACCGCATTGCAATTTTTCATCCCTCTAATGGCTTTATCAATTGAAATGATCTACATGTACTACATTGCAATTTTCATCCCTCTAATTGCTTTATCAACTGAAATGATGTACATATACCACATTGCAATTTTTCATCCTTCTAATGGCTTTATATATTGAAATGATGTACATGTACCACATTGCAATTTTTCATCCTTCTAATGGCTTTATCAATTGAAATGATGTACATGTACCACATTGCAATTTTTCATCTCTCTAATGGCTTTATCAACTGAAATGATGTACATATACCACATTGCAATTTTTCATCCTTCTAATGGCTTGATCAATTGAAATGATGTACATGTACCACATTGCAATTTTTCATCTCTCTAATGGCTTTATCAATTGAAATGATGTACATATACCACATTGCAATTTTTCATCCCTCTAATGGCTTTATATATTGAAATGATGTACATGTACCACATTGCAATTTTTCATCCCTCTAATGGCTTTATATATTGAAATGATGTACATGTACCACATTGCAATTTTTCATCTCTCTAATGGCTTTATCAAATGAAATGATGTACATGTACCACATTGCAATTTTTCATCCCTCTAATGGCTTTATCAATTGAAATGATGTACATGTACCACATTGCAATTTTTCATCTCTCTAATGGCTTGATCAATTGAAATGATGTACATGTACCGCATTGCAATTTTTCATCCCTCTAATGGCTTTATATATTGAAATGATGTACATGTACCACATTGCAATTTTTCATCCCTCTAATGGCTTTATATATTGAAATGATGTACATGTACCACATTGCAATTTTTCATCCTTCTAATGGCTTTATCAATTGAAATGATGTACATGTACCACATTGCAATTTTTCATCCCTCTAATGGCTTTATCAATTGAAATGATGTATTTACCACATTGCAATTTTTCATCCCTCTAATGGCTTTATCAATTGAAATGATATACATGTACCACATTGCAATTTTTCATCCCTCTAATGGCTTTATATATTGAAATGATGTATGTACCACATTGCAATTTTTCATCCCTCTAATGGCTTTATCAATTGAAATGATATACATGTACCACATTGCAATTTTTCATCCCTCTAATGGCTTTATCAACTGAAATGATATACATGTACCACATTGCAATTTTTCATCCCTCTAATGGCTTTATCAATTGAAATGATGTACATGTACCACATTGCAATTTTTCATCCCTCTAATGGCTTTATATATTGAAATGATGTACATGTACCACATTGCAATTTTTCATCCCTCTAATGGCTTTATATATTGAAATGATGTACATGTACCACATTGCAATTTTTCATCTCTCTAATGGCTTTATCAAATGAAATGATGTACATGTACCACATTGCAATTTTTCATCCCTCTAATGGCTTTATCAATTGAAATGATGTACATGTACCACATTGCAATTTTTCATCTCTCTAATGGCTTGATCAATTGAAATGATGTACATGTACCGCATTGCAATTTTTCATCCCTCTAATGGCTTTATATATTGAAATGATGTACATGTACCACATTGCAATTTTTCATCCCTCTAATGGCTTTATATATTGAAATGATGTACATGTACCACATTGCAATTTTTCATCCTTCTAATGGCTTTATCAATTGAAATGATGTACATGTACCACATTGCAATTTTTCATCTCTCTAATGGCTTTATCAATTGAAATGATGTACATGTACCACATTGCAATTTTTCATCCCTCTAATGGCTTTATCAATTGAAATGATGTATGTACCACATTGCAATTTTTCATCCCTCTAATGGCTTTATCAATTGAAATGATATACATGTACCACATTGCAATTTTTCATCCCTCTAATGGCTTTATATATTGAAATGATGTATGTACCACATTGCAATTTTTCATCCCTCTAATGGCTTTATCAATTGAAATGATATACATGTACCACATTGCAATTTTTCATCCCTCTAATGGCTTTATCAACTGAAATGATATACATGTACCACATTGCAATTTTTCATCCCTCTAATGGCTTTATATATTGAAAATTATTGCATTTAATGCCATTGCAGCACAGAATGAGCTTCACAGTGACAATTATATATAAAAAGTTATCAAAACACTATTGGATTAATGACAGTCTATTAATTAACAGTTAAAATAGGTAAAACATGATAAATAATTAAAATGTAATTAACAGCAACATATCTATCTAATCACAACAGGAAATCAAGTACATGTTACACATGGAAAAATGCCTATAGCACATTTTTTGTACTTTTGTTTTGCCATCCTAATTGTGTGCTTGTACAACCTACTTTAGTTTTTACTTTCAATTTCTCCAAAATTTATGTGTCAATACTTCATTAAATGATTGACAACTGGGGGAGGTAAATACTTATGAATATGTTTATGGTTTAAATTTGCTCTTTTTGATTAAAATACACACCCTCATCCAACCACGACACACATATATGCATGCAGTTAAATTTTACTTGAAAGAGCACTAGCATGGACCATCAGTCAAGAAAGACCACATTTTCCATGCACAAATCTAACGAACCATTCCTCCAGTTTGCTAAGAAAGCATTATTATTCTATTGCTCTTGTCCTATTATCATACAATTGCATTTGTGACCAAAACTAATAGTGCATAGATAGCATTATTTAAAACACTATCTAAAATTACAGGACAAAAAATATTATCTGTAATAAATAATTGTGGTACCTGAAAACAGTACCAAAAGATATAGACATTCTGGAATTTGCCATAAAATAATTAATTAATGAAATTGTATACATCAATTAATAACTATTTAAATTAATTCATCATATAAAATGCATACATTACCCCCAATGTATTATTGAGGATTATCTGGATTACTTAAGAGAAAATATAAATTGCTGAGTGAGTTTAAAAAACATAACATGACACAAATACCTTAAACACTAACGCCTGAAAAGTGAATGTATGCACAACTTAATTTGACATCCAAAGCCATTTCTGGCTGAAATAAGAACAGCAAATGAAAAACAATTTTCATGAAAATTCCTGTAATAGCGTACACATAGCAACAGTGATGATATAAATCAAAGACAGTGCCCGGATACAGGTTTTCAATCATTATTTAACAAACCCACAATCTTGTAAACATGATCATTATAATATGTGACATGAATGAAGATAGATTTCCTGCAAAAATTAATTGGAATCATTCACCTTTCATGAAGATTGGCCTTTTACAACAGTACCTATTAATGATGTCCCCTGCTGTATTCATGACTACTATGCAGCCAAATTATCTGCCATCCAAGCAAGTTTCAGATGTAATGGATGGGGGTCGTTACCAGGGTAAGCTAGAGCATATATAAAATAGCATTTTCCCTCTAATACTGATGTCTGACAGGCACATTTTAAAGGCCAAGAAAATCATGTGACACCAGGTATATATATATATATATATATATATATATATATATATATATATATATATATATATATATATATATATATATATATATACAATGAAAATAATATATTCATTATTCTTATGATATTTAAAAAAAATTGTATGGGATGATTTCAAATCTTCAATTTTTAGAATTTCCAAACATACTTCTCTCAAATTGAAAATGCAGAAAAATCAACCCAATAATCACATTTTCTGAGATTCTGAGTTCTATGAAGATAGTTTAAAAAAGTGTGCAAGACAAAGTCATCCCTCTGAAAATTACTGATTTGCCCTACCGTTGCCAGTTACTTTTGACTAAAATTGGACTTGAATACCAATGCTTGGAACATGTATATCATGAACATTCATAGAACTCAATATGTGACCGCAGAGAATACCAAGACAGCCACTGTTTATAATGACAGCATGTTAAACTCAACATTTTGAGAAGAGAAAAATTAAAATTTAATCATATGTCCCACATCCCAAGTAAAAGTATACTTGGCTTGATGTAGATTCATAATAAAAATGTCTATCATGAACCTTGAACTTAGACCAGTTCTGAACTTTTACAACACTGTATTATTAGCAAGGTATTACAAGATAACTAAACATGTCACAACTGTTTCTTCAAACACATTATTTGGAATGCCTGAACCATTTTTCTGCAAGGTATGTTGTTGCTGTTTAATAGAGGAAGAAGAGTACAAGGTACAAAAGATGGCAAGAAATTCTAAACTATGAATTCAGTCTTCAAATAGCCAATGGCCACAAACAGGTTGATTCAAATCTGCTGAAACAACTCATCTCTGGATGCAAATGCCTAAATAGCAAATTAAACTATAATGAGTCAGGGCTTTCTAACACTGCATCTTTTATTTTCTTATCAGTATTTTTGCTGTGCCCTATTGCATCAGACAATGTGCATAACAATTTTGGTACTTTTTAAAACTAATGACTTTATCTCTTCACTCTAATGTATCACCTAGAAAACCAATAAAAGATAATATGATAGGCATTGCACATAACCTTTTTTTAAAAATTTATTCTTAAAGATAGACTTTGAATTCAATCTATGAAAAATTCATGGAGTGTGTGTGTGTGTGTGTGTGATTTGAATTTTTAATCTCACCACAAAGTCTGCAGTGTGGCAGTTTACAGTGATGTCTAGTACTGGGGCATCAAGCCATAGACATTTAGCATGACGTTTCACCCTGTCATATTATCCTAACACCAGGCCAACCATTTCAAACACTAAATTCTTAATGTTTAGCACCAAGCAAGGCAGCTGTTGTAAGTTTTTTATATGACTTGCCCAGATTCGAACCTTCTACCTCCTGTATCCAAGGCAGATGCTTTAACCACTTGGTCACAAGAGCAATGATTTAAGGAGTTTATTTCCTGAGACAAAAAAAGGTACTCTCTTGTTCTTAACTATAAAATCCAAAGACAATTATTTCCAGTATACAGATTTCAATTCATCTGGCATAATTTGGGGAATATGTTGATGATGCCATCAATATAGCATGAGCAGCAAATACCTTGCCGTATTAACTATAAATACTGTAGATTCAAATTTTGATAATGATTTTCTGTTCAATGGAAATCCCAAAGTTATACATGCAAATTTTTAAAAAATAATAGTATCACATTCGGCTTAAACATGTGTGTTTTTATTTTAAAAAATTGTCATATACTGGAATACTGAAAAATGAATCACATAGATCATTGGATAACATCATTTTCCTGTAATTATTTCCAGACCAACTTTAAAACTATATTGTTTCAAAATCTTCATGAGTCACAAAGTCATTCAAACAAAATTAATTTATACCTGGTCTGAATTTACCATTTAAGGGTTTGGGACTATGACCAATTTGAAATAGTCTCTTCCTTTTTATATTAGGTAGGTAATACATTTCTTTCCACAGCATTTTATCTACATTAACTTTTACTGGAATCTATTGTTCAGCAGAGATTATAATGCATTTTGATATTTTGTTTTGAGTTCCTATTTAGTTTGTCAAATTCAGTCTTGTAAAATGGATATAAAATTAATATTGGGGATCCATTACGTCCCACACCAATGGGTTAATATTGGTTTCCATTACCTCCCACACCAATGGGCTAATATTGGGGTTTCAATGAGTTAATATTAGGGTTCCATTACCTCCCACACCAATGGGTTAATATAGAGGTTCCTATGAGTTAATATTTGGGTCCCATCTACACCTATGAATCAATATTGGGGTACCATTTCCCCAGACTGTGGGTTAATATTGGGGTTCTATTTCATTGCTTCTGTATAATACCCCCAGACCTATGGGTTAATATTGGGGTTCTATTTCATTGCTTCTGTATAAAAACCCAGACCTATGGGTTAATATTGGGGTTCTATTTCATTGCTTCTGTATAATACTCCCAGACCTATGGGTTGATATTGAGGTTCTATTTCATTGCTTCTGTATAATACCCCCAGACCTATGGGTTAATATTGGGGTACCATTTCACTGCTTCTGTATAATAACTCCCAGACAGCAGGTCATGTATTCCTTCACAAGGTCAAATCATGACTGGATTAAAGAGTATGTCTCCATCTTGCAAGTATTATTCAATACAACTGCATGCATGTGTCATCAAATTTTTTTTATCAAATACCCAATAATATGTGAAAAGATACTACTTTTTTTTCCAGGGTTCAATTGATTAATTTCAATCAAAATAAAGCATTACCACATTTTTTTGTAGCTAAGCTCAATCCAACCTTGCTAATTGACAGAACACTTGTCGACATTATGCCTGGAAGAGTTTTCTGCTTTTACAAGTGACTCAGTCATTTCTCAACAACTTAACTGATTTAGGATACAAGTTTTATTGTTTTTCATGGAAGATATGTCAATGTTATCAACTATCCATGCAATACTGAACCTTGCATGGTCTGACAAGTTGCAGTCTGTAGGGTGTAGTGACAATGTTAAAGCACCAAGTCTTAAACTATGAAATAACAAAAAGCAAAACCAACAAGTTTAGTAAAGTCAAAATATAATTTCTCAAAGTTACAAGTGAAAGTTTAAGATACACTTAAAGTATTGTGAATTAAATCTGAAATAATCCTAAATAGCCTACCACAAGTCCAAAAGAACAGAATGTATCAAAAGGATTCCAATAGTCTTGACTTGCATGATGCAATAAATAGTTTTTTTTATATCCTGATGTTCTAATAGTCATGAATGTCCTGTTGTACTGATAGTCTTGAATGTTCTGACATACTATAGTCTTGGATGTGTTCATAACATTTCCAAATAAATGTGTTAGTCCAAATTTCAATGAATACTTTTTCAACCCAATATTTTAAATAAAAAATTCCTCTCAAATTAAATGAACACAACTGTAAATGATTACACAGACTGATCTTAAAACAGGAATGGATAATTTCTTTACGAAACCTCTATTTATACATATTTCATTTGACTTATGAAGCAATAGTATATTCTGGAAACAAATGGACAATTTCATTATACCCTCTAACTTGGATCCAATTTCACCAGCATTCATGAAGATTGATGCTTGTATACATATAGACAAAAGTAACTCAACTATATAAAAACTAGGTTCATATAACAGTTTTCATGTTTGAATGAATTTTCTATTTTCTATTTTCCACTGTCTGTTACACTCATTGATTTTTGTATGGTGGAATCACTCATGGATGGCCATAAAGTCCATCAAGCTTAAAGGTCAAAATGATTTTTGTAGGGTGGAATCACTCATGGATGACCATAAAGTCCATCAAGCTTAAAGGTCAAAAGGTCACTCTCCTTCAGAGGCATCAAAATGTTGAGCTCCAAATTATTCTGGGTGTATGAAATGTACAGCTAAAAGGAGAAGTCATTGAAGCATACAAAATGGGTCATAATAACATACAAATTGGGTCATAATAACATAGAAATTGGGTCATAATAACAGAAATTGGGTCATAATAACATACAAATTGGGTCATAATAACATACAAATTGGGTCATAATAACAGTTTTGATATCACAGGATTATATGCATCCACACTGCAATCTTTACAAGTACAGGTGAAAGAGGATTTCAAGTACCACAGGTGTTACATGCAGCTCAAATGCAAAAATCACTTGATTCCCTAAAATTAGAAAGCCACTTAAGCTAGAAACTCAAATAATATTGACGAAAATTTGGAATTGCCAAGTTATATTCCTTAAGATACAGTAACATACAATTTTTCTGAGTCCAAGTCAATGAGTGTAACAGACAGTGGAAAATAGAAAATAAAAAATTCATTCAAGCATGAAAACTGTTACATGACCCTAGTTTTTATATAGTTGAATTACTTTTGTCTATATGTATACAAGCATCAATCTTCATGAATGCTGGTGAAATTGGATCCAAGATAGAGGGTATAATGAACAAGCAGCTACAATACAAAGCCACCTAAAAATGTAACTCAAGTTTTCTAGTTTTTATATGACATGATAAAGACCATATGAATCAATGAGATGCATCCACAAACTTTTATATTTGTGAGTGTTAGTGAAACAGAATGTAAGGATTTCATTACTCAGGATAAACATCATTTCACAATGAGTTCAAGATGTTGAGGGCAGACACACACACACACAAACAAATGGGCAAAACACCATATCAAGTCATAATTCAAGACAATCAGGACATAGCAATGTAATGGCATTATAAGCAGGATGATATATAAAGACACTGGCTTTTTCTTACCATCTGAGAGCCAGGTGAATTACCTGGCTACCTTTACTTTACACCTGGCTACTTTAAACAACAAAGTATTATTAGGGTGAGGTCCCACAAATACTCACATACTTTTGCAACTCACATTCCAACTTTATATATAATGTGTGTGTGTGTGTGTGTGTGTGTTTATTTTAAAGTCATGGTATTTGGGGTTTTATTCAGTTTCACTAAATAAACTAATTTACTAAAGCCTTGCATGGAAATAGTATTACATGCTACACCAAGAATACCAGTAATATCATAAAAATTAGAAGCTGAGTACAAAAGCATAATTGCACAAGAAAAGCAAGCTGATGACAACATCATCTGATTGTATACCATACCAGCTGGTAACATCTGATCAAAACAGCATAGTCTGAATGTACAACAATGTAATATGTTTGACCTAGACAGCAAAAGCTAGACTTTTCCATGGTTGATAGCAGTGAAGTTATATTTGATGCAGTCAATGACATTCAACAAAAGCTATGAGTAAAGACATGGACCTAAAGGCCACAGTGACCTTCATTTGAATAATGGTATTGAACATACCACTATCAACACAAAATGTACAAAACCTTACCCATAACACTATTTGAAAACTGATCTAAATGCTTAACATTGGCTGTATTGAAATACATCACTGTGACTCATTTTTTTATGTGATGATGTAGCACCCAATGATATAAGTCCATAAACAAAGTGATGTGAAAGGATAAAAAAAATTACTGATGCATGAAATAATTTGGCATGACAATTTATTTTATTCAAATTTGGTTCCACACACAACATGAAAGAAAGAATTCTTGAGCAAGTAACATGAAACTTTAATAATATGTGATAAGCAAATGGCTGGTTGGAGCAATGGACAAATGTGGTCAACAATACATGTTTCTTCTGCACTGTCACTCTTGACAATATGAACTGTCTTCTACAAGCAAATCAAAGAGAAGACCATAAAGAAATCTGAAAGATGGTATTAACACTTTGACCCAATAGAACAATCTGGAAACTCCAACTTATTTCATTGCCATGTTATATCTGTCTTGTTTTGTCTGCTAAAGCAATCTTTTGCTTCATCAGCAGTCAAAGAGCACAATAAGTTGGAAAAACTATCAGCACTTTTTAGCACACTGTATTGACTATATCTGAAAGATGGTTTTCAACTCTGATCTAATGCATCGATCATAAAAACTCAAACTTATTAGTATAAATTGTTACAAAAAAATGCAAACTTTAAAATTAAGTGTAACAACATGTAAGGCCAATGCTTTTTAATGTACACAAGTGAAATTTAAAAGCACAGTTCTTTTTTATTCTTAAAACGGTCTATACAAAAATAAACTTAACACAAACTAAAATCTCAAACTTTCCACAACAAATATTGCAAAGTATGTTACCTACATGCAAAAAAAAATGCAAAGAAGTGAGGGTTTAATCTAGATGATGGGATGAACTTTTAGTCAAATCAATTACTTTGACAGTTAAATTAATACTTTCTTCTTAACAGAGAATGTTAGATATTTTATGTAAATAAGAGTCTATTTGTCAAAATCAAAATCCTCTTTGAAATAATTCATAGATCACAAAACGCTGAAGCAAACTTTTACATGTTTGCATCAGCTTACCACTCAAGGCAAGATTTCTTGTACTTTGTACATGCACACTATAACTTCAGTGCTATCTCATGGGGGAATACACAAGTCTGCCAAATTTTCATCAGATTCAATTTGCTCCTAACAAATTAATGCCTGATTAAAAAACTGTCTCACAAAAATCTTTTTAAAACTGAATGTACTATGTATTCTTTCCAGACTGAAGAGATCTCAGCACCATGGATATAGACCATTTCCATGATGGATTAACCTAGCAGCTGAATGGAAAGAAGCCAGTTGAAGTTCAAAACAATACTTTTCTGTGACTTAGTCAACCCAAAATAGGCGAGATTTTGAGTGGAACAAGTTCAATAATTAAAGCAAGTCACAGTCTGATGGTTTGTTTACAATACATCAAACTGAAAGTGACATCAGACATCTTTGACTTTGTCCTCCTTAAGCATGTTTTAACTAATGCTGATACCGTATATTCATAAAATGAAAGGATCTCCTTTACAGATCATTCGTACTTTATGTGCAGACTACAAGCTTCTAAAATCATGAAAAATAAGAACTTTAGTACTTTCACCTTGCTAATGAGGAAATGATCAGAAATTCGTTGTAATATTAGTAAATTACTGTTAATCATACAAATAAAGGACTTTAAAATTATCTGGATTTGCAAAATAATTATCACTTAACAACATGACTGGTTTTAACAACATGAGCAACATTTTGACAGCACTCAGTCCTGAACATGTGAACTGTAGTTTAGTATATATGGCCGACTTAAGTCAATTCAATGTTACAAATGATTCAAGCATCCAGATTGAGGAAAAAAAAACTCTGGAAAGAGTGGAATACTTTCTGTATAGTATCATCATTCCTACTGTTTGTATACTGGGTTTTCTTGGAAATATTCTAAATGTTGTTGTCTTCACAAAGAAGAAAGCATACAAGGCACTAGATGAGATGGAGTATTGTACTACCATATGTCTTGTGGCTTTGGCCATATCTGACTTGATGTTTTGCATCTGCACGTTTCCCAATGCCTTTCTTCCTCATCGATATCATTACCATCGAAATGAGTTCATGCTGTACTATCAAATGTACAACACATCCATTATCAGCACATTTATCTTAAACAGTACACTCCTCACTGTGTTAACGGCAATAATGAGATATGTGGCAATCTGCCATCCCTTCCGCTCCCGACAACTGTTCTCCCTAAGGAAAACAATAACCTTGATAATTGCCCTGTTTATATTCTCCATCCTTTTCAATGTACCATATACACTCAAGTATTGGGTCAAGAAACTGGAGTGCACTGGCAAACAGGAGTATGTAGGTTATGTACTCTTGCAGTACAGCGATCTCTTTTTAGATGACAACTTTGTGTATGTTTACAAGCTTCTTTGGGCTATCATTGGCAATTTCATACCCCTAGCAATTCTACTATACTGCAATATCTGCCTCATTCGTGCTCTGCACAAAAGCCAGATGTTGCACCTTCTTCACAGCCGTGACAACATGGGCTGCGTTTCTGCTCACAAAAGAATCAATGTGACTCTCATTGCCATTATTATCCTTTTCTTTATTTTGGTGGCACCATCAGAAATTACAAAATTCATCTTTTATATATTTAAGGAACAAGCAATAGCTCGATACACATATCAAATGGCTACCATGGTGACAAATACATTACAGACAATCAATTTTTCTGTCAATTTTATCCTTTATTACATCATAATTGCACCATTTAGAAATACACTCCATGAGTTTATCTGCTCAGTAAGAAATGGCCGACATAGCACTCAAGAGTCCTCTAACACACGAAAACAAAAGCAGACCATTCTGCATCTAACCCATAAAAGGTCCAATAGAGACTGGATGTAGTGAAAGACTATGGGATATTTTCAGACTGGATGTAGTGAAAGACTATGGGATATTTTCAGACTGGATGTAGTGAAAGACTATGGGATATTTTCAGACTGGATTGAGAGATATGGCTCTAATGATGTATTTCCTGATTCAGGTAGAACAGATTCAATAGCAAGGCTAAAATTGGAGGCTTGATTCAAATAAGAAATCAAACGGGATAATTCCAGGTTCAGAGAATTCTTTTAAAGACTCAAACTGGACATTTTCAGATTCACTGAGTGCATTCAAATATAGACTCCACTGGGTTATTTTCAGATTTAAAGACTTAATTCAAAGATATTCAAATGTGATATTCCCTGACTTCAAAAGAATTACTTAAATGAGTAATTTAAAATGAATATTTCCAGATTAAACTGACTGGATCCTTTAGTAAATTCGCTCTCCAGAATAAGGAAAATCAAGTCAAATAAAGGTTGATTCAGCTAACTAAAACTAATAAAATTGTATCCAACTTGAAGTTTCAAGAAATATTTTTTGGGCAGAATCCAATGTACTATCTTTAATGTATAAGCCCGTAAATATTCCAGGTATTATATTTTCAAAACTTTCAACAAAGTTTCAAAAAGTACATGTACAAAAATAAAATATTTTGAATATCAAATGTTATTTAATTAGTTTGTTGCTTTTTGTAACATTCATTTTATGTTATAGATAATTGTATTTTTGTAATATTCATTTCATGTTATGAATAATGTTATTTTTGTACTTGACATTGTCCAAATTCAATTTGACTGTGTTCCTAACTAGAGACACTAATGATAATTTTGTTTTGGTTTGCAAATAAACACAGTCAATATTTTTATAGGATTGTGGGTAAATATTGTTTTGGTCTGAGTCAAAATCATCATGTTGTTTATTAAAATTTTACTTACAGAATCTTCTTTAATGGAATTGTTTATTAAGCAATCATTTTTTGTACAAAAATTGTTAATTATGACCTAGATGGCTTTAAAATCTCATTTACCTAAGACATTACTCATTCTTGCAATAATATTTGAAGCAGAAATCAGTCTTATTGTTGTATTGGTATTTGATTTGGGCTGGAATTTAGTTATTAAAATTATTATTTGACTGAATTACAAAATGCTCAATAATATTTTTGAAGAGAAACATTAAATCAGAATTCTAGTGAATTTAATCAAGGATGTTTTGGATTGTAATTTTGTGATTCATCAAAAGACTTGGGAAATCATCAAGCTTCAGGCCATTGTTACATTCAAGTCCACATCAAATCCTTCAGCTGAATTTAATTAGAACCTAATTCATTAGGACCTGTGTTCGGGATATTATTCACATTATTGTAAAAAAAAATTAATTTTCACTTTGAATTTTAAAAACCTTTTAGGTTTTCTATTACTTAGTTTACGACCATAGAGTCAAAATTTAAATATAGTTTTTAAGATTGATAAAAAATGTAAAAACTTCTAGTTAGAGCATAAATTAAGGAATGATTTATCCATACTTAAAAACTGTGACTGATGTTACAAATCTAGCTACTTAACTATGCAACAGAGAGAAGCGAAACAAACTAGTTTAGCAAAATCAACAAATAATTTATACCTGTAATACAAAGTAAAAATTCCAAAGACACAATATTGTGATGTAAGTTCTAAATAATCCTAAACTTCCATTGGCTTTGCTGGGCTTTTCTCAATTTGTATGTCTCTCATTTTTGATGCAAGCATCTTCAGACCTAAAGTATCATCAGAACCATTTTAAGTGAATTATTAATTTATATAATTGGGGGAATTATTAATTTATATACTTGGGGGAATTATTAATTTATATACTTGGGGGAATTCTTGCCGTTGTTGTAGTGTCAAGATCATGTCATATATTTAAGGGTGAGAAAATCTGAATAGATATAGATCTATTTTTCTTTAAGCTTGGATTTTGGAAAACAACTGTCAAAATGTAGTTTTGATTAAGGAAGGATGCAACATACAAAATGAGAAAAGCCCAGCAAAAACCAAATCTCAGAATTTTCCTAAAGTGTTTGACTTTGTAAAGTACTGTAGCAAAAAAAAAGCATTTAGTTTTTGCACACACTACTGTTATGTGACAAGGGCTCATACTCAATAACAAAGAAAAGAGTGAAAGCCAACAAGCTTTGTATATTTTAACAAAATTATTTATTTCCCTTGACAACAATGTATAAATTGGTAAATAGAACTTACAGTCTGTGAATATAATCTAAAATTGGATACTAAGAATGAAAACACAAGTTATATTACTAAATAGTTCTATAGGAATCTAGGTTTGAGTCCTGACAATGTACAAATATGGAAGGTGATGACATTAGATGAAGTCCAATGTATGAATAACAATAATTCCTCACTTGAATCAAAGTTTTTGTTTCAAAATAATTCCAGATTTAATTTTTTAATTTCCCTGAATATCCTTCAGAATTTCTTTTTATAGAAAAGTCAACTTATTGTTGAGTTTCCAGGGGAATAAATTATTAAATCCAAAATTCAGTTTAAGAATAAACAATTCTGGCAACAAATTAAAAAATAATACACCTTGTACCTTCAAGGTTTTGAATGACTCTCTCAAAAAAATATCAGAATTGCATATTTAGAACCCCTTTGCCTCATTTAAAGTTACACAAGATTTTTCATGTGGTCCCGCTAATTTTCACACCTAGGTCAATTTCACTCAACTTGTAAACTAATCATAAAAAGGTTGTTTTACTAACAGTGATCACACAAAGAAAGTATGCCTGTGATATTGACCAATGCAATGAAATTATGCCCATGATACTGACCAATCATTTTAACTTGGTCACTACATTTGGGTACTGTGAATATTTTGAGAAAATTAATTAATTTTTTTATCTCTGGTAATGCTGTTCCTTATATACATATTTACCAGTGAAAATATCATACTTTTTTGAAAATTCTATCACAAGTAAATACCATTTATTGCATGCAGAATATTTGTTACTGAAATAATGGAATTTCACTTAAGTATGCATCAAACTGAAACAGCATACAAAAACAAGAACAATAAAAACATTATTATTATCATTATCATTATTATTATTATTATTATTATTATTATTATTATTATTATTATTATTATTATTATTATTATTATTATTTTTATTATTTAAGGAAGATGCTTTTTCAAGTGGCCTTCTATATTTACATATACCATATATACTAACTTAAAAGTCATCCTTTGTGCTAAAATTTTGATTCCTGCAGTGTCATTTTATAAGTACCTTATACATCGATGGGTCATAATCAAAATGTCAATTCAAATATTTTATACTTTGATGCACCCATTCTGATCAGAAAAGTGTATGTGTTGTTTTCATTACATTATTCATTACATAATACTTGTAGCTACAGTTATTTGCATTTTAATAATGTAAAAATATTATGTGTAAAATTAACAATAATACCCACTGCAAAGTGAAGTTTTCATCAATGTTGTTTACAATGTGTGTTTACTTACAAAATATATTGCTTCATTTTATGCAAGTCTCAAACTCTTGTGTTTGTATTAATATTTGTGTTTTGCTATTTAATAAAAGTGTTTGATGGAATAAAAGTTTTTATTTAAGTTGTATTTTTCTTTTCCATATGTTAGATTTAATTTCAAAGTGATATATCACAAAAATGTTTCCCTGTGCATACTGCCCTGGCTTGTAAAGGCAGCACTCATATTGTGTTCTATATGACAATCCTCTTGTTTGAGCCACACATTTAATTCATGTACCTGCTCAGTGCAGTATCTTCCAATGAACATTTGACAATAATCACTTAGCTTTTTTTTTCCTATGTGACAACCCTTTGATGGAGCAGTGACTTTGATACTTGCTCATTGGAGTAGCAATAGTTTTGCTTATCTCACAAAAGTTTATCCATTTGCTCTCTATAAATGTGCATTGTGATTCCATTTTTCATGAATTTCATTCTTTAAAGCTTCCTAAAAATTCTTTTTTACTACTGTATGTAAGTCAAGTCCAACTGCCAACTAGACCCACTGTATAATATGCTGGCAGATCTGGATCTATGCAGTATATATGGAGTTATCTGCCCATGCATTAAGTGATGGCACATTAGGGTCTATGTTGCTCACAATTGGACTCTTTTATCAAGCAAGTTAATTAAGTTCTGAAATTTGTAATAAGCCAGTTTGTTTGTTGGATCCTTTTTTCTCGGGTGTTCATATTTATGGTCTGAAGCATAAATCATACTCTTTAAAAGTAACTTCACTCTACTTCACACATTTATAGTTTTTCTAACCCCACAGCTGAAATACTATATATACTAGCTTGTAAGTAGAGTGTAACTGCAAACTGCACAGCCCCAGATTTGTTGTCACATAATGCGCCAGCAGGTCTGGATGTATGCAGCAGTTTGGAGCAATCAGTAGCGCAAACAATACAGAAATTGATTTTTCTGGTGCACTGTGCCATGACAGATGAGAATCTAGGCTGTCTGCAAGCTGAGTCAACTTATAAGCAAGTAGATACACTATATTATTCTAGCACTAATCTCTCAACACTAACAAATGTCTCAAGCTATAAAGGATGCTGCTTGAGTGCTCCCTGCGGATGGGCTGGCATTAATTTGCACAAAAATTGTAGCTGATACAATTAAAATGAATTTACTGTTTCTGGACACACTAACAATTACCAACTCAAATATAGCATTG
This sequence comes from Potamilus streckersoni, assembly GCA_016746295.1. Lineage (NCBI taxonomy): Eukaryota > Metazoa > Mollusca > Bivalvia > Unionida > Unionidae > Potamilus > Potamilus streckersoni. Next base: position 1,827,195 of record JAEAOA010001462.1, read on the forward strand.
TTTTGCTCCAAGAGCAATATTTAGGGACACTGATTACATTTTCAAATGGTCCATTGTTCTTTATTTTGAATTGATTTATATAGAAATGGCCATGAGCCCATAATAAGGACTCTTTGGTTTGGTGTCAGAGAGGTCAACTATTAAAGGACTTCTTGCACCATTTCTTACTACCATATAATACAGTGTAAAATAAAGCTTCTAGCTGATTTGATTCCTACCATACCAATCCAACTATATTATATGGCACACAGGTCATGTAGGTATTCAACTTGGACTATTTCAGTAATGGGTGTCATTTTTTTAGAATTTTATTCTGCATACCTTTAAGTGGCAAGTTTTTACTTCATTTGGATTCTTATAAATCCACATTCCTGTGGAAGGTCATATTTTAGATGCCCAAAGAAGTGCATATGGTAAAATCAATGTTAAAGAATGCAGACATATTTGGATGAAATGAACCTAATGGTGTGATCCAGTATAATCTGAACTGAATGTCACATGCTGTGATGTCACAATGAATGCTATGTATATTGATAAATCCTATTGTAAAGATTCTACTTACCATGCTCTTTCCTTGACTGAAGTGTAGTACATGGCCGTCATTGTAAAAGACAATATAAATCTAAAATTTTTGCCAGCAAATTTCTTGATGACAGTTATGGTGCAGATCATTCAACAATCAGAATTGAACAAACTTTGGCTAAAGAAAATTAACAATAGTGTTAATTTTAAAAGAACAAGTTATATTTAATTTATAATGAGTAAATGCCCATACAGTACTATAAAGCAGAGCATACCAGCTAAAATAAGCAGTCCAAAAAAGCCACTCTGTTTATATGCAAATTTTTCAGCAGCTTTGGATATGCTGGCATGTTTAATGTCAGAAAGGGGAGTCTCCCTGTGTACATGTGCATAATTCTTGGGACAAGTGTAAGAACAATATAGAATATCTGTCCAAAATTCTGCCTCCAATTTTGTGAGCAAGAGTGTCATGGCATCAAAATTACATTTCTTTTGTTTCTGGTGAAATAAAAAATTAAAGCCATATGGGTAAGTAACATACCAAAATCCAACTTCACTTATACTGAGCAATCAAGGTTGTTTTCAGCACATTTTGGAAAATCAGTAAGAGATTTGGAAATAATGGAGTGACTTAGATGGAGAAAAAAAAATCCAAGTTCAAAATTTAAGGAAAATGCTATCCCATCTATATCAGCCAGGATACCCTTATTACCCAGTCAGTCACTAAGCCCTTATTACCCCGTCAGACAGTATACCCTTATTACCCAGTCAGTCACTATATTCTTGTTACCCAGTCAGTCACAATATCCTTATTAGAGTCAGTCACTAAACCCTTATTACCCAGTCAGACAGTATCCCCTTATTACCCAGTCAGTCACTATATCCTTGTTACCTAGTAAGTCAGTATATCCTTATTAAGCAGATAGTCATTCATCCTTTTTACCTAGTCAGTTAATATACCCTTATTACCCAATCTGTCAGTATAACTTATTATCCAGTCAGTCACTATATGCTAATAACACAGTCACTAACCCTTATTACCCAGTCAGTCACTAATCCTTACTACCCAATCAGTGGTCATAACCTTATTAACTAAGTCAGTCATTAAATCCTTATTGCCCAGTTGGTCACTAACACTTATTGCCCAATCAGTCACTAACCCTTAATACCCAGTTAGTCACTAACCCTAATATTACCCAGTCAGTAACTAACTCTTATTACAAAGTCAGTTGCTATACCCTTATTATCTAGTCAGTGAGTTTACATTCATATCTTCTGGCTTTTGGTTAATTTCTTCACCCATGTCATAGGTGGTGCTCTACAGTTTCACATTTAGCATAGGGTAAGAATTAAAAAAGAATTTCTGGAGGTTTCCTCACTAGTTATACTGGATATTTAAAAAGGACTTTATATATCTTAGGTTTTGTTAAAAGAATCTTTAAAACCCTTTCATCACTAAGTAACTTTGTAGGCATAGAGTCCTCAACACTAAGTAACTTTGGAGTTGTAAAGCAAAATGACTTGTGGACTTTGAAACAACATAATTTTGCCAATGTTAAAGATATCTGGCTGGATTAGGTGTCAAAATCAAGGTTAAAAATCAAATTTTATGACTATATCATTAAAATGTGCATATCTATTACAACTGTTAAAATGCAGGTGCAAACAGGTAACACAACAGGTAAAATACAAGTAATTATTTTATTACCTCTTAGAAAACTTTGAAAGTTCTCAAAACTTGTTCAATTGATCCTAGATGTACTAGTGAATAATCACAGTAGCAACACAAGTCTTTCTTTCATGGTGTCCACAATATATAAAATTCTATAAAATGAACCAAAATGATCTCCAAGGTGAGATCTGTCCACACACCTATATCGCCTCTGCCACATTTGATCGTCACATTGAAGTTTGTTAAACGGACAATAACTTCATCTGAATAGAATATTTGAAAATATTTCTAAGCTTTCCTAGAGCCATCTAACACTCATGTGTGCCAAACTCTGTCAAAAAACTGAAACAAATCGCTTTGGTTTTCCAGTTTCGACCAAACAAAATCACGTGGACCATACAATTTCCCTGGTTCAAAACCTTCAAAGTCCTCTTCATCGTCATCACTGTCACCCACAAGTGCATTCCATTGTTTCTCCAGACGTCTTCTCTCATTTTCATCCAAATTTACCAGATCAAAATTATTCAAATCCTCCGATAACTCTCCTCTGAAATTTATTCAAACTCCGCCATTTTGGATACAAATTTCAGCATTCGGAAAACACGTTAAAAATTCCTACTTTGTTCGATACTTTTAGTTGTATATAAGCTAAACTCACGAGATCATTCAAATATAACATTCACATTACAAGATGGAAGTTATTATAGGTACCTCGAAAGTTATTTAGTCAGGTACTATAACGTTAAAGAAGAACACTGCCCCAGACCAAAAAAATCGGTCCATAGTGCTTACAGACTTACTTCCCCATAACCGTTTTTTTGGTCTGCGGTGATGAAAGGGTTCCCTTTATTTTGGTGTATGACTGATGGGTATAATATGGATTACAGAGTATACAGCTTGGCTTTACTCCAGATGTGCACCTTTCAAAAAAGTGCTAGCTCCACTTATTCACTTTCACTTCCCAAACTTGAATCAGGTAAATTGTATAAAAAAAGAGCCAATAACTTTCTTGTACATTTTATGTATTTGGTAATTCATTCATTTCACTTTAAGCTGGTATTGTCTAACCTGGCAAAATTCATTTTTCCTATTTTAATGGCTGCCAAGGATAGTGTACTTTTGACAAATTCAGACTGACTTTTAGAGCACAAGGGAGCTGTCACTTTAGTTAGCAGTGTGCTAGAGACACGTAGCATCATGTCCCACTCAATCACATTATCTTCACACTAGTCCATGCAGTCCCAACATTAACCTCTTGAGTAATAGTATGTATATGGACAAACTGTGAATTCACATTAATACAAGGTATATGGACAAACTGTTCACATCAATTTAATGTGTATGGACAAACTGTGTATTCACATTAATATAATGAATGTGGACAAATTTGGTTTACATTAATATAATGTATATGGAAAAACTGTGAATTCACATTAATACAAGATATATGGACAAACTATCCATGATGTCCTTTAAAGAGAAATGGAATGAAAGTTAGAGGGGAAAAAAATTTGCATAGATAGATGGACAAAAAGAAACCCAAATAATTTGCCCCCAGTTTTGCTAAAAGGGTGAAGACACTGAAATATTAGCACTAAAAGGACATTATTTTGCTTTTTTTCTTAATATAATGAGTGTAAGAGTAAGGGGTGAAAACGAAATGAGATACATCAACTGGATTCATTTCATTAGAGTAAAATGCAAAATGTCATCTGATGGAATCGTGTCTATATAATGGTTTCTTTCCACTGATACTAGAAAATCATCCTATTCTTATTAAATTAAAGGGAAGTAAGTATATGCAGAGTTAATTAGATTTTATGGTACCATTAAGTTCATTATTTATACATTGCTGTGTAATGCATTTCCCATTTCTTGAACCTGAAGCCATCATTAATGTATTGACTTGTATGTACAAAAATGATTTTTATCTTTCAGTACTTTTTTGGGAGATAGAAAATGACAGAATTCAAGAAACATTTTTAAATTCTGACACTTAAATTAAAGACACAATATTGCAGTTTAAGGCATGTTTGCAAAAATCTCTTAGTTACCAGAATTAACCATGGCTACCATCATAATACGATGATCATTAGAAAATCCTTCAGTGGAAACATAATGTATTTTCTCTACAAACAATTTTTAATTAGGTTTTTATAATCAACTTCCAGGACATATTATGAAAAAAAAAACTGACTTTCAAGGTTTACAGGATATTTTCAATAACTTCAAATTCTAGTTGGCTTCCAGGACCTCCTCAAAAATCAGGAGGGTGAGGAACCCTTTGTGTAATGTACTCCATAAACAGACAAGACTATAGATCTAGTGGCATACAGACTGCATTGCAGATCAAGACTATAGATCTACTGGCATACAGACTGCATTGCAGATCAAGACTATAGATCTACTGGCATACAGACTGCATTACATATAAGACTATAGATCTACTGGCATACAGACTGCATTACATACAAGACAATAGATCTACTGGCATACAGACTGCATTGCAGATCAAGACTATAGATCTACTGGCATACAGACTGCATTGCACATCAAGTCTATAGATCTACTGGCATACAGACTGCATTACAGATCAAGACTATAGATCTACTGGCAAACAGACTGCATTGCAGATCAAGACTATAGATCTACTGGCATACAAACTGCATTGCAGATCAAGACTATACATCTACTGGCATACAGACTGCATTGCAGATCAAGATTATAGATCTACTGGCATACAGACTGCATTGCAGATCAAGACTATAGATCTACTGGCATACAGACTGCATTGCAGATCAAGACTATAGATCTACTGGCATACAGACTGCATTGCAGATCAAGACTATAGATCTACTGGCAAACAGACTGCATTGCAGATCAAGACTATAGATCTACTGGCACACAGACTACATAGCAGATCAAGACTATAGATCTACTGGCATACAGACTGTATTGCATATCAAGACTATAGATCTACTGACATACAGGCTACATTGCAGATCAAGACTATAGATCTACTGGCATACAGACAGCATTGCAGATCAAGACTATAGATCTACTGGCATACAGACTGCATTGCAGATCAAGACTATAGATCTACTGGCAAACAGACTGCATTGCAGATCAAGACTATAGATCTACTGGCACACAGACTACATAGCAGATCAAGACTATAGATCTACTGGCATACAGACTGCATTGCAGATCAAGACTATAGATCTACTGGCAAACAGACTGCATTGCAGATCAAGACTATAGATCTACTGGCACACAGACTACATAGCAGATCAAGACTATAGATCTACTGGCATACAGACTGTATTGCAGATCAAGACTATAGATCTATTGGCAAATAGACTGCATTGCAGATCTGGTTCTAGTTTCACTAACATTTCAAAAGTTTTTTCCTCTGAATGAGGCTTTTGAACAGGTTTCTTATTTCTAGGTTTGTAACATTATGTTATCCTTGAGAACATTCAGCAGGCATTAGAACAGAACCATAAAATCTTGATTTTTCATTGAAGTAGTCTTCCCTTATCTCTGAGAAATTTTTAAACTCTTCTATCAAGAATAAAGAGGTTTCCATACCTTTAAATTTTAAAATTAAAAATTGATTTAAGCATCACAATATAAATGGAAATTTGAGGATAAATTTTTAGAAAGCATGTGAAACTAGGACCCGAGTCTCAGCAATATGCAAGTAAATGTGCCTTAAACACTAGGAATTACGGTATTTCAATCTTAATCCTTTTCATCATGGATCTTGTCCCAAGTATGAGATTTTGGGTTAATAAATATAGCCCTAAAACACTAGGAAACGGCTCAATTAGTTTAATTTACTCCAATATTCTGCAGTTTATCATACTTCATAAACAAAGGTTAGAATTTAATTCTAATCTGCAAGAAATAATAATTGATTAGCTCAAAAAACTTTTTCATGTTTATTATAAATAGACCAGATATTATTGGAAACATTTCACATTGATTTATCTGCACAAGAGATGTTATTCCAGTCAGGTCTGTGACACTGGTGTTCAGATTGTAAAAGGTAAACCATTCCCGTATAATTAAATCTTGAATCACACACACTTTATTCCTAACACAAGGTATATCATTAAAAATCAACTAGAAATATGTTAATGTATTAACCTGAAATGACAAACACAAAACTAAGCTAAGAGTTATTGATGGACAGATTACTAGAACCGTTCAATAGTCTAAAGATTTCCTCCATTTGAGACATTGATTATGAAAAGAAGAAATTCCATAAGCCTGCTTTATGTCACTGGGAATGTTGTTCCATACCAGTGGACCAGTATATTGAAAACCCTTTTAAACAATTCTTTTTTGGCCTTGGTATCCCTCTAACCAACCTTAAATCTGGAGTACCATAAACATCCCTTAGGTAAAAGATATTGCTTTGGTATGCAGGAATGGCTTTCTGGACATTTTATACACAAGTCCAACCTTTCTAAGAAATATTATTACCAGTTTTGTTAAAATTTTTATATTATTAATTGCATAGTGGAAATTGTCTACACATTGATCTAGATTTAAATGGCATGCCCTCTTTTGGAGTCTTAAGAATTAAGTTATGTTTGAATTAGTTGTATTATTCAAATTACATAACAGTAGTCCAGATATGGCTGAATATAACTTTATAAAAGATGACCCTGTACTGAAATGGAATGTATGTTTTGCTTTTTCTCCTATCACCAAATATTTTATTCTGAGAGGTCATATTAAAGTTCACAAAATTAAGCAGAACCTGGAGTATGTCACTATCTAGCATTGTTAGTTTTTGTTTTCTTATAACCAGTAAGGATTTTGTTTTTCTATAATTATCATGATCTCATGCTCTATCTTGTAAATTATTTTCAAGTAAAGTTTTGGTTTTACCCATCTCATTGTAGTATCGTCTGCATAGAGGTCAGTAGAAGAAATTGAATTTCCTAATAAAAGAGGTAAATCATTGATAAATATAATGAATAATATGAATAGCAAGGTCCAAGGATAGAATCCTGTGGTACTCAACAATGAATATTTTTACTTTCAGAAAGTTGACCATTTAGTACTACTTTATGCACTCTGTTAAGTAAAACTGATTGAGTTTTTATTGCATAGATAGACGTTCAGTTTTTCATGCAAAATGTTATGATCTACAAATCAAAAGTTTGATGAAAATCAACCATAATGGTGCCTACTTGACTGAATTTCATAGATAAGATTGTAAGTTTACAAATAGTTGAGAAAAGAATCCTGTACATGTTTTTCCAGTAATTTGAAAAGACAAAGAAGGATAGAAATGGGTCTGCCTATTTACATAATCTTTTGTTCCAGTTTTATGCAATGTTGTTACCTTGGTAGTTTTTTTTATGTCTGTGGAAATTTGTGACCTCAACTTTCACTGCAAATAAAATATATGCTCTCTACAAAGCAGGTGAAACTGCCTTTAGTAGCCTTGATTCAATTATATAAAGTCCTGTAGTTTTACAATCATCCAATTTTTTAAATACATTTTAGTACAAATTCAGGAATCAATTCAGGAATTTCAACTAGTATATTGTTAGGGAGTTTTGCTGTACAAAACAGTTTGGTTCCAGATGATCTGATTAAGATTTGGGTTCTTTTCAGAAATTTGAACAAAAAAGTCATTAAAAATATTTGAGATGTCAAACTGCACAAACCAAGATCTGCCTTCACATAACATGCCAGCTTATCTGGATCTGTGTAGTTTATTAAAACAAATCAGATGCTCTAGTAAGAAACACACCCTCCATATGACATATCTGATATCAGATAGCAGTAGGATTCTGGGGCAACTGGTACAGGACAGAAACTGGTCACAACAAAATTATATGGTGGTGGAATCCAAACCTCAAGAAATCTGAGCAATGAGAAGGTCCCAGTGAGGTTCTAATTCACCAGAAGAAGAAATTGGAGATGATGCACGTGCACTCTATGGGAACCTGGTCTCCAGAAGACATGAAAAGACAACATGTTCTTTGCTCACACTAAGCCTCCTACTGGTAAAGGATCTTGAGTACTCTATCACAAGACCAAGCCTTTGTTGGTGAGGAAATTCACTGGGGTGAAATCCTTACACAGAGTAAGTTTCAATTTCTCTAGGTTGGGTAAAAGACCTGGACTGGTCACAATGGATACATCTAATCTTAGGGACTCTGGCCATCGGTTCAACCATCGGTTCGGAGCAACCAATTATTGACACATTAGAAGACTGGGATAGAGAAAGATCTTAAATGGATGACATAAGTAACTGCATGACTCTGGCAAACACTCTGGGTACAATTACTATCTTATTTGAATTTCTGAAACTAAAACTGGCGTTCAACCACTATACACATAACATAAAAGGAAACCTGCAGCCTACCTTTATAAGGCTAAAATTGCACTTAAAAAGTCACCTTAAAAGGAATGTGAATTATGATCATTAACAACTGTAATAAAACAATAAACAGAATCAAGTCCACAGACCAATTTTGGCAAGGAGAGGGATAACTAAATACTATCAAACAATAATAATTAGACTAAAACCTCTGTGGATTAAGACCCTAACCACCAGGCTAGGCAAAACATAACCAGAAAAAGACCCCCCCCCAATTTCTGACATTTCACTAGGTGAAAAGAATTTCTAGGAATTCAAGATAAGACCATTTCTTCCTTTAAAGTGTAAAATGTTGAAACTATCTCTGATACTATTCAGCAATAACAAGACATTCAAATTAAGTTGCACTCAACAGATATTATGACCTTCTGACAGTGGCAGGAGGTGATGATGTCTGCATTTACAATATGCACAATGGAGAGACTTCTATGCTAATTCCATATACAGTAATTTCTTTATGTACCTATGAAATCTTGCATTAACTAAGCACATAGTTGATCACAATTGCTGCTTCCATGAGCTTCACAAATCAGTCTGAACTAATCCAAATTAAATTAAGTTTATCAGTTTTTAAAATGCTTGTCATATTAGGCAATACCAGCCACTAAAAGTGCAATGAAAAATTACAAAATATGTATAAATAAAAAAGTTATTAAGTCATTTTCTGTTGTTTTTTTAAACAATTTATCTTTAATTTCCAGGAAGTAAAAATGACCAAGCAGAGGAATTAGTTTTTTTGGCATAGATGCACATAAGTAAGGTCAAACAACCCAAATTACATCAGTCAATTATACCAGAAAATAAAGGGAACTAAAAGTTCCATAACAATATGTATGATATAAAATATATTTTTTAATGAGTAAGGATAACCAGTGAGGAAAACCTGGGAAATTCTTTTTCTTTAAAAACTAAATGCTTTGCAAAGTTCAAAACTGGAGAACACAACACTTAAATGCTGGGTTACACATGCTATATGTCAGCTTGTTGCTTGATTTGTTTAGGACAATATAATTATTAGAACATTTTAGGTGAAAAGCCTGCCACAATGACAATATATTCAAGGGGAGTACCAACAAGATTTATAAGACGGGTGTCATGGCAGCCATGTTGGATCCATGATTTGTGCCATTTTCAAAATATTTATCCATTCCAGGGGGGTAGTGACTTTTCAATCCAAACAATAATAGTTTCAAGTTTCAATGAATGTGCAGGTCAAGTTTCAATGAATGTGCATGTCAAGTTTCAATGAATGTGATTGTCAAGTTTCAATGAATGTGCATGTCAAGTTTCAATGAATGTACATGTCAAGTTTCAATGAATGTACATGTCAAGTTTCAATGAATGTACATGCCAAGTTTCAATGAATGTACATGTCAAGTTTCAATGAATGTACATGTCAAGTTTCAATGAATGTACATGTCAAGTTTCAATGAATGTGCATGTCAAGTTTCAATGAATGTACATGTCAGGTTTCAATGAATTAGCATGTCAAGTTTCAATGAATGTACATGTCAAGTTTCAAGGAATTAGCATGTCAAGTTTCAATGAATGTACATGTCAAGTTTCAAGGAATTAGCATGTCAAGTTTCAATGAATGTACAGGTCAAATTTCAATGAATGTACATGCCAAGTTTCAATGAATGTGCATGTCAAGTTTCAATGAATGTACATGTCAAGTTTCAATGAATGTACATGTCAAGTTTCAATGAATTAGCATGTCAAGTTTCAATGAATGTACATGTCAAGTTTCAATGAATGTACATGCCAAGTTTCAATGAATGTGCATGTCAAGTTTCAATGAATGTGTATGTCAAGTTTCAAGTAATGTGCATGTCAAGTTTCAATGAATGTGTATGTCAAGTTTCAATGAATGTGCATGTCAAGTTTCAATGAATGTGTATGTCAAGTTTCAATGAATGTACATGTCAAGTTTCAATGAATGTGTATGTTAAGTTTCAATGAATGTGCATGTCAAGTTTCAATGAATGTATATGTCAAGTTTCAATGAATGTGTATGTTAAGTTTCAATGAATGTACATGTCAAGTTTCAATGAATGTGTATGTTAAGTTTCAATGAATGTGCATGTCAAGTTTCAATGAATGTACATGTCAAGTTTCAATGAATGTACATGTCAAGTTTCAATGAATGTACATGTCAAGTTTCAATGAATTAGCATGTCAAGTTTCAATGAATGTACATGTCAAGTTTCAATGAATGTACATGTCAAGTTTCAATGAATGTACATGTCAAGTTTCAATGAATGTACATGTCAAGTTTCAATGAATGTGCATGTCAAGTTTCAATGAATGTGCATGTCAAGTTTCAATGATTGTACATGTCAAGTTTCAATGAATGTACATGTCAAGTTTCAATGATTGTGCATGTCAAGTTTCAATGAATGTGCATGTCAAGTTTCAATGATTGTGCATGCATGTCAAGTTTCATTGAATGTACATGTCAAGTTTCAATGAATGTACATGTCAAGTTTCAATGAATGTACATGTCAAGTTTCAATGAATGTACATGTCAAGTTTCAATGATTGTGCATGTCAAGTTTCAATAAATGTACATGTCAAGTTTCAATGAATGTACATGTCAAGTTTCAATGAATGTACATGTCAAGTTTCAATGAATGTACATGTCAAGTTTCAATGAATGTGCATGTCAAGTTTCAATGAATGTGCATGTCAAGTTTCAATGATTGTGCATGTCAAGTTTCAATGAATGTGCATGTCAAGTTTCAATGATTGTGCATGTCAAGTTTCAATGAATGTACATGTCAAATTTCAATGATTGTGCATGTCAAGTTTCAATGAATGTACATGTCAAGTTTCAATGAATGTACATGTCAAGTTTCAATGAATGTACATGTCAAGTTTCAATGATTGTGCATGTCAAGTTTCAATAAATGTACATGTCAAGTTTCAATGAATGTACATGTCAAGTTTCAATGAATGTACATGTCAAGTTTCAATGAATGTACATGTCAAGTTTCAATGAATGTACATGTCAAGTTTCAATGAATGTGCATGTCAAGTTTCAATGAATGTGCAAATCAAGTGTCAATGAATGTACATGTCAAGTTTCAATGAATGTACATGTCAAGTTTCAATGAATGTACATGTCAAGTTTGAATGAATGTACATGTCAAATTTCAATGAATGTGCATGTCAAGTTTCAATAATTGTACATGTCAAGTTTCAATGAATATACATGTCAAGTTTCAATGAATTAGCATGTCAAGTTTCAATGAATGTACATGTCAAGTTTCAATGAATGTACATGTCAAGTTTCAATGAATGTACATGTCAAGTTTCAATGAATGTACATGTCAAGTTTCAATGAATGTACATGTCAAGTTTCAATGAATGTACATGTCAAGTTTCAATGAATATACATGTCAAGTTTCAATGAATGTACATGTCAAGTTTCAATGAATGTGTATGTCAAGTTTCAATGAATGTGTATGTTAAGTTTCAATGAATGTGTATGTCAAGTTTCAATGAATGTGCAAGTCAAGTTTCAATGAATGTACAAGTCAAGTTTCAATGAATGTACATGTCAAGTTTCAATGAATGTACATGTCAAGTTTCAATGAATGTACATGTCAAGTTTCAATGAATGTGTATGTCAAGTTTCAATGAATGTGCAAGTCAAGTTTCAATGAATGTACATGTCAAGTTTCAATGAATGTACATGTCAAGTTTCAATGAATGTACAAGTCAAGTTTCAAGAAACTAAATTAGGAGGAGTAGCAATAACAAACTTGTGCCAAGGAATGTACATGGACAACAAACCATCTCATTGGCGCTTCTCTATGATCAATAGGCCTAAAAATTGCAGTAACCATGGAAACCTAAATTACAAATAAAATGTTTAATCATTATCAAGGTAATTTTAAATGATGCACATAAAGAAAATTTTCAAATGTTAAAAATCAAAGGCAGCATCTATTCCGTCACAGAGTCAGCAACAGGAATAAGAATGAAGAATAGTGAGAATGAGCAGGGTAAGTATGGGTTAAATCAGACACATTCTGTAATTCTAGAACTTTCTAGTCACAGAGTGAATTCTCATGATATAGTCAGGGTGTTTGCTATCACCAAGAATCACCTGTGCAATAGCTTACATGTTACTATAATTAAAAGCTGATTAATGAATATGTTGTGGAATAGAGGTTGGCACACAGTGGTTAAATAAATATTCTGTGGCCTAAAGGTTGGCACTATGGTTCCAAGTGCAGATACAGATTTTGCCTAAGCAAAATGAACGTCTTGTACGTCTTGTTTTAATGAAATCAGTAGGCATGACATTATCACCATAAAAAGGAAACCAGAAACCAGCTCATAGTACTAAATTCTTATGTGTGTGGTTGATTGATAAAAGAAAGATTGTTAGATAGATTCACAGACTTACCTGAAGACCATTCAAAAAATCAAATAACTGAACCCACCTGTTGAGTAATTGGATCATACAGGGCCACTTTCAAGGATCCACCCAGCTTACTCTCCACTGATATTGGGGAAAAGGTGACGGAACCACCAAGCAAGCCATCTGTCTTTCTAATATCCACCTTCAAAAAAAAAGATGTTACCATATTGTCACTATTTCTGTCTTAATAGAGCCCCTTAGTCTAAAAGATGACTCATAATCACTGTGCAAATTTATATCGGTATGAGTTCAAACAATAAATTAGCAAATTCAGGCAACAAAAGGAAATAAAACTGCTTACGATGATCCAGAAAGTAAAATCTACAAAATTTGTCTTAAAGATTTTAATTCAAATCAGAAAGATTGCTACCAAGTTTTAATAAATAATATATATATATATATATATATATATATATATATATATATATATATATATATATATATATATATATATATATATATATATATATACACTTCTATCTGATATATTATTTTCTTGTTCAAAGTTTTCAATAAAGATTACTGACAAAAAGCAAAAGATGAGATAATATCCTAAGTAAAGTATACCACCGTTTTTTTTTTATAATCCCATGCTATTTAGTGACTGCAATTTTTTTTTATAACTTACATGAAACATTCTGCTAAAAATGATGATTGTTTTCTCCATTGAAAGTTGATGAGACAGAATGAGGATAAAATTTGCAACAAAACAAAAATGGCATACAACAGTTAAGCAATAAAAATTTATACATTGACAATCTTTTTTAAAATGGAGATACATATACCCTAAGCTGGTGCCTTTCACACCATGTCTGCAAGTTTACATTAAAACACATTCTTTCAAAATCCATATGTTGGATCATAATATGTCTGTCTTCTAGATTTGTTAAATTCTGAAATATTCAGTAAAGTTGCTCATCAAGGAAGTAAGCTATACCCTAAATTTTCTGAACTTCCATGTCACTAAGGCACTTTGAAATTTTGTTTTCCCAATACAAAATATTAAGAGGCCCCAAGTGGCCAAGTGGTCTACAGCGCTGACTTTTATGGATCACTGCCATCTCACCTCTGTCTGCATGAGTTTGAGTCCAGACTCGGCTAACGTGGGTAAGTCAGAAAGCCTGCCAGTAGCTTCTTGTGGGTCGGTGGTTCTTCCCTGGGTTTTCCAGGGTTCTTCCTCCACCATTAATACTGGCTGCCATGTATAGCCTAAATGTATTATCCTACCTTGTGTTGAAAAATGGCATTAAACCCTAAATAACAACAACAAAATATTTATCTTTCAAGCATCAGGTTAATCAAAATCTTCTAATAATGGTAATTTCCAAACAATGATGGGATGGACAGTAAACTTTGCTAACACCTGGTCAATTGTCAAATGTATGGCCATTTAAGATTACTAAAACATGACAAATATGACAAATCTGCTTAAAGAAGCTCTCAGTTAAAATATTCTAGAGGCTGCCAGCTCCCCCACCAACTCTCCAAAAATTAGCCCAAATTTTTCAACAGAATTTGAATTCTTGTGAAAATCTGCAACTGCATAATAACAAATAATTAATTATTAATATGTCCAGTCAATTTTAAATAAAATTATTGTTTGTGACAGCATTAATAATGGTTACCTTTTGCAAAATGATTTTGACTAGCAACATATTAGTATCTCACAATATCCATGACACCCTTAACAAAGAAATATTTTAAAAAATTTGAGTACAGTTATTGTTAGTACTGTAAGTGTAATTAAATCTTTCCCAAAGCTATTATATTTAAAACCAATATTAACCTGTTTCTGCTCTAAGACAAAGGTAGTCATTATAAAGGTATTATATTACATATACACCACTTTATGCAGATTTATTTCAACATTTTCTCATACATTTACAACTCATCAATGTAAGTGATATATTTAAAGACAGGAATTTGACAATCATATGGCATATAAAATGAAGAATGTATAACAGTTTATTCTAAAACTCAAAAGTTGGTGGGAAAGTCCTATATCACATTGATTTTGTTGAATTCTAAAACTTTTAAGTTAGCAAGGAGTGGAATTCATTCCTCTTACTCTCACCTCCAATGGGAGCATTGTAAAAAGTGGTAAATAGAAGTACAGTGTGACCCCTTTATAGCATGCTCTGCTATAACATGAATTCAGATATAACACGGTCATGGTGTGGCTCCTGAAATTTCATATAAATGTATTTTTCTTTTACATGAAAAAAATTTCTTTCTTAAAAGTACAAGAAAAACAAATTTTTTTTATCAGTTTAGAGAAGAGAGATAAATAATACAAGACAATCATGGTGTGGCTCCTAAAATTTATGTGAATTATTTTCATACACGAAAGAATCATGTTTTCTTATTAAAATGCAAAATATAACATGTAAAAATTTTATTAAGGAATTGCGCAGGGCTTTGACAATATCATAATTACAATTTTTTTCCCTTATTGGCAGCAAATTATACCATCTGGTGATTTTTTTTGTATTGACAACATTGTTGGCTGTTTAAACTTGTATAAATAAACATTGGTTTAGACTGGAGAAATTCAGATGCCCCCTGAAAGGTAGCAGCAAAGTTGATATAAAATACACTGAAAATTATCTATTGTTACATAAAGTCGGGGCCCAAAGTGGCCGAGTGGTCTAAATGCTCACTGTTACAGATCACTGCCATCTAATCCCTGACAGTATAAGTTCAAGTCTAAGATTCAGCGAATGTGGATATGTGAGAAAGCTTGCCAGTAGCTTCTTGTGGGTCGGTGGTTCTTTCCGTGAAATTCCCAGTTTCTTCCTCCACCATTAATACTGGCCGCCATTTATAGCCTAAATGGCATTAAGCCCCAGAACAACAACAACAACATAAATAAATAAATTCTTTGTCCACATTGACAAACCATCTGGTATATCATAATGTTAATATCTAGCATGAGTACTGTATGTCTTGAGATGTCTGTTTTTTTTTCTTCAAATTTACATTTCTGGTAGCAGAGATCAATTGGATGAGACATTATCTCATAATCTATCTTTTGTTGGATTTTCAGCCGATCACTAGTAATTAATATATTTACATAGACTAACATTTGTATATGGATGATAAGTAAAATTCCTCTTCTTTTCAATCAGAACTAAATTCTTTAGAACATTCACATTTTCTGTAAAAATCCTTGTCAACTGACCAGAACACATGCTACTCTATGATCGATTGACCCTTTCTTTAAATTTCTGACATATGCGTGGAAGGAAACATCACTCCACTAACACAATGGTAAAAAAACAAAAACAAAAAAAGCAAGCTCTCACTTATATATTCAATAGGTTAGGAGGAACAATAACTACAAACAACCATATGATGGTCAATTAATTTTTTAAAAATTTACCCAGATAAAATAGTAGCTGAAATTTCAAACAAAGCATTACCTTTGAAGCACTGATTGTTATGAAAACATACTAAGCAAATGGAGAAAATATCAATCTCAATCATGCAATACAATTTATTGATGTTACCACCACAATAAGTAACAAGCATTTATTTGGTTCTCCAAAGCTATCCTTTAGCAGTGACTTCAATAATGCATGCACCCTTCACCTAAGAAAGCAGACTACAATCTTCAACAAAAACAATGAACCTTTCTTCGAAGGAAGTCTGTACCAAACTTAAATAAAAGCAATGGAATCTGATGGATTGTTTCATTTTCCAACATGACTGGAAACCTTTTACTGTGCCATGAAAGTTTCCTTTTCACAGTAACAAATTACATGCTTATGAACTCTACCGACAGCTCTTAAAATGCAAACTTTTAATGACTTGGGACGTACTGAAAAGTAAATGTGCTTCATCATTCATTACATGATTGTGCTATTTTTTTCCCACTGAATTGAGACCTATATGACCTGTGACAAGATTATTGAATATTTCAAATCTCTCTGTGTGCATATTTTCAATGGAATTACTTGTATTGTGGATTCAATATATGTGATGTGATTCACTGGTGAATACATGGTGTTGATACTTAATTCATTGCTATACATTAGACATGTATATATAAACAGTATACACGTATATATACCAATGCATGGTTCTCTGAATAAAGTAAAATATTGTATATGCCTTCTCTTTTTTCATTACATGTGTATTTCTCATTAATATGAATCAATTTAAGATAACTGTGCCGGTGAAGCACATATTCGTTACATTTACACTTGTTTTACAAGTCACCAGGTCCTACTGTATTACACTTGTTTTACACAAAACCCTCATTCACTTGTTAGAAACTTGACCTATTGATGCAATACACAATAAATAAATTTTCACAAGGCAGTACTTGTATATAAATGTCTACATGGAACTGCACCAGAGTATCTGCAGGACTTATTCAGACCTTTCTCAACACAATACCAGTTGAGATCAATATTACATGGAAAGTAACCTTCTAGCACCAAAACCAAGAACAGTGAAATTTAAAGAGCTTCCAATACTCTTTCAATATATATATATATATATATATATATATATATATATATATATATATATATATATATATATATATATATATATATATATATATATGGTTTCCCTTAATTGCAAGTCATCATTAAAGTTTGATCAATGTGGGTGAAATTCCAGATACTCTGCAGAGCCATTTTTCTTTCTAGAGTCACCATGACCTTAAAACTTGTGACCCAAAAACTATTGTATAATTTATCTCAAATTTAAATAATTTTTGAAAGTTTGGTGAAGGTATCTGGCATGCAAGTCATGTTATCCAGAAAGAGATTTCCTTTTCCAGTTTCTATGACTGATTTTTTACCTTTGAGCCTGAAATCAACAAGGTTCCTTCCTTTCCCAAACGCATGCAAGCTTACAGTTTAGTAATGATAGATGGTAGAGAACTTAAAAACGTATTGCAGGGAAATAAAATAGAATAGAAAAGACAAACTAATAAAATAGTAATAATAAACAAATAATTAGACAAACTAATAAAATAGCTAGAAAAATAGTATAAATCAGAAGCACATGCAAATACAATAACTAATAATCATTGTTGACTAGATTCATCAAATAATACATTTTAAAATTCAAACACATGCTCAACCTAAAATCTAAATTATGTTGAATGAATGGAATAAATCAATAGAACTCTTCTCCAATCATGTACCACATGAAGTAATAAAAAACAAATGAATAGGGCCTAACAGGGGAGGGGGTATACTAATTGGGCCTAACAGGGGAGGGGGTATACTAATTTTAATGATGTAATACTTACCTGATGCTACTGCACCCTTACTCTTTCCCAGAGAATACCATCAACCAAATTCATCCTCCCATAGAGTGACTTTACAGAAAGACTCAATATCTGATCCTGGCCAATGCATACTTAGCCCTCAATCTTTTTCACAACATAAGTGTATATTAGGAAGACAAGTATTTCATTCAACTTAGTTAATAAGAAAATATGCCTTTGCTTGAGTGAGAAAGTAAACTAAGGTAAAAGAAGACGGTCATGTGAGATTGCCAAAATGTGCCTTTCATCACTTTTTCCAGATATGAATGAGACAGATTGACCTATGAGATAGCAATGAGCTTTGTTTGATCTTCAGGAATGAGAGGTCTCTGTCTTAATTCTTGATACTTGTAGCAATCCACCTTGAAGCATCAGAATCAAAATTATCAGTCAAACTCCAATGGCGAGGTAAAGAAATGAAGTAATATCTTATTTTGTCCAAGAAAACTAAGCATTCAGAAAGTCCTTGTGCTAAAGTACAAACTCAATAGTACACAAGTGCAAACTGTATAGAGAAATCACATCTTCTGTGGACTTCAAGATTCCTAAACAAAACAAAAATGGATGAGCTGACAAAGTGATCTTGGTTCTCAGCACATCCCACAGGGACTGGCTCTGGTCTACTCTATCCTGCAGTACAGGTCTACTGTTTATTTTAAAAGGCATTCCCATGTAGAAAAAATCTTGAGAAAAAAAATATTTTCCAATTTTCCTAGATTTGTCACTGTGGATCATCACTGAGTCATATCTAGACTCTATCTGCATCATATGGATCAACCAATCATCAAAATAGTACCGCTAGTAACATCCTGTGACCTTAACTGGATAGCAACTGCTCCATGACCCTGGTAAATACTCTAGGAGCAGAAGGTAGGCCAAACGGCAGAGTGAGAAGTTTGAAGACCTCCCCATCCAAACAAAACCTGATAAGAAGGACATGGATACAAAGGCACACATCATACAATTCAGAACGAAAGGTTTTTGAATACCAAACATACATAATTGAGAATAAGGACTGGTGTATAACCACCTTCCAGAGAATAAAAATAGCAACTGTTTGATTAAATGGCATATGAATTTATCGGGTTCATAACAACAACATAGGAATCAGAACTAAAACCACAAAATTAATGAGCATGGATAGGGAAAACTGATCACCTACCAAAGCTGGAATATGGAAAAAAATAATTCTCAATGTTACTCATACCCCCCCCATGTGTATATGTGGGGGGATTAGACTAAATGCAAGGGTATGAAGTATGAAACAACATAACCAAAAAAAATCCATAACTCAAGAGAAATTTAACTTAAAACAGGAATAATAGTTCATATGAAGGTATAGTTTCACACAATAAAACTACTTGATTCAAAAGAATCCAAATAAATTTTCTTCAACAAGTAAATTTCATTGCTATATGAATAGTGGCAACAGAAAAAGAAAGTGGGTGAATTGAGCATGGGCCAGGGTCACACATTGGATCCTTAAATAAAAATCAATCTAGGGATGAAGAATTTTCATCATATAATTCCTTTCTCTAGAGTGAATTATGCAATTCGAACAGATTATATACTGAATGATATTAACCTTAATGGTGGAGTTAGTGTGGAACACCGTCATCTATAATAAATAAATAACTTCATTTCTAACATGTAAGTTCTAGTGAGCAATTATGTAATCTGACAAAACATTATTTTTGCAGGATTACTAGTAACTAGGTTTGTTATGGTACACCTTTTCATTGTAACAGATAATTCAAACTCGAACACCAAAAAGCAGTTGTATGTCATATTCAAATTAATACTAATTCCATTATATTTTTGGGGTACCATTTTTCATGGATTTTGTATTTAATACACACCATTATTGCATGACCCAGCACAGAAGTACCTTTCCATGGAAACAACAGGACCCCATCCCAATAAATGAAATTAAGTCAAATGTCATTTATTTAAAAAATATATAACCATAAAAATACAATCTGAGCCATTAATGCTGGCAGTCCATCTGGGGACAAATGTTAGTTATATCAGCATCTGGCACTATCAGTCCATCTGGGGACAAATGTTAGTTATACCAGCATCTGGCACTATCAGTCCATCTGGGGACAAATGTTAGTTATACCAGCATCTGGCACTATTAGTCCATCTGGGGACAAATGTTAGTTATACCAGCATCTGGCACTATCAGTCCATCTGGGGACAAATGTTAGTTATACCAGCATCTGGCACAATCAGTCCATCTGGGGACAAATGTTAGTTATACCAGCATCTGGCACTATCAGTCCATCTGGGGACAAATGTTAGTTATACCAGCATCTGGCACTATTAGTCCATCTGGGGACAAATGCTAGTTATACCAGCATCTGGCACTATCAGTCCATCTGGGGACAAATGTTAGTTATACCAGCATCTGGCACTATTAGTCCATCTGGGGACAAATGTTAGTTATACCAGCATCTGGCACTATCAGTCCATCTGGGGACAAATGTTAGTTATACCAGCATCTGGCACTATTAGTCCATCTGGGGACAAATGTTAGTTATACCAGCATCTGGCACTATCAGTCCATCTGGGGACAAATGTTAGTTATACCAGCATCTGGCACTATTAGTCCATCTGGGGACAAATGTTAGTTATACCAACATCTGGCACTATTAGTCCATCTGGGGACAAATGTTAGTTATACCAGCATCTGGCACTATTAGTCCATCTGGGGACAAATGTTAGTTATACCAGCATCTGGCACTATCAGTCCATCTGGGGACAAATGTTAGTTATACCAGCATCTGGCACTATTAGTCCATCTGGGGACAAATGTTAGTTATACCAGCATCTGGCACTATCAGTCCATCTGGGGACAAATGTTAGTTATACCAGCATCTGCTTTTGTTATTGGTCAGTGGAGACAATTATAAATAACATATACGTGAGTCAGAGAGTACAACTGTCAGTGAAATATGCTTTCGCTATCTGCCTGTATGAGGATAATTTTCAGTGGCATATGCTTGTTCGACAATCTCCAGGATATATAATTTTATCTCCAGTATTATCCTCTGAGCTTGTGAATGTTAACTTCAGATCTGAAAGAGCCTAAACAAATTCCCTCCACATCAGGCATTTGTCATTTGTCAGGCATACAAATGTAGCTAAAAGCCAAAGGAGAGATCTGTCTCCTTATAATTGTGTGCCAAAATGCAGATCAAGGACAGTTCCTCAATTTCAAGAAAGCAAACGGTATAATTTATCAACACCAGACTCTGGCTATTGATCAGACCGTCAGCTGTGATGACTAATGAAAGCCCTAAATCAAGAAGAATTCTCAGCCCTAACCTCACTCCAGCAAATAATCCAACAGAATTGGCATTATGGCAATTAACTCACACAGAACATGTCTACAGTAATGCTATTTCCTTGCAGCCATAAAATAATCAGAAAAGTTACTCTTGTTTCAGTGAAGAGAAAACTTCATACCTATCAAACAAGCAACAAAAGGTGTAAATCACTCAAATCAATCCTTAAAAAATGCAATGAAAGGTATCAATCATTGAAAATCAATTGGGGACAAATGCAGAGAAAGCATGTTTCTTAACTTACCATTTATCAGGTATCCAGAAATCTACAGCAACAGAGTAAATTCAATAACAAGTGGCTTACTAATTACATGATTTCAAAATCGTAATTTTAAACCTTTTAGGAGGATCAGCCGATCACCATTTGGAACCTGTCATTGTATAATCAGTATTTGCTTTTTGCTCTGTACAGTACATCAGTCTAGTTGACAAAACATTGACATGTAAAGTGATGTATATTTTAAGTCATCAGCCAACAAAGCCAGAAAAAAAACTTTGAACAATTAACAATTATGTGATAACTGGTGATCTAAGAAAAGTTGTCTATTCCCTTAGCAAAATAATTCAGCTTTTAGAACTGTGTGTGATGTGTGTGATTTAGATTTGTAATGTAGCTTTAACAAGTTTTCAGTCCTATTGCTACGATGTCTGCAGTGTGGCAGTTTATAGTGATGTCTAGCACTAGGGTATTAAGCTACATACATGTGGCATGATATCCCACCCAGTCACATTATCCTGATACCAGACCAACCAGTTCTAACACTAACTTCTTAATGCTGAATGCCATGCAAGGCAGCTGTTAGTACCATTTTTTTAAGTCTTTGGTATGACTCGGCTGGGGTTCGAATCCACGACCTCCCACATATGCTCTAACCACTTCTCCAACATAAATACAAAAATGAAAGGTCTGCAAGAAAAGCCCAACATCAAAACTATTTTGTAAAATGTGTTATCCTGACCCCAATATCAAAAGAATGAGCAAAAAATGGTAGAATTAAATATGTCACAAAAACACACAAATATAATTTATTTTTACCTATATAAAATATAGCAAACAGCAGTTTTGAATATTACTGACTACACATGGCGAGTGACAGCAACATCAAATGAACAACGATTGCATCAAATATTTGTTGTATTTTGTTGACATGGTAACCAACAACAAAATAATGCAATATTTGATAAATCTGATGTAGAAAAAATTCAAAACAATATCCAGAACGAGCGATATAATGTAATTTTGCAGATAACACTAATACAAATATTCCTAGACCATATAAGCCTTTACTCAATGCAGTGCAAAAATATCAGGACATTGGAGATGGATATCAGAGATCAGCAGAGGAATTTTGTACACTTTATCCAATATTTTATTTTTATGTTAGTAAGCAGTGAGTAAATTGTCAACAGCACAGCTGATATTGAAATTACTTGGACGTTAGGAGTAGTTCCAGCTGCGCAGTTGTATGTATATGTGTTAGTGATAACTGACAGATTTGTTACAATTGAAACAGTTTGAGGCAGTCCAAGTTTAAAATGCTTTACACTTTACTCAAAGTTAGAAGAACTTCAAGTTTAATCTGTAATCTCCATATATTGTAAAAGAAATTTATTTCACTTTTGGTCAACTTAAAAAAATTAGCAGCTGCTGTTGCAAAGCAGAGGCAGGTATCATTAAAAATAAAACTAAGAGATGGAGTCTCTGACGACCAAACAGGCATTTTAACAAAATTGTTTTCAACCAAAATTAAAAATATACAATCGCATAAAAAAAACCTTATGTTTTACATTTAAGTGCTGCACAATTAAAAGAGATGTTAAACGACCATTAAAGGTGGTTTCTTTGGTATGGCATTCTAATCTGTAATGGCCAAAAAACATTAACGCTTAAAATGTTGCCAGTATTCCATACATTATGATTAGCACAGTGTCTGGAGCAGTATCTGGCACAATGAAAAAGGCAGTTGAAGGTCATGGAATAAAGAAAATTTTGTCTAAAGATAAATATAATGCCTAAACTAAAAACAGCAAAAAGAAAGACAACAAAAAAAAAGACATGACTGAGGCAAAAAGGTGGATTTATTCAAATAGCTCCATTACCAGCAGGACTAGCAGGAAGTCTATTACCAAATCTGTTAGGAACAAGATGAAATCTACAGTGTAAAATAACTTTGATTTGCTTGATAAACTAAAAACAATAAAAAAATTCCACAGAGTTTATTCCATCAGCAGAGATGCTAGCATCTTGAGGTTTGTTCGTGATATATATACAAGACTTCGATGACAGAGCTGGTACACATTGGGTAGCCGTCTGTGATAACAATTTTCACTCTTTCAGAATTCAACAAAGTGATACAATACAAAAATATGAGTAGAATTCAAGAGACTTTGTCTTGAGAGATGAAGTCTCTTGAGAAAATAATAAATTATTTGTCTAATCAAATTCGACCAGTTGGAACTTCTGCTTATTGTTACTAAACAGATGACCAAAAATCAAGATTTATTGAAGTTTATTTTGCAATTTCAACAAACAAAATTCTTGCAGCAATGATGAGATTGCAATTAATTTTATCTAAACTCACAAATATATAATGCCAACATATTGTCTTAAAAATAAAACTAAAACAGAAAAAAAGATGAAAAAACAGAAGTAAAAAAATATAAGAATGATGTTGAAAATTGTGCCATCTGTGGAAAAATAAAAAAAGATAATTAAAATTTTAGCTTATGTACAACTTAAAGATCTTGAGTTATTGTAGGTACACATTGCCAGTGTTGCAATAGAATTTGCCTGATAAAGACCATTGAGGGAGGAACTGCCACTGATGGTGTGGTAAGATGATGTAATGTCAAATTATAGGGCTAAGTTTGTGGGTAATACTTGGATAGGGATGAAGTACATGTACTAAACTGAGAGGTACACCTGAGAATTAAGCAAGAGACTGTTTAAGTAGCCTCTGGTTGTTTCATGAGTTGGGGGGGGCATGAACAAAACTATTCCCATTGGTTGGCATTGGCAGCAGAATTCAAAGAGCCAACCAAATTAGATAATCTTATTTATAAAATTGCAGGGTCATATAGAGTACCATGTGATCAGTCTCTACATCAAACTTTTCTTATGGATTTGTGCTGGAGGTCTGGTATTTTTCCATATTGTGCAAACTGACCTGTTCATCTTCCTGATTTTGCTCATGGGGTTTTTCAGAGGTGCAGACAATAGATTTTGAGCATCACTTTTTAATGGATTTATGCTGGAGTTTCACTTATCTGGCTTTTCAAAAATACACTGACAATGGATTTTGAGTCTCTGCATCAAACTTTTCTGATGGATTTGTGCTGGTGGTCTGGTGTTTTTTCCATATTGTTAAAACTGACTTTCTGTTTATCTTCCCAATGTGCGCCTTTAACAGTCAAGATCATTCTCTTGCTTGTCAGCAATGGCAAATTAAAACATGACGTTAATGGAGAAATGGTCTCTGCCAAACTTGGACAAGAACTTTCTATTCCAGATGTTCAAATCAGCCCGGGAGTAATAAAATCTTGTCAATTCCTTTGTTCAGGGCATGTATGATGTATCGGCAATGTTGTTAATGATAATGATAATGATAATGAAATGATAATGATAATGATAATGAAACGGTTCTCAGATCAGATATTGGCTAGTTTCTGAATTACATCATCAGACGCTGTAATTGTGGTCAGCAAGCAGATTTATTGTTGACTTTATACATTGTGTTTGGAAGTTGAAATACATTCATTGAATATTAACATACTTTTATGAACAGTATAAATGTAAACTAGAAGCAAATCAAACTTTATGTTTGTGGTTTGACTTTGTCTTTCCTGCTGTGTGCCTGGTTAAAAGATACAATTTAGTGATTGCACAATGGGGAAACTACAGTTTACCATCGTCCAGGTAAAATGGGCAGAATAGCATCTGCTAGCTATCTTATCAGGAAGTATCTTTTCGTTGACTGCAACTGGAACTGCCTTCAACACATCCTATTATATCAACAGTGACCCAGTTGTCGATGATGGTGGTAGATTTGCAAACTACTCTGGCACATTATCTGCAAGTGTTTCGATCCTTGACTGAGTCAAGGGATAGTGGCAAGAGGGAAGCTCATTACCAGCTGTGACACATTAATCCTTACTTAATCTTCACCAACAAATTCAAGAAGGTGCACACATTCCTCCAGCTCTCACATAATGCAAGGGAAATTTCAGAACACTTCCCGAAACTTAGGACATTTACAACTGGGAGTCACGAAAATGTCCATTTTGGTAAAAATGGCTCTTTTTCCATATTCCACGGAAGCTTATAGGGTCATATCCCACGGAAGCTTACAGAATAGTTGAAAATACTACATTTATTTTCTCAAACACTTTAAAACTCCACAGCACTATATATATATTTTTTCTTTTCTTCCCATGTTCCACATTTCAATTGTCATTTCACATCTTTTTTGAAAAACACTGTACAATCTGGGATCAGCCCATAATACATTAGCAAGCTGGTATTCAGCCTAGCATAGTCTACTTAAACTGCGATCAGCCCAAAATGCACTTTAATGCACCAGTTATCTTTAGTCCAGATTACACCATAGCATTTACAGTTTTAAATGGGAAAAGTAATAAGTATATTTCCTATAGGCCCTCTGCCTAGCTCTAGTCGATGAATCTGGGATCAGCCCAGAATACAGAATCTATATTCGGGAATCAGCCTAGCAAAGATTTAGTCAAGATGGGATCAGCCATTAATACATTAGCAAACTGGGATTCAGCCTAGCACATTCTACTTCAGCTGGGATCAGCCCAGAATGATTGGCAAGCTGGGATTTAGCCTAGCACATTATAGCTCTAGTATACAAATCTGGGATCAGCCTAGCATACATTTAGTCAGTTTAGCAAAGATTTAGTTAAGATGGGATCAGCCCATAATACATTAGCAAGCTGGGATTCAGCCTAGCACATAGACTATACTTAAGATGGGATCATACCAAAATGTACTTTAATGCTGGGATCAGTCTTGTACCAATTATCTTTTAGCTGGAATCAGCCTAGAACTCACCATAATGATGAAACCAGATTAGAGTTTTTTGAACATTGGATCAATCAATGCAGCTGGTTTATTAGTTTACACATTACAAACACTCCAACAGTACCCCTTTTGTCTTAGTTTCATGCCCCCCCCTCCTATAAAAAACAGGACCCATTATTGAGTGCCCTCTTCATACGCATGTGCCGCATTCCTATTTATAACTACTGGAGTGGCATTGGGACCACTCTTTCTTATATCTTGAGGGGGGATTTTCACTTAACTAGGTAAACGTCATTAATGCTAAACATCCTTGTTTATTCAGGCATTAGGGCAAGATTCATCAGGATGCTAAGCATTGTCTATCAGACAGTACTATTCAAGTATTGAAGGGAGCCAGTCCTGTCCCTTTTGAAAATATATTGGCCTGAGCGATAAAATTTCAAGTTTGTAATTTTGTGCTGACTCTAGGTCATTTTGCACATCACCATAGCACTTCCTACTCCTTTGCTCTGCTTTTCAATTGTCTTCTTTCAGGTATTGTGATACACAAACTGATAGCAATGGACTCATCTTATGGGCACTGCACTTCATACGTGTTGATTGGGGAGCACTTTATTTCATAAGAGTTCATGTAAAACATCATACTGCTGTCCACATCACAGGTCACTGCTTTTCATATAGGTTTATTGGAGAGCACTTCATTTGGAACTCATTGAAGGCATGACCACCTTGCAACACATCATTCTTCCACTGTCCTTTAGTGGCATGCAATACAAATATTCATGGATATTTTGTGCCATTCTGACACGTGCTGCACTGGTGGTGTTATTGGAAGAATCAGTGGCCCAAGAAAAAAAATTTGGTGACAATTCTGTGACTGCACCTGCACTTGTTGTGTAGGACCATCTAATTAGGACTGTAGAATGATGGTTCCATCAGGCTATGCATGCTTACATCAGATTTCATCCTAACCATCTCCTTTCTCTTCAGCAAAAGTTATGTATATACATTTAATATCATGTGCATTGGACACCATTCCATCCAAATGGATTTTCACGTTACAAACTGGCATCCTCTTTGGGGCTCTCATTTGATATTTTAATATCAAATTCAATTTGGCATTTTTCCCCAATCAGATATTCATAAGCTATACTAATAACACAAAGGTCATGCCCATTAAATACAGTCCTTTTACAGTTAATAGGAAAAATATAAGAATATTGACTTCATACTGGGATCAGCCTAGCTCTATTCCATGAATCTGGGATCAACCCAGAATACACTCTTATGCAGGAATCAGCCTAGCATAGACTTGGTTAAGCTCATATCAAACCAGAATATATTATCATGCTGGGGTCCGCCTAGCATGTAGCCTACTTAAGCTGAGATCAGCCCAAAAATACTTGATTGCTGGGATCAGCCTAGCTAATTTTACTTGAGTTGGGATCAGCCTAGCATAAATTCTACTTGGTCTGGGATCAGCCTAGCACGGAGTGGAAATTAGTCTTTTACATTGAGCTAGTATTCTGCCTAGCACCAATTCTACTAGAGCTGGGATCAGCCCAGAATACACAGTAATGCTGAGATCAGCCTAGCACCGATTGGAAATTAGTCTTTTACAGTAAGCTTAGATCAGTCTAGAACCAATTCTACTTGAGTTGGGATCAGCCCATAATACATAGTAAGGCTGGGATCAGCCTAGTACTGATTGGGAATCATTCTTTCACAGATTCTAGCCCATGAGTATGGTGTAGTGTTTCCATCAAAAGAAGGTTGAGACAAGCAACGTAAGCAGTACAGAAGACATGCTATTATGAATATGAGCATTTTTCTCCTACAGCAGAGGCCTGACCTGAAAGACTGGTCAAATAAGCTCCCTGGGAATGTGCTTCTAAATGAAGTATTAGTCATCTTGCAGTAGCCTCTTGGGGCTCCCTGGGAATGTGCTTCTAAATGAAGTACTAGTCATCTTGCAGTAGCCTCTTGGGGCTCCCTGGGAATGTGCTTCTAAATGAAGTATTAGTCATCTTGCAGTAGCCTCTTGGGGCTCCCTGGGAATGTGCTTCTAAATAAAGTACTAGTCATCTTGCAGTAGCCTCCTGGGGCTCCCTGGGAATGTGCTTCTAAATGAAGTACTAGTCATCTTGCATTAGCATCTTGGAACTCCCTGGGAATGTGCTTTTAAATGAAGTACTAGTCATCTTGCAGTAGCCTCTTGGGGCTCCCTGGGAATGTGCTTCTAAATGAAGTACTAGTCATCTTGCAGTAGCCTCTTGGGGCTCCCTGGGAATGTGCTTCTAAATGAAGTACTAGTCACTTGCAGTAGCCTCTTTGAGAAGATGAGGGGGATTTACATTCATACCACTCTCTCTAAAAATACATCTGGAATCAACCAGATTCCAGATTTTAGTCATTTTTGACCATAATTTGCAAAACACACACATTTTATGTATTAAGTGAAATTGGAAGTCTGGCTGAGTGTTGCAAAGACCCTTATTGTGATCACAACTTGCCACTGATGTCCATACATTGTTCTCTGAAATAAAAAACTCTAGAAAGAAAATAATGAATAATGACAACATGTTTTATAAAAACTTGTGCATCTGTTCATAAAGAAAACAATGTGAATATGCATATCTTTTCTTATATTAATGTAAAATACTTCATTATTCAATCTTTACTGAGGAGCAATGCAAACACACACTTCAGTTACTGAGACACAAGTCATGAGAACAATTATCAGTATACAAATGGTGGTTAGACAATTAAATGTTATGTAGATTTAATTTGTATTATATACTTGACTTTTGTCAGTAACTGATACTGGCCTACTGTTAGTCGTAAGATGCTTACTTGAATTTCAGTTCAATACTTAGCCTTGAGCCTGACTTTAGAAGGTTCAAGAAGAAATCCTGTTTACATTTTGGTGTAATTTTCTATTAAGATGATTGGGTTTTATTTCAGAAAATATTATTGCCACATAGTTCAAGTGGGGATGAATATAAAAGGTATTGTCAAGAAATTTTATCATTTCTACTTTAAGTTTAGTCTGTGAAATCATTTTTAGTTGTGCTCATATATAATATGGGAGGAATCATTTATTGAAATAAATTATTCATTAGAATTACAATGTGCTCATTGACATTTTGGACTAAAATGCTATTTTGGAACAACTGTGAATTCATTCCAAGACATCTGATACATCAGCTTATTCAAAACAATTGGTACATCAGCACATCTGCCTTGGAATTCATAAAAGACACTATACACTTTTGGGCTTGTGGTAGAACTTTTAGGATTATTTGGGATCTAATTCAAAATACTGTAAGTCAGGGTGATCCAACATCTTCAACACTGAGGACAACATGGATCAAAAATGGAAAGTTTGTATGAGAGCAGGCCACATGTGACCCCCAACGGCCTGTAGTTGGACCCCTCTGTTGTTATGTTCCTATTAAATTTTTAACGTGGACTAAGAGAATTAAATATGCTTGTTGATTTGACCAAACTTAAATGGTTTTTGCTCCTTTCTGTTCCATACATTAAGACCATAATGTTGTAACATAAATAAAAACTGGATATACCTAATTCCTGAATCATAACGTAGGGCGAATCTGCTGCATTCTTAACAAAAGATTTGCTCATAACCAGCAAAATTCATAAAAGTGCACCCTAACCCCTACGGTGTGGGATACAAATTGGTAACCTTACAGGTCTTTTTAAAGAACCAAAGGAATTGAGGGTTACCAGCATGTAAAATGTATACGAGGAGGATACATGCAGCACTGAGATAATACTTGTTGAAGGAAGACCAAGAGACCACAAGACATGTTCCTCTCATCACAGATTCAATGCATCCATTAAAACGGTGTCCTTCACAATGATGACTGTTCTGCAGACTGGCATGTGAGATACCTTATTGACAATATGGCATTTTGTAACAGGATGTATTCACATTAAATGGAGGCTTTTTAACACAAAAAAATGTAAAAGCTATGCAATAGTGATGGATAAGTTTCTGCTGCAATTAAAATAAATTATCATCTTCTTTACCCTAAATTCATGGTATTTGGCCATGTTTGTGTTGTAGAACTAAAGTTAGTATGCAGAAACAAATTTTCTTCCTTCAGTCACAATGACTATGATCTCTAATATTTTGTTTAAAAAAATCAAAGAAATCCACAAAGTGTAGTTCAGATCCAAATATGTAGAGCTAATGTTGTTATACAAAAACTACTCCACTCCTGCATGTGCCCTGATAGATCAAAAACCTGCCTATAATGTAGGGTCAGTCATGGATCCCATTTTTTTTTACAAGAAAGTACTTAAAACTTTACCCTTATTTGTTGAACATGAAAATCATAATCAAAATTGGTAACTGAAAATTTATATATTGCTCATTGTATCGTCAAAATCCATTTATAATGACCTGGAAATTGGAATCAATATCATAAAATTATCAATGTTTAATAAGAAATCTTGCACTTGGTTAAAATTTCTTTTCAGACAACATTCTTGGTACACCAGCAATAACAGTATGTAGCAGAATTTTGATCAATAAAACTAACACCTACTTAAGGCAGCAATTTAATACATAAATAAAAAATGTCCTTTTTAATCAAGTGAAATGCATGTTTTAGTTATATCATTTAGTTGGTTTAAGTGTAAGGATCATAAATACAAGGTGCCCTTTCCTAGGTCAATCTACCATAATAACTATGTCTGGAAGCATTTCTGTGAGAACCTAATTAAGTACAGACATTGTTTTGATACCTAATTTGTGTAAGTATTTGTTGCATTATGAATTAAAAGCTGACAAACCTGTATTACCACATTAATTACCTCTTTTGTAATGAAAAGTTAAAAGGAATGCAAATCCAACCTGCATATGAGCTAGTGGCCCCAGTCCTAAGCCTTGGCCAAACACTGGTACAATTTTTGGTGAGAACATGATATAATTAAATGACCTTATATTAACATTCTCATTTACAAATGTGATGAATAATAGCAAGACAACCTAACAAAATAAATACTTGATGATATAGATTGTGTTTCATAGATACATTTTAATACTGAAAAACTAGTTTCTGAGTTTGCAGTTAATTTGTAATTCATGAAATGGCACTCAGAGATTTCCACATGGATATGAAGAAGTCTCCCTATTACTTGCAATGAAATCATAGCATCAATATTTTTTTTACTGAATACAAAAAAATTGACTTTTGACAATGATGGCTATTTCAAGAACTAAATGTTCTCAATTTGTTTGTGTTTCTTTTTTTTAAATGAAAAGAATCTTGCTTGATTTTGAATTAGAATCAATAACTAATCAAATTTTCTGTTTAGTATGCTCCTTGAGTTACATTCCACATGAGTAGAGAGCAAAAGCTGTGAGCATAAAGATGAGGGAACCAGACTACTCAACAACAGTGATGTAATACACAATGTTTTTGTGTACAAGTGAAGGTTGCTGAAACCAGTCAGAATAATGTTAATGATTTTTCAGCAGCTGGACATCTTGAATATAAAGGTCATTTTTATATAAAAATGAATAACTTTGTTAGAAAAAGCACTTTATTGACAATTATTCTCAATGCAATTTTAAAATGAGTATTCAGTCATTAAACAGACCACTTTACTCCCCCCAGTGTTTTTTTTTTTATATCCAGCAATAATGGTATCATTTCTTATGGTTAATCCCTTGATGCAATCACTTATAATAAGTTCTTTGTTTCTGGATACCATTAAGTGCAAGTTATTGAAGGAGAAACGTATTTTGCTTCTTTCAGTAACAGTGATATCCCAAAAAAGTTGTGTATGATCCACAATGTTTGGTAATAGTATCTGGTGTAAGACCAAAGTTACTGCATGGAAATAAAAAAAATGTAACAGATATACAGTTTGTGTGGATATTTTTGGTTTAATTTTTTTTTTCAGCTTATGATAGGCTGTGTACATCGCAGCCATTATATCAGGTGGAGGGAAAAACCACCAACCCAAAGGAAGCTACTAGCAAGTTTTTTCACATACCCACCTTTGTTCAAGCCTGAGACTTGAACCCATGTGGACAAAGGTGAAATGTTAGTGAGCTGTAAAGGCAATCACATTAGACCATTTAGCAACCCACTGTAAAGGCAATCACATTAGACCATTTAGCAACCCACTGTAAAGACAATCACATTAGATCATTTAGCAACCCTCTGTAAAGGCAATCACATTAGACCATTTAGCAACCCACTGTAAAGGCAATCACATTAGACCATTTAGCAACCCACTGTAAAGACAATCACATTAGATCATTTAGCAACCCACTGTAAAGGCAATCACATTAGACCATTTAGCAACCCTCTGTAAAGGCAATCACATTAGACCATTTAGCAACCCACTGTAAAGGCAATCACATTAGACCATTTAGCAACCCACTGTAAAGGCAATCACATTAGACCATTTAGCAACCCTCTGTAAAGGCAATCACATTAGACCATTTAGCAACCCACTGTAAAGGCAATCACATTAGACCATTTAGCAACCCACTGTAAAGGCAATCACATTAGACCATTTAGCAACCCACTGTAAAGGCAATCACATTAGACCATTTAGCAACCCACTGTAAAGGCAATCACATTAGACCATTTAGCAACCCACTGTAAAGGCAATCACATTAGACCATTTAGCAACCCACTGTAAAGGCAATCACATTAGACCATTTAGCAACCCACTGTAAAGGCAATCACATTAGACCATTTAGCAACCCACTGTAAAGGCAATCACATTAGACCATTTAGCAACCCACTGTAAAGGCAATCACATTAGACCATTTAGCAACCCTCTGTAAAGGCAATCACATTAGACCATTTAGCAACCCTCTGTAAAGGCAATCACATTAGACCATTTAGCAACCCACTGTAAAGGCAATCACATTAGACCATTTAGCAACCCACTGTAAAGGCAATCACATTAGACCATTTAGCAACCCTCTGTAAAGGCAATCACATTAGACCATTTAGCAACCCTCTGTAAAGGCAATCACATTAGACCATTTAGCAACCCACTGTAAAGGCAATCACATTAGACCATTTAGCAACCCACTGTAAAGGCAATTACATTAGACCATTTAGCAACCCACTGTAAAGGCAATCACATTAGACCATTTAGCAACCCACTGTAAAGGCAATCACATTAGATCATTTAGCAACCCTCTGTAAAGGCAATCACATTAGACCATTTAGCAACCCACTGTAAAGGCAATCACATTAGACCATTTAGCAACCCACTGTAAAGGCAATCACATTAGACCATTTAGCAACCCACTGTAAAGGCAATCACATTAGACCATTTAGCAACCCACTGTAAAGGCAATCACATTAGACCATTTAGCAACCCATTGTAAAGGCAATCACATTAGACCATTTAGCAACCCAGGGTTCCTAACAGAAGTATAGACAAAAAGACATGGTTGGGTAGAAAAGTGGCAGGCATATATCAAGGGTACTGTACCTTACATGATAACAAAACAAAACACTTTACAAACACATTAGGCAAACAAAGTGTCCTGCAAACGGCATTATCTAGATTTTGACTAGCATTGCAGTCAGACTGAATCCATCCATATCAGAGTACAAGTTTTTGACAACTGGTAATATTATTTTATAGTTTCAGCAATTTATGTACAAAACATGTGACTTTCAAAAACCTACAAAGTACCTTACAGAAATATTGTTTGAAACAAACACTGCTATCATAGCTGTCATGACTATATCTACTAGAAAAGTCAAACCTATGTCTTACCATTCTGAGACAAGACAACTAAGCAGGGTGTGTTCACATGGAGGCAAGTAATTGAAGTAGTAGTTATTAGGAAACCTCTGGAATCTTGATATATTAGTGTTCAAACTTTAGTCATGAAGTACTCCTGGGCTGAAGATTCCAGGCTGCAGCATGCAAATGATGGATGACTTCCAAAAATGATGTATGACTTCATTTATAAAGGACCTTTACAATGTCAGAAGTGTAAGACAGACAAGAAAAAAATGAAGATATGATAGGAAACTATGTAAAGTGAACATCCAGAAACAACACTTACCTGAATATTACTGATTCTGCTTGTGTTTTTATTAGGAACAATTACTGGAAGAGGATTTTCTGTCACTGGTAAATCTATCATCTGCTCATTGTTTACCGTCACCAAAACAGTATAGAGGGACAACATATGGGCATCCATGATCAAGTTACCCAGAGGGTCAGTCACTTTCACCTGGAGTGAAAAAAAACCCACCTACCATGAAATCAAGTAAAATATCCCTGTATGCAAAATGATTATCAATGAATACTAAATATTATATATATGTATGCGAGTTTCATCATACAAAACAGAACAAGATTCTACAATGTTCTACTGTATGAAAAGAATTTCCATAGAATCCAAGATAGAATGATTTTGTATTTTAACCAGTGAGTACTGAAATCACCAAACATACTCTTGAGTGAAGTCCGGATTTTCAAATTGTGTGCCTTTATGGTGGCCATACTCAATATTAGATTGGTACCATTTTAAATTAAGACCAACCAGATGTCTTCATAAAACTTTTGGTGAAAACCCCATGTCAATATGACCATTTATTCCAAAAGAAGTAGTGATGATACGATGATTTTCAAGCTGTCCAACCAACATAAGACAGGTTGGGCCAACCAAATATCATAAGTATTTTTCTGATGATGCTAATATAACTTTTGTTCGGAGTAATAATAAAAAGAAGTTACAAACTAGTGGCTGGATCAGCAACATTTTCATTTAGGACTAACTAGACAGAAAACAAAAGTCTTTATTATAACAAGATAAGAATTCTTTATTTCAGACTGCATAGACCACACATCTAAGTTAAAATATAAATAAAAAATAAAAGTATTTTAAATATAAAAGATCACAGAAATCTTATAAACAGACACATCTACAACAATGGACTGTGTTCAACATTTTAATTCAAGAATGAAATTATTTAAGACATTTAACCCTTTCCCTCATAGAGTGTATGGCTTTTTAGCCCTTTGATACGTATGTAGCAAAGCTACACATTCCAGGCTGCTATGTATAGGCCTGTTAAGCAATGAAGTATATGTTACATTTAACAGCAATTTTAACCATTTTACATTTTTGGTACACATATATTAGGTATGGAAAAATTTAAGAGTAAAATACGGTCATTATAGATGTATAATTATTTTTAACAAAAAGAATTTTGTATATGCTTTAAAATCTTGAGAGAACTTGTTCACAATTAAATCAGTGAAGGCATGTGATCAACCGTATCGGCAATTTTTCACACTCAAAATTTACAAGTTTTTTTTGTCTGCATCTACATCACTAAATCAATTGAATTTGATAATTAATAAAACAAATGGCTTCCTACATCAATCTCAGAGCCTTTACCTAAGTTATTGAAGCTTTCATATTTGTGATTCTAGGTGAGCAAGTACTAAACAATAGCAGAGTTTGCCATTTTGTCAAATGGAGAATATAAAACATGTATGACCTACATACGTTAAATAGCAGACCAAAGCATAAACAGTGACCACATGATCTGACATAATGATTATTCTCACCAATGAATGTAGTATCTAATAGGGGTTTTTCCACAAAGGTGGTGATAAGAAAACCTGCTCAAAATGGCTGCTGTTTACAGATTTTCCAAAAGGGTCTTATAGGGAAATCAGGTAAAGTACCAAAAGGTGCCTGTATGTGACTTTGGTAGAGGGCCAAAAGGCGCTTGTATGAGGTAAAGGATTAAAGAGTAATTTGTTCCATCAATCTGTAATCTGAAAATTTAAATGATTGACATTGTTATACAGAGATTTCAAGATATAATTATTATATCAGAGATGTTAGTCATCATTGAGAACACATACTTTCTCATTACTTCCTGAAAACTGAAAACATTATAGTTTACAAACATGTAAGAGGCACAGTTCAATCTTGGAAAATGAAGCCTATTATTATAAACAATAACTAGTTTTCTTTTCATACATTCAGAAATATTGTCCACAATATAATGCACAACAGTAACAGTATTCAAAAAACAATTTGTAAATTTACACAGAAGCATGTTCACATCTCTGAAATAATTTCTTTAAACCAGTGACAGAAGGACTTGTAAATAACATATCAACAAAACTAAAATTATTAAAACTTGATACATTTAGTGCCAGATGTAACCCCATGTGGCACTACCAACTACCAAATTAACTCATCTATGCATATATTAAATGACAATGAGGAAAGAATACCTCCCTGCCGAACTACATTGGTTACATGGAAGGAGACTGATACTATACTTCCTCAATGCATATAATACAACAGTTTGTCATACCAGTGTTAACTAGAGTGTGAACTATGCAGACAGGTAATTACAACTTTTTAGAGAGTGCCCAATTATTGACCCTAAAAATGCTAATCCCATGTTAACCCATTCTATCCTGACTATGCCTCTGGTCATAGACTCCCATTTTATCCAGAATACATTTTCAGTCATAGTCTCACTAGGTGTTTATGTAGCGTCTAGAAATGTGTGTTATACATCACAAATACTTGTGTACTTCTTCACCAACAACAGGAAATGTTTAAAGCACGCATGCGCAGAAAACTTTGAAAAAAATGTGGTTAAAAACGAAACAGCTGATTTGAAAATCGATCGATAAAATGATGGACAAAAACTCAGATGTGAACATGGATATTGATAGCGAAGGTAGTGACATTGAAGTTGAAGATTTTGATGATTATAAAGATAATATTGACTTAATTGATGGTTTAGATGTAAATGAAGTTGATAAAATAGATGGTGCATGACTGCATCCATTTTTCGACAGTGATTCGGACAATTACATTAACTTTGAAGGATTTAAATATGATTATGTCCAGGGTAATTTTTTCTCCTTGGTTGCATCCAGGATTTAAATTGATTGAAGGTTAAATGTTCAACACCCAGAAGAATACTGACCTAGTGATGATGTGTGACAAAACTTTTAATGGTTCAGTTTAAAGATTTCCTGGATTAATTTGTGGACAAGTTTTTTTTTCCGAGAAACTGCAGGCTGAAGTACATGTTCTAGATTGTGAACTCAACAAATTGTTCCTAGTATTTAGTTGTGCAGTTTTGGTAAAATTATTATAACGTTTGAACTAACAGTGCTGTTAACTTCAAATATGAACCAAAATATTAGAAATAGAATTATCTTTATTTTATTCGCATATTATTTATTTGGAGCATTTCATTCATCTTCACGGAGAAAAGATTCACTGAAGTTCATAGCAATTATTTT
This sequence comes from Potamilus streckersoni, assembly GCA_016746295.1. NCBI lineage: Eukaryota > Metazoa > Mollusca > Bivalvia > Unionida > Unionidae > Potamilus > Potamilus streckersoni. The sequence continues at coordinate 1,865,221 of JAEAOA010001462.1, forward strand.
TTTATTTTTTTTTTAAAACCCTATTTCAAAATACAGTTGTGAGCTTGTACATCAGAAAATTTTAACAAAACATATATCACTGTGTTGCCAAATTTGTTACCTTTTCAGAGATACATAGTTTTATATGCTTTAAAAAATAAATAACAATGTTACAACATTTTTTGTAAACATGGTTAAGGTCATCACAATTTCTTCTGCTGCTGCTGTGTGATGCTCCGTTTTACAACAGTGTATTTAGAATTGCTTCTCAGGATAGAATGGGTTAATATGATTTGGCAATAACAAGATTTTTAAGATGGCAATCACGACAGCTTGAGATCGCAGTGGCACCAATTTTATTTAGGACCAACTAGATACTGCAAAAAATCTTCTGGTAAAAATCTCCCATGTCAATATGCTTCCGTTTAGCAGGGTAGTAGTAACAGAATTTCCAAGATGACTGCCATAGTGGCTGTACTGGATGTTAGAACTGCCCCCATTTTTATTTTAAGACCAACTAGACATCATAAGATAAACACTGATTAAAGCTATATGTTGAGATGTCTATGTAGGAGATAGTGATAACAAGACTTTTGAGATGGTTGCCACAGTGGTGATAGTTCGGATCTGATTGGCACTATTTTCATTTAGGACTAACAAGACATCATAAAAAGTCTGGTGGTGAAAACTCTATACTGACATGAATTTCATTTTAAAAGGAACAGCAATAGCAAAATTTTCAAACTGTACAACATGGGGCCATAATCAAGATCAGCATCATTTTACACTTTACTGCTTAAAAAACCTATGCATAGCGCACTACACTGGGTACTTTGCTACATGCGTATCGAAGGGCTAAAAAGCCATACACTCTATGTGGGAAAGGGTTAAAAAGATCACTTGGATGTGGAAAGTCGTGGGTTTGACCTCTGGCTTAGTTATATCAAAGTCATAAAAATAGTACTAGTACCAGTTGTCTCACCTGGTCTCAACATTAAGAGGTTAAGTGTTAAGACTAGTCAGCCTGGTGTCAGGATAATGTGACTGGTTGGGACATCATGCCACATGTCTGCCACATTATGCTCTAGTGCTAGACATCATTATAAACTATCACAATGCAGACCTTGTAGTGATATGACTGAAAAATTGTTAAAGCTACATTTAAAAACACACAACAACAAGAGTCCCTTGAAGGGACTGAAAAGAATTGCTAGGTATCTAAGATCCATAATAACAAAAATATAGTTCTTACATTCTGTGTCACCACAGGTTTAAAAAAAAATGTAAAACAAAATACTTACGAAGAACTCATATATCTGCCCTGGTGTAAAGGTTGGAACTGGCTTTACAACCTGAACTTTAAAATCTCTCGTGTAAACTTGAAACCGCTTCATGTCACTGTGCGAGATGAAGGTATGAATCTCAGATACATTCACAGTTATGTCAAATTGTCTTGCTTCTGCCTGGATCATTTCCGCAAAGTATACTTTGTTTCCATTTTTTCCAGAGGAGTATTCAATCTAAAACAAAGATTGAGATAAAAAACAAGCAATGAAAAGGTTGCAATCATATTAATGTGTGTACTACGTAAAAAATGCCATTTGTGTCCATGAAATACAACAAACAGAAATCCTGTGAATTCAGTGCTATTCATGAGATACATGATTTAAATGGATATGTTGTAATGTATTTTGGGGAGATACTAATTTCAGTTATAGAATGCTTACTTGTCACTATGTCATAGCTTAATATGCAGAAAAATATCTTCCATTTTAGGTAAATAAATCCATCCACAAAATGAAGAATTGTCAATAAGATATGGTCTACTCATGCACCTTGCAATGCACATACAAAGAATACTCATTCTTTTCACAGACAATGATTATGCCAGGGCAGAGTGGAATAGGACATATAAGTATTACATAATTGGAATTAGTTTAACCCCTAACCATCATTATATTTAACAGCAAAAATTTTTTATTATTGTGTGCTGATTGTGCTCAGCCATTTAACAGCATAATCATCAGCAAAATGCAAAGCCTGCTGTTCACCAGGGATCTTTGTCAGTGGACAGTTATTCACAATGTCTGACATGGTCTGAAGAGCTCCACAGCAACAGGAAGAGTTAGTGGCCTTGTCTTATCCAACAAGGTTGACTGCAGAACAGTGTGGGGATCATTATGTTACTGTTTTGCCTGTCCTGGACAAACTGACCACTAATAATTCTTCTTTCCCAGAATGTCAACTCAGAGGATTATGTTATCCAACAATGCCCAACTGAGGAGGTTCCAGACCTCCATGCAAAGAAATGCCTCCTTGTCATTAGAGATGTGCTACAATGCACATTTTGTCAGAGGAGACCATAAAACATCAACCTCTTACTGTCTATGCACCACTGCAAAGGTAGAAATATGGTCTTCATTTCAATATTGGACTCTAGATGAATCATTCTTCCACATGAACAGAGAGAATTAAACCCTCCGGTTTCAAATGAACAATTGAAATCTGATGAAGCCGTGAACAGAGGTTGTTGGGTATATGCATGCAGATCCCAGTCAGGAACCTGTCCCAATTCATCCAGCAATGCTGGTGGTGATTAACACCTGGTCATAATGGAATCAGACAGAATGTATGTGTGATCAAGGAGTAACTTTGGAGGGTGCATATGGGGATGACCTGGACTAGGTCCTGCCCTGTCAGGAAGTCCTAAGATGGAGTGAGCTGATATGTTAAGGTTGATTAAAATACCATCTAAGTTGCTGTAGATTATCAATGGAATATATCCTGATACAGGGAGTGTACCTGAACACTGTGGATCAGACAGAGAACTGGTAACTCAGAATTCCCAATAATCAGAGATAGGCTTCTACTACTGTCATAACTCAGGTGTGAAAGTGATTCCAAATAGCAGAACCCGCAATTCAAAAACTTCTTGGTCCAACCATACAACACAGATATTTACAATGGGGAGAAAATATTAGGATATGCATGTAGGCATGATGAGACTGCCTAATCTGATGGGTATTGCATTTTGTATTATGGATGTCATCTCCGTCTTAAAAGGTTCCTCTCGGAGAAGCCAATTTAAAAGAGAGAGATCGATGAGATGAAATGTTGTGCTTCTCTTGGTGGAAAATAGATTGATTGCTCAGATTCACTCACCATTTCTGTAAATGCTCTTTTTCCTGTAATTTCACTAGTGCATGGTTGTCTATGACAGAAGAGGTTGCATCTGAAATTAGTTGGTAATATATGGCTTACAAATAAAAGGAAACCCACTCTCTGTAACATTTGACCTCTTAAACAAAGCTTAGACAAGCACCTAAAAGGATGTTTGGAGAGTGATACAAGGCAGAAGAAGGTTAAGAGTCCTTAGGGTTGTCCTTCCTACCTTTCGTTAGCAATTAGAGGAGGGTCAGAGAACTTCCTCTTTGGCGACCAAGCCTTGTACCCAACAGTCAAGGAGGTTTAAACTGAAGTTGCAGGTTAGACAAAGGGACATATGTTAGATTGGCAGATGGCCATTGAGGGTCCTACACATTAACACTGACCTATTTTAAAGGGCCTGGAGCAGTTGTAAAGGATCTGTTCTGATTATCCTTTAGACTTTGAGAATCTTTGGTAGGAATGAGTCATCCAAAGAAGACTTTTGCTTCAAAGATGAACCCCTGAGAAGCCTTTACTATGTATTTAGCATGACCTTCAAGCTGTCCAACTCAACATCATTGCAGCTATGCAAAAGTTCTGCCAATAATGCCACAATTGGCACTGCTGTCAGCACAAGCTGCAACATAGCTGGATTTAGTAAAGCCTCCTAAAGTTAGGTAAGTGAGGCTTCCTAAAATTAGCTAAGTGAGGCCTCCTAAAGCTAGGTAAGTGAGGCCTCCTAAAGCTAGTTAAGTGAAGCCTCCTAAAGTTAGCTAAGTGAGGCCTCCTAAAGTTAGCTAAGTGAGACCTCCTAAAGCTAGCTAAATGAGGCCTCCTAAAGCTAGTTAAGTGAGGCCTGCTAAAGCTAGCTAAGTGAGGCCTCCCAAAGCTAGCTAAGTGAGGCCTCCCAAAGCTAGCTAAGTGAGGCCTCCCAAAGCTAGCTAAGAGGACTGCATGAGAAGCTATGGTAACTAAGAACAGGATTTCTCTTGAAGCTTTAATTGTTTTATTGGAAGGAATGCCCATGTTCCAGCTGAAATATGTAGTTTTTTTACTTGGTGAGGGGGATAAACTAAATTTAATCATATACTACTTGCTTCCTGCTATTTCATAGATTATGCTTTTCTGAATGAGAAAAAAAAAACATTTTGAAGAAAAGCCATTCTCCCATAGGGTGATTAGAATGTTCCTGATTCCACAGCTTTTGTGTGCCCAACAGATGGCTGCCTTGTGCAAGCACAGAATCATTCATTTTGTTTTTTAGGACATCAGTGCAGGATGGGAGTATGGAGTCTAGCAATAGCAGCAGTAAATGATTCATCATTTTCAATTAGTCTTACTCGCCAACATGATAATATAAAAAGTATGTAACCTGTTGATATTGTGTAGCAAAATTTGACAGTTTGATGGGAGGCTAATAATCTTGTAACTGGTGAAAGAAAATAATGTCTATTCTCCTCACTGAAAAGGAGAAGACTGCTGCCAGGTGGTATTCACATGAGTCACTTTATAAGTTGTTGTTGTTGTTGTTATGCTTAATGCCATTTTTCAGCACACAATAGGCTTTTCATGGTAGCCAGTATTAATGGTGGAGGAAGAAACTGGGAAATCACCGGAAAAAACCACTGACCTACGAGAAGCTACTGGTAAGCTTTCTCACATATCCACATTCGCTGAATCCTAGACTTGAACTCACACAGACAGAGGTGAGATGGCAGTGATCCGTAACAGACAGCGCTTTAGACCACTCAGCCACTCAGGGCCTCCACTTTATAAGCTAAACCAATCAGCACTAGAGAAGGAAGATCCAGTTTTTATGATAGAAAAGACCCAGCCATCATCTCAATTCTGAACTAAGCCTTTGAAAAATGGATTTAGCATGGCACTTGTGCAAACAAGCAGAAGAGCACTCTTTTAAAGCAGGAACAATCCACTAAGGCTTTCCATTATTGTCCTTTGGAAAAGGCCAACAAACACATGGACTTCGCTTCTATCCATTTAGAGCCTGACTGCTAAGGAGGAGCTCTGTAACGGGGTTCTTGCTCAGACTGAAGATGCATAACCTTAAAGAACTACACAGAATGAACCTGTGGTGGTCAGGATGAGTTTGTTTTTTGCTGCCAAAGAGAACTCTGCATGTCACTATGGTCACTAGTGACTTAGCCTTTTGTTCTAAAGGTTCCAGTATTTTAATGGTAAGATCAGATCCTCATGGAAATAGCAACTTGTGCCACTTTAGTATACAAAGTGGGAGGTTTAATGGGCCAGGAAGGAAATCTACAGCTGCAGAGACCAAGGGTCTGAAAGAAGAGGGGAAAACAGACCAAATCTTCTGTTGTCTAATGAAGTCCGACCCTGTAGTAAATCACTGGGAATGCTCCTTAACTGTACCCAAATGAAAAATCAACAAGACATAAAGCGAAGAGTTACCCAGTGTTTCCCTTTATGCACAATAGAAAAAAATGATGCACACAATTTTTTACCATGCATTTTTTGGATGCAAAAGATTTACAAAAAAAATCAGGATTTATTTAATGTCCAATGTGTTGGATTAGTAATGGCATTGAGTATACTTTGATCATAGGCATATTCTGGTTTCCTGTTTCATATACTCCCTGCATTGTACTCTGCTATACTTATCATATGAAGCAGAGAACCAGACTACCATTGACAATGTTCTAGCAAAGTACCTTACTCTAATCACGCGAGCTCTCATATGATTCTATCAAGCTCAACAAAATGTCATCCAGATATTAAACTGCAATGCTTGTTGCACTAAAATGTGATCCTGAGATTAAAATGGTATGCATTAAGACCCATTAGCAAAGAATGTGTAAAGAAGCAGAACACAAAAGAGTAAATGTGGATCTGACTTTAATGAAAAATGGATAAAATATTCCCTTGTGTGTAATACATTAATTGGGATTACCAGTCTGACTTCTGATCTCATGATTGCAAAGCCTGCACAAGTGATTAATCCTTTCATGACAGCATTTAAGAATTTTTAAAAATCTGACCTTGATCACCACAAGATATTATTTTAACAAATTATTACCCAAGACAGTCTTTAAGAATAAAGAAAAATGTAAACTTGCAGAGACAAATCCATTATTTGGATTACAAATTCAGGGGGACTTTGCAGATTTTGTTAATTTGGCTCCAACAAAAGAAAGATCTAAAAGTTCAAGTGTAATTAGTTAAAGAGAAGATGAATTGTTAGCGTCTTTGATATTTGGATAGTACTCATTTAATGACAGGCAGTAAATAAACTGTTATTTGGTTAAAAAGATTTATATGGATTTTTGTATTGGCTTATATGTAATGGGTTGGTCTATAATATTGCTACAAAAATTATAAAGAGACTGTTAATAGTATGACTTTAAACTGAAAGGAAAATGAATTAATAAAATTATCCTTTAATTGAACAATGCATTTGTGTGTTTCTTGTGCGTGTTGCTTTATTTGTATTTGAGAGAGAGACTATGTTATTCAAGTTGCAATATCCTATTTCAGCGGAAAAAGTATGGATCTGATGAAAATTTGTCACTACATTTTTGACCCCCATTTCTGACACCAGAGTTTTTTTACCCTCAGTTTTACACCCCGGGGAGATACACTGAGTTAACCCTAGAAAGCTTCTCCAAAATGGATTAATTTTAGTGACACCAGGAATTGTAAGTATGGGACACAGAATACTGGTCAAAAGACAGCAAACCTTCTTAACAGTTTGATGAAGTATCAGATCCATTTGTCCTCTGCTGCCAAGACTAATGCATGGAATAAGGCTGGGGACTCGAAGAAAATGTGTGCCACCTCTGCCTGTTCTGTACCAAATTTGTGCTCTAGAATGTAGGAGACAGAATTATGGATCCTTAGTCTATCTGTTGTTGAAGAGACTTGGAAGTAAGATGGACCTCAACCTGCGACTCCACATGAGCAGCTAACAGCCCCTCCCTTGTAGTATACTCAGTGGTTGACTGAGTGCTAACAGCCCCTCCCTTGTAGTATACTCAGTGGTTGACTGAGAGCTAACAGACCCTCCCTTGAAGTATACTCAGTTGTTGGCTGAGAGCTAACAGCCCCTCCCTTGTAGTATACTCAGTGGTTGACTGAGAGCTAACAGACCCTCCCTTTAAGTATACTCAGTTGTTGACTGAGAGCTAACAGCCCCTCCCTTGAAGTATACTCAGTGGTTGGCTGAGAGCAACTCTCAACCATCCTGGAACATTAAGGGAATTTCTGCCCCCCTCCCTCTTCCTTTCTGACACTGTTCATAAGAGGAAGATGCTGGTTCACAGCCTGCAGCACCAAACTCCTGACTATGTGACCATGATATGTAAGCCTAAAAAAGATGGTCATCAGAGATATATAAGTACTGAAAGATCTAACTTGTAAAACTGCTGTTTAATTATATGAAAGAAGATGAGAGATGGAAAAATATGTATTCTGCCATTTATGTGTGTCTGAAATTGGGGAGATTCATCTGACCCTAACTTATAAAATGCAATTTTTCCACTTGAACAAGGACCTTTCTAATGGCCACACTTTCTCACCAACTATCTCAACATCATTATGTTAACATACAAAGGCACTTTACTAAAACTGACTTGACACTAAAAAAACCTTACTTGTGTTGCTGTGCCATAAGACACAAGCCACCTACTACACCAACCACAGCCTAAGTGTTAATATTTACTTCCTAATGCTCTAGACTAACCAGTCCATATTAAATCTCATGGACAAACCTAAAGATAATATGATGACATGATCAACTGACATGATAAAACAAAATTGTATTTAATACTAGTACTAAGGTATTTTATAATTTAAGATTAAACCAAATTTCATCCATATAAAGTTCAAAAGTCAATTTTGCATGAATTATTTAATGTCTGTGAGTAAGGAGTATTAAAACAATGTTTATGCTCTTTAAATTAAATTACTTCATACAACATACTATGGTACATAGGAAGCTACTCCAATAACATAAATTACTTCATACAACATCCTATGGTATATAGGAAGCTACTCGAATAACATAAATTACTTCATACAACATACTATGGTACATAGGAAGCTACTCCAATAACATAAATTACTTCATACAACAGCCTATGGTACATAGGAAGCTACTCCAATAACATAAATTACTTCATACAACATCCTATGGTACATAGGTAGCTACTCCAATAACATAAATTACTTCATACAACATCCTATGGTACATAGGAAGCTACTCCAATAACATAAATTACTTCATACAACATCCTATGGTACATAGGAAGCTACTCCAATAACATAAATTACTTCATACAACATCCTATGGTACATAGGAAGCTACTCCAATAACATAAATTACTTCATACAACAGCCTATGGTACATAGGAAGCTACTCCAATAACATAAATTACTTCATACAACAGCCTATGGTACATAGGAAGCTACTCCAATAACATAAATTACTTCATACAACAGCCTATGGTATATAGGAAGCTACTCGAATAACATAAATTACTTCATACAACATCCTATGGTACATAGGTAGCTACTCCAATAACATAAATTACTTCATACAACAGCCTATGGTATATAGGAAGCTACTCGAATAACATAAATTACTTCATACAACATCCTATGGTACATAGGTAGCTACTCCAATAACATAAATTACTTCATACAACAGCCTATGGTATATAGGAAGCTACTACAATAACATAAATTACTTCATACAACAGCCTATGGTATATAGGAAGCTACTCCAATAACATAAATTACTTCATACAACATCCTATGGTACATAGGTAGCTACTCCAATAACATAAATTACTTCATACAACATCCTATGGTACATAGGAAGCTACTCCAATAACATAAATTACTTCATACAACATCCTATGGTACATAGGAAACTACTCCAGTAACATAAATTACTTCATACAACATCCTATGGTACATAGGAAGCTACTCCAATAACATAAATTACTTCATACAACATCCTATGGTACATAGGAAACTACTCCAGTAACATAAATTACTTCATACAACATCCTATGGTACATAGGTAGCTACTCCAATAACATAAATTACTTCATACAACATCCTATGGTACATAGGAAACTACTCCAATAACATATATTACTTCATACAACATCCTATGGTACATAGGAAACTACTCCAATAACATAAATTACTTCATACAACATCCTATGGTACATAGGAAGCTACTCCAATAACATAAATTACATCATACAACATCCTATGGTATATAGGAAGCTACTCCAATAACATAAATTACTTCATACAACATCCTATGGTACATAGGTAGCTACTCCAATAACATAAATTACTTCATACAACATCCCATGGTACATAGGAAACTACTCCAATAACATAAATTACTTCATACAACAGCCTATGGTATATAGGAAGCTACTCCAATAACATAAATTACTTCATACAACATCCTATGGTACATAGGAAGCTACTCCAATAACATAAATTACTTCATACAACATCCAATGGTACATAGGAAGCTACTCCAATAACATAAATTACTTCATACAACATCCAATGGTACATAGGAAGCTACTCCAATAACATAAATTACTTCATACAACATCCAATGGTACATAGGAAACTACTCCAATAACATAAATTACTTCATACAACAGCCTATGGTATATAGGAAGCTACTCCAATAACATAAATTACTTCATACAACATCCTATGGTACATAGGAAGCTACTCCAATAACATAAATTACTTCATACAACATCCCATGGTACATAGGAAACTACTCCAATAACATAAATTACTTCATACAACAGCCTATGGTATATAGGAAGCTACTCCAATAACATAAATTACTTCATACAACATCCTATGGTACATAGGAAGCTACTCCAATAACATAAATTACTTCATACAACATCCTATTGTACATAGGGAGCTACTCCAATAACATAAATTACTTCATACAACATCCTATGGTATATAGGAAACTACTCCAATAACATAAATTACTTCATACAACAGCCTAAGGTATATAGGAAGCTACTCCAATAACATAAATTACTTCATACAACATCTGCTGGTACATAGGAAGCTACTCCAATAACATAAATTACTTCATACAACATCCTATGGTACATAGGAAACTACTCCAATAACATAAATTACTTCATACAACATCTGCTGGTACATAGGAAGCTACTCCAATAACATAAATTACTTCATACAACAGCCTATGGTATATAGGAAACTACTCCAATAACATAAATTACTTCATACAACATCCTATGGTATATAGGAAGCTACTCCAATAACATAAATTACTTCATACAACAGCCTATGGTATATAGGAAACTACTCCAATAACATAAATTACTTCATACAACATCCTATGGTACATAGGAAGCTACTCCAATAACATAAATTACTTCATACAACATCCTATGGTACATAGGAAACTACTCCAATAACATAAATTACTTCATACAACATCATATGGTATATAGGAAACTACTCCAGTAACATAAATTACTTCATACAACATACTATGGTACATAGAAAGCTACTCCATTAACATAAATTACTTCATACAACATCCTATGGTACATAGGAAACTACTCCAGTAACATAAATTACTTCATACAACAGCCTATGGTATATAGGAAACTACTCCAGTAACATAAATTACTTCATACAACATCATATGGTATATAGGAAACTACTCCAGTAACATAAATTACTTCATACAACAGCCCATGGTATATAGGAAGCTACTCCATGCCATAAACTATGTACATTCATATTCAATTCCTAAAGCCCAACATAAAGAATAGCATTTATATCTGTTGTCTCTGACAGAAAGAAAAAGGTCGCATAACACATATAGCCAGTGAAAACTTGATAAAAGTTTACCATTACTAAAGAATGTCTTCCCAATTATAAACATACACCAAATGTATGAAGTCCAAGTTACTTACATTTTTAGAATTTTGTTTACATCTCAAATAAATTAGTAAATCTGAATTTCTTTTGTATGCACATGATAGCAAACACCATTTTGTCTGCCTTTTTTAATGGTCAAAATAATAATATCTCATAGCCACATTCTTGCTATTTATGTATCAGACCTTGTGAGCACACATAAGCACATTCAATCAGGACAAAAAATAAACAACTAAAGCTGATTAAGCACCTGATCTAGAAATAAGTACTGTTGTACTTAAACACAAGTTGAATCAAATCAAATGGCAAGCAAAATAGGCCCTGATTTGCCATCACATAACAGAAGATCGGGGGGTCTATGTTGTTTGTTCCAATGATTATTCCTAACAATCTATAGAGACCCAGATCTGCCAGTAAAAACAATGACAGATCAGGGTCTTTGCAATATGCACTTGGACTTGACTTATAAGTGAGTATATATATGGGATAATTCAACTGTTTTGAAAGAATAGTGCTAGATTTTTGGGTTAAAGCCTGTGTATATAAACATACCTTTTGAAATAGTTTTTCTGAAGAAAAAAAATCTTACTGTAAATCGGTCATCATCTGAACATGTTTTTTCATATACTTTGCTTCTTGAAAATATGGACTGAATACAGTAAGACACTAATGTAGTTTCCACTATGTAACATGATTCTGTAACTGTCCACTCTGTAGTCACTTATGACTATATTTCTGTAACTGTCCACTCTTTACTCACTTTCGACTATCTTTCTGTAACTGTCCACTCTTTACTCACTTTTGACTATATTTTGTGTAACTGTCCACTCTTTACTCACTTTCGACTATATTTCTTTAACTATCCACTTTTTACTCAGTTATAACAAAGTTTACAATAAATATAAATCTGTGCCTTTAAATTCCATGTGAAAATTTGTTTAAAAATAAAAAGACAATGAACAAACTGGAAATCTGCTGAGAGGTTTGGTCATATATGTCAATAACTGTGGTAACATGACAAAAAACCAGTAACAACATCATGACTGTTCCAGCAGAATATAGACTTTATATGGGACTGAGAGAAGGCAATGTGGAGTAGTTACTGACAGATGCAATTTTATTTGGGACTGAAAGAAGGCAATGTGGGGTAGTTACTGACAGATGTAATTTATTTGGGACTGAGAAAATGCAATGTGGAGTAGTTACTGACAGATGCAATTTTATTTGGGACTGAGAGAAGGCAATGTGGAGTAGTTATTGACATGCAATTTTTTGGGACTGAGAGAAGCCAATGTGGAGTAGTGACTGACAGATGCATTTTTATTTGGGATTGAGAGAAGGCAATGTGGTGTAGTTACTGATAGATGCAATTTATTTGGGACTAAGAGAAGGCAATGTGGAGTAGTTACTGACAGATGCAATTTTATTTGTGACTAAGAGAAGGCAATGTGGAGTAGTTACTGACAGATGTAATTTATTTGGGACTGAGAGAAGGCAATGTGGAGTAGTTACTGATAGATGCAATTTTATTTGTGACTGAGAAAAGGCAATGTGGAGTAGTTACTGACAGATGCAATTTTATTTGGGACAGAGAAGGCAATGTGGAGTAGTTACTGACAGATGCAATTTTTTTGGGATTGAGAAAATGCAATGTGGAGTAGTTACTGACAGATGCAGTTTTATTTGGGACTGAGAGAAGGCACTGTGGAGTAGTTACTGACAGATGCAATTTTATTTGGGACTGAGAGAAGGCACTTTGGAGTAGTTACTGACAGATGTAATTTTATTTGGGACTGAGAGAAGGCACTGTGGAGTAGTTACTTACAGATGCAATTTTATTTGGGACTGAGAGAAGGCACTGTGGAGTAGTTACAGACAGATGCAAGTAAGAATTCACTCTTTGAATAATCTGAGTATGGTCCTGGCATTTATATTCTTGAAGGGACTTTCTTGGCTACCATATATATTTAATAGAACAGTACACAATTGTTCCTGTACTTGAATACTTGGCATCACTTGCAAACAAACAACACCTGTACATCATTTATATTACATTCTCAATCCTGATGGAAGGCATTTCATCTGTAATGTTGAAAAATTAAAACCTACCTCACGATCCACAGCTCCCTGCAAAGGCTTGCCATCTATAAGGATTGTATATGTGCCCTTCACAGGTTCTCCATAGGTATACCTGTAATAATCAAATACATCTATACTTAATAATTACCGTAATACATTCTTTTTATATAGGGTTTATTTTTTCAACCATGTTACAGAGGAATTATGAATTTGTGATGCTTATTATTTTGTGATTAAATTGTATGCATAAACAAGACTTATTTGAAACTCCATAAATATTTCCTTCCTTGCATGCCGATAATGTTGCAAGAGGATTCAAGACTTATTTGAAACTCCATAAATATTTCCTTCCTTGCATGCCGATAATGTTGCAAGAGGATTCAAGACTTATTTGAAACTCCATAAATATTTCCTTCCTTGCATGCCGATAATGTTGCAAGAGGTTCTAATTTTACATGGGTAAAATCACTGTGAGAACTTCATAAGTAAGCCAATGAGTCATGACCTTTGAAAAGAAATCGTTATAAGTGGAAGAAAATACGGAATGTTTCCATTATCGTGCAAACAACATGATAAACTAATATTTATTCATCTTATTTATTCATCTAAATAAAATATTATGAAACAGGCATTCAAACATTTCTTTTCTAGATAACTTCATCAGTTTTTAAACAAATATTTATTCATCTAAATTAAATTTATGAAACCGGCATTGAACGATTTCTTTTTTAGATAACTTAATTAGTTTTGGAAATGTAATATTTAATGAACTGTGAGCCATGCAATAATTCCTGCCTTCAGGTCAATTGCATGTCAGTTCATCAACATATAATCAGCTTTTTAAACTTGTTTTAATCAAGTTCTAATGCATAAATCTTCACTCACACTCAACGCTTGAAATCAGTTTTTCATGTACACAAGATCTGATGCATTTGGAAATGCATACTTGTGAAGAGAAGGTTTAAGAAAATGCCTCAGTAAATCCTTCATCAATCTGCTACAGTTTTAAAATACCATTTATGTAATGATTGCCAGTTCATATCAAACAACCTTCATAGTAACTGGTGGCTAAATATAAATGTCCTCTTTCTCTTCTCCATAGTGCTCAAGCAACATTTATGTTTAATTGCTTCATTATCTCAAAATGTTTAATTGCTTCATCATCTTCCAATGTCCAGCATGATGGTTGGATAAATAGCAGTTTCAAAGGTAATAAATGCATCAAACATCTTGCTGTCTGGATAAAAGTCTTCAGTACTGATATGGAGACTTATGGCATATTTGACTGTTTTGGGATTTGTCTTGTATGGTTGTTTTTAAATTCAAGTTAATTGGTCACTTTCACAAGCCTCTAAAAACAAGCCTCTAAGAACCCAGGAATACCAAAATGTTTCTGATGTGTGTCACCAATTCAAGTGGGTCCCAAAATATGGATTCTCTGTCAAGTATTGAAATTAAAATAACTACAGGAAATGTATCCATAACATCATGCATTCATATATAACAAACCTCTTTAATCAGTAAGTTTTTGCTTAACACCAAAAATGTCACATGAAAGAAGTTGGTAAGATGTCAGTGCATTAAATAATGAGTTGAATTTGATCTATGAATCAGAATGGGACATCAAAGTGCCACAGAGTTCAGCTTCACACTGTCTATTACATATCCCAGAATGTTGGAATTGAGTGTGTCATTTAATGTTTTTGTAAAGACATGTCCAAGAAATTCAAAATACTATCATAATAACTGATTCTGAAATAGTCTTTGCAAAAAAGTGCAAGAGGGTTAGCTACAAAAGCAAGTGCTGTGATCAGGTCTTCAAAAACATCATCATTCATATCTATAAGATAACATACCATACACAATTTCCTTGAAAATTCAAAGTAATAGGAGTCATTGAAGCTTTGTAGTTAGTATCTTGGATTCCAATACAGGAGTACCAAGTTCAATTCCAACGTATGGCCAGGTCAGTTGCAACACTGTTTCCCCTATCAACACACTTTACTCTCACTTCCTAACAAAAGTAAATAAACCATCCTAGCCAAGCACATTAAAGTAGGCAGAATTCAGAAATACCAGACTGTGTCTCTGATGTGTGTCACCAATTAAAGCATTGAAGTAGACAGAACCCAGGAATACCAGACTGTGTCTCTGATGTGTGTCACCAATTCAAACACATTGAAGTAGACAGAACCCAGGAATACCAGACTGTGTCTCTGATGTGTGTCACCAATTCAAACACATTAAAGTAGACAGAACCCAGACAAGAATACCAGAATGTGTTTTTGATGTGTGTCACCAATTCAAATTGTCTTCTTGTTAAATCAGCAGTCATGCTAGAGGCATCAGCTAAAGTTAAATTATTAGTTTATAAATAAGAAATAAGTAGTTTCTGGGGATGGCATGCCAATTTGAATCATGCAATATTTACCTGTTAGTACCTTCCTATTTTCCAAATGAACATAACCCTGGACCATATGATAAGAATTCATCTAGCCAATACCCTGCTCCATAGGCACTGTCCTTCACTTATTTTTTCTGGACAGAGCCCAAATTTGATGGGCATCAGTGAAAGGTAGAAGGAAGGAATCTGGCAATATCAAAAGGCAAGTACTACACATGGTGAAGTAAAAGGGAAGGTATAATCACCATTACTCCACAAGTGTACTCTTCTGTTGGATGCTATTTGCATGAGCCACTTTCTTTGGAACACAAAAAGAAAAATATCACAATGGTGAGTCAATGAGTCATTCTATGCTCTGAATGAGTAACAATAGTTCAAGCCTCATGGGCTTCATTCAATCTTCACAAATGAAAACAGATTGTTAAGGGATTGATCAGCTATCCTCATAATCAACCACTAAATAGTGGCAGACAAAATATCAGCTGAGACTTTAAACAGGAAGAAAATATGCTTGCAACCCTTTCTTCTCCTTTAAAAGCTGCCAAATGAAAACATAAAGCCCTAACTGGGCAATAAAGCCTTATCTTATTATCCTGAGCAGAGAAATAACCAAGACTAGGGTTCTCAATCAGGAGTGGAGCAACCAATTGAAGCTGGGGGTTTATTGTGCTAAAAAATCTAACAAAGTGAGAAACTGACTTGTAAGTTCGTTTGAACCACAAACAGTCTGGTAGAATGGATAGAGCATTAAGGCTCGTTTCTTTGTCTCATAGATGATATGGAGACTATGAAGATAATCTTGAGGATAAGGTTTTCAAAAGAACCATGACCGAAAAGGATCGACGATCATTTTAATTAGAGACCACATGATACACAGGACATTCTATCAAGGCATTAATGAGCAAAGGACCAGTCTTAGCAGCTCCAAACACCTGATAGGTCAACTACAGTGGAACCCCGCTATAACGCGCCCCGTATTAATGCAAATTCGGATATAATGCGGTCATAGCATGGCTCCCGAAATTTCATATATTCATTCACACATGAAAAAAATTTTTTGGAGAAAAGTAAAAAAAAAAAAAAAACACAAGAAATTAACTTCATTTTGGGCATGAGATTAGTTGTGACTTTTAAAATAAGTTGTGACTTTTAAAATAATATGATCGTGGCATGGTTCCTGAAATTTGAAATTCATTTATGTGTATTTTTATGGGACCGTGAAAATATTTGTTTAACATACGAGAAATAGTGTGTAAAACGTTTATTATAATTTGGTGGAAGAATTTGCATATGACTTTTAATAATAAACAATCAGAACTTAACAATTTATCCAGGTTCTTTAAGTGATTTTGGAGAAGTGATTGTGTATGAATTCTATAATACGATATATATATATATATATATATATATATATATATATATATATATATATATATATAATGTACGAGAAATAGTGTACAATGCTTGGCTTCTGAAATTTATCAATTTGAACAGGTTGTGGTGAAGCTCGTATTTCACTCTAGAAGAGAAAACTGGTTTCAGTAGGTTTTTAAATTGTTAAGCCAAAGTAAACATTATCGGAAGTGTTACTTATTACGGATTCATGAGTAAAGCCAGTAAATCATCTTTGTGATTGTCTTCCATGAATTCTCTATACAGTCATTGCTCAAACAATAGCAGACATGGGCTTCTTATTTAGCTGCAATCACAGCCAAGCAGCAGACCAAGCTGTGGTTGATACAGTAGTCGCACAATTTAATAAACATCAAAGGACAAAAGCTGCCAACATGTATACTGTGCTTGGCAGTGTGATCAAACAACAAACAGTTCAAAGTAAATAATACCACTTTATTATCTGTAAATTAAAAGGGCTTGAAATTGTACATCCATTCAGCTTAATTTTGTTTTATATAAAAAGTGATTCATAACCATTGCAGGCCTTCATTACTTAGTTATCGAGCTTTATCTGTGTACATTGTTTGCTTTTATAAAAAAATATTTTACTGTCATGGAAAAGCAAGTTCAAAAACGCAAGTCGTTTCCTGCTAAAGAGAAACTGTATGCCCTAGATCAACTAAAGAAGGGCAAACAACAAACTCAGCTTGAGGACGACGTACATTTAGCAGAAGAAGCACTCAAAAAAATATGAGCACAGACATCATGATATCCTTAACTTGTATTCAGTAGATGACATCTGCCTATATACGAACACATATCAGATGATGAAATTGTTACAAATGTCAGAAGGAAGAATGAAGCTACACAATCAAAACCTGAAACCAATGACGATAATGATAACGATGACGATGGCACACCAACTCCCCCATCAAAAGTGTCTGAAGCAGTAGTACATTTAGAAGCAAGTTTAAGGTGGCTGGAAGCACAAGATGTTGACAGCGTCAAAGTCCTTCAATTAAGAAACACTCTTGACTTTGCTATAACCCAACAGTTCGTGGCAAAGAAGCAAACGTCATTGAATATATTTTTCAAGAAATGATGAAATTTAAATTTGGGACCACACTGACTTTGCACTTTGGGCAACGATTAATTTAGCAGTTATCACATATTTCTTTTGATGTTTACAAAATCTGAAATAAAAGTTATTTGCACGCTGAAATCATGCTTTGATTGTTAATTATTCTTGCAGTTGTCGCATATGATAAAATTTTAGTGGTATGAAATTTGTACAGACACCGTATGTAGACCCGGCAAAAGCTGCATGCAATGACCGTACGATATCAGACAGCAAGTAAATGGTTTCAATATTTTGTTCATCCTATATTTTACACAATGAATTCAGACTATTACAAAATTATTGAATATTTAAATCTGTACAATTTTCAATGAAATTACACCCGTTTTGGATGAACTGTATGCCACGACAGCATGGTAGCATACGGTGTTGATACACTTTTCATGATATAGTGATAGTCTGGTATTATCGGTCAATCTGTATTATCGTTCAAACAAATAAAAATTAGTAAATGTTTTTAATGCACAGTAATAACCTATAAATATCTAAGCCATCGATTATTTTGAATATATCTTAATTAATGTAATCCAGTTAATATTCATCTGATGATAAGCCGACTTTTGATCATTGTACATGTATACACGAATATGTTCTCAGAAAAAAGTTAAATATTGTAAACCCCGCATTAACGCGACCCTGCTTTTAACATGATCCAATTTTATGGACCCCGATCATCGCGTTATAGCGGGATTCCACTGTATATGACTGCATCAACCAATGGCTGGACCATTAAAAAATTTCAGTGCACTGGATTAGATTGTTTTATAGCCCGCCCTAAAAACCAAGCATAAGCTCTCATTAAAAAAAGATAAATTCAGCCACTACATTCAAGAGTGATATCTAAGATTACATACAATCACAAAAAGTTTCTTCACTTGGCATCATAGAACTTCAAGGCAGCTGTCTCATGAACTGAACAAATCACTTGGCAACTTTGCTTCAAAACTTGTCCAGTGGAGAGATCTTTTGCAAACAAGCATGAAGGTAAATAATCCAAGCTGTTGTGCAAAAGAGATCATGTTTTGCAAGATGAGGTCCCTTCTCTGGGGTAGTGACCTGGGCTGGTCTAACAGCCGGTCAAGAAGATAAGTGAACCATGGTAGTTGAGGCAACAGAGGTGCTATATTTAAAAAAAATGAGCCCAGCACTGGATGTCATTATTTTCTTAAGTACTTGTGGAATAGTCATCAAAAGTGGAAAGGCATAAGTGAACTGACAATCACACTTCAGGCTATTGGCATTCACTGCACAGGATCTCTGATCCAGTCAAGGCAAATATAAAAGCTGAGCTTATTCTTTCATCTATCATAGACAAGTTAAATAATGGTCTCGCTTACCCACAAAATACTACATTTCATTTTAATGTCTGTAATACAATACTCATGTATGCATACTTTTCAATAAGTGGATAAAAATGTCAGGAGCCGAACTTATGTACGAAGGCATACAGGAAGAAATTCTAAAAGAACATCTCAGCACATACCAGAAAGACCTAATATTATTTTTGGCAGAGCGTGATTTCGCGACCGTAAAAGACATTAATGTAATGGCCGAGTGAAATGAAGCTGCACACTCTCGTCCAACCACATGGAGTGGCAGAGATTGAACCACCTATTAGGCGGAATGGTCAAAATGGTGGGAAGCCAGAGGCTGACAATCCCAGCCATGATCAGTCCCGGGGCTCAGGTAAGCCCCAAGGGGTGGACAAGACCTCTGGTAAGAAAGAGGATGTTGTGTGTTATGGCTGCAACAAACCTGGCCATATTCTTAAAAACTGTAGGAAATACGGTCCCACTGAAAATATAGTGACCCCAGATACTAGTAAACAGAGTAATCTAGTCGAGTGGTCCAATACAGCAACAGCTACGGTAAATGGAGTAAAAGCTACTGTGTTGTATGACACCGGCTGTAGTTATCCAGCTTTGGTGGACAGCAAGTTTGTTAAACCTGCTGATTATACAGGTGAGACAGTAGAGGATCAATTTGCTAATAAGAGTAGAGATTCCCTTCCATTTGTTTATATCAATCTTGATTTGCTCTATGTGAAAGGATGAATTCAAGCAGTGTGCTTGTCAGGGTTGTCATTTTAGGATGTAGGTATGTATTGCCATAGCTTAATCCTATGATGTGTACACCCATACATGTTTGGTCTGTATAGAAAAAGGTCAGGGTCGAAACCGCTGAAACCCTCGACTTCGCCTATAGATAATTTGCTACCTGGCAAATTAAGGAGACTTCAAGAGGAAGATTCTACCCTTAATAGGATACATGGGTATGCAAAAGAAAAGTCCATGTGGAACTCACCCGACGGTGAGGTAGAGTTCGCACTGAAGCGAGGTATCTTGTACCGATATGCTCGAAAAGGGGCTGAGAGGTATTAGCAGGTAATTGTACCACAGTCTAAGTGAGATGAAGTACTTAGACTGTGGTACAATTACCTGCTAATACCTCTCAGCCCCTTTTCGAGCATATCGGTACAAGATACCTCGCTTCAGTGCGAACTCTACCTCACCGTCGGGTGAGTTCCACATGGACTTTTCTTTTGCATACCCATGTATCCTATTAAGGGTAGAATCTTCCTCTTGAAGTCTCCTTAATTTGCCAGGTAGCAAATTATCTATAGGCGAAGTCGAGGGTTTCAGCGGTTTCGACCCTGACCTTTTTCTATACAGACCAAACATGTATGGGTGTACACATCATAGGATTAAGCTATGGCAATACATACCTACATCCTAAAATGACAACCCTGACAAGCACACTGCTTGAAGTACTTAGGCTTGCACATGAAAGTTTACTTGGTAGTCACATGGGTGTAAAGATAGGTTAGTTAGGGAGTTCTATTGGCCAGGTGTGTATGGTGATGTAAGGAGGCTTTGTCTGTCGTGTGACAAGTGTCAGCGGGTGGCACCAAGACCTCACATCGCCACTAGGAACTACCCCTTTGATTAATGAACCTTTCTCACAGGTGGCTATGGATTTGATAGGTCCAATAACACCTGCATTGAAAAAGTGGCAATCGTTAAAAATAAGCTTGCGATTTTGGTTTGGGTTGTTAGCCAGGTGATGGAGGAAGTAAACCAGTAACTTTCTATCAGACACCTGACTACTACCCTGTAAAGAAGTTATGTGAAGATCGACCTAGGGATAGGGATCAACACCTTTCCGTGATACTTTTCGAATACCGTGAAGTATCCCAAGCTAGTCTTTCTTGGAATTTCAGATGCTATGGTACAAGAGAATGACATAAGACTCTTTCCCAAAATCGACCGGGGAAGGGCAGCAGCTGGCTATAGATGATTGTTCAAAGTAATGTTAATTACGGCATGATTAGTTGTTTAGTTGTCTTGTCAATCTAAAAATTCTATGGAACAGGTTACGGATACAGTCTATTCTAATTGGTTAATATGGATTTATGGGCGTTACTCTGTAAGAAATTAAAGGTTTTACTTTAGGAAAATTCAGCAGTCTGTGAGTTAGCGACAAGACAGGTAGACAAGAATGGCAACATTACGGCAACTTGCGCGAGAATTCAAAGTTCTTGGATCCGAAGAATTAGGTTATGAAGGGACACAGTTATCGGAATTTGTAGAGCATAGTCTCAAAGAGTACAAAGAACAGCAAGCAGCCGAAAGAGAGAAGGAAAGAGAAGCAGCCGAGAGAGAGAAGGAAAGATAAAAAGAATTTGAGGTAGCCAGACGGCAGGCTGAAAGAGAAAAAGAACTTGAGTTAGCTAGACTGCAAGCCAAGAGTGAGAAATTGAAGGCCGAGGAAAGGAATAAAGAGAGAGAACATACGTTAGCCATGGAAAGACTAAGGATCGAAGTAGAGTCTAGGAGGGGCGAAGAACTGAACGTACAGTTAGGACCCTCGAGCAGAAGAACTGAGGATAGACGTACCATCCAGATAACCATGCCTATGTTTAACGACAAGGAGGAAATTATCGACAACTTTTAACCTAGTTTGAAAAGTTAGCTTTAATACATCAAATACCCAAAGAACAGTGGGCTATTAATATTTCAGCATTTTTGCAAGGCACTGCCAAGGAGGTTTATCATAATTTGGCACCCGCTGAAATAGATAATTATGAAGCTCTCAAGAAAGCATTACTACGGCACTATGAGCTGACAGCTGAAAGTTTCCGTAAACTTTTCAGGGAGTCATCTAAGAAAGCCACAGAGTCTCACGCACAATTTCATAATCGTGTTCGCATACTTTTCGATAAATGGATTAAAATGTCCGGAGCCAAACTTTCATACGAAGGCATACGGGAAGAAATTCTATAGGAACATGTCCTCAGCACATACCGTAAAGACCTAATAGTATTTTTAGCGGAGCGTGATTTCGCGACCTTAGAAGATATTAGTGTAATGGCCAAGCAATATGAAGCTGCACACTCTCGTCCAACCACATGGAGTGGCAGGGATTGAACCAGTGTCCCAGAGTTTAGGAGAGGTAATGGTTTAACACCTATCAGGCGGAATGGTCAAAATGGTGGGAAGCCAGGTGCTGACAATCCCAGCCGTGATCAGTCCCGGGGCTCAGGTAACTCCCAAGGGATGGACAAGATAACCTCTGGTAAGAAAGAGGAAGTTGTGTGTTATGGCTGCAACAAACCTGGCCATATTCTTAAAAACTGTAGAAGATACCGTCCCACTGTAAATATAGTGACCCCAGATACTAGTAAACAGAGAAATCTATTGGAGTGGTCCAATACAGCAACTGCTATGGTAAATGGCGTATAGGTTACTGTGTTGTACGACACCAGCTGTAGTTATCCACCTTTGGTAAGCAGGAATGTTTGTTAAACCTAATGATTATACAGGTGAGACAGTAGAGGTACAATTTGCAAATAAGAGCAGAGATTCCCTTCCAGTTGTTTATATCAATCTTGATTTGCCCTATGTGAAAGGACAAATTCAAGCAGCGTGCTTGTCAGGGTTGTCGCATGATGTTATTTTAGGATTTAGGTATGTATTGCCACAACCTAATCCTATGACGTGTACACCTGTACACGTGGGGTCTGTAGAGACTAGGTCTATGAGACGAAGGTCAGGGCCGAAACCATTGAAACACTCGACTTCGCCCATAGATAATTTGCTACCTGGCGAATTAAGGAGACTTCAAGAGGAAGATTCTACCCTTAATAAGATATGCGGGTATTTAAAGGACAAGTCAGTGCGGAACTTACCCGACAGTGAGGTAGAGGTCGCACTGAAGCGAGGTATCTTGTACCGATACGCTTGAAAGGGGACCGAGAGGTATAAGCAGGTAATTGTACCACGGTCTAAGCGGGATGAAGTACTTAGGCTTGCACATGAAAGTTTACTTGGTAGTCACATGGGTGTAAAGATAGGTTAGTTAGGGAGTTCTATTGGCCAGGTGTGTATGGTGATGTAAGGAGGTTTTGTCTGTCGTGTGACAAGTGTCAGCGAGTGGCACCTAAGACCTCACATCGCCCAGTGCCGCTAGGGACTACCCCTCTGATTGATGAACCTTTCTCATGGGTGGCTATGGATTTGATAGGTCCAATAAAGCCCACAGCGGAAAGTGGCAATCGTTATGTGCTAACGATTATCGATTATGCTACCCAATACCCGGAGGCCGTTGCTTTACAGTTACAGTTATGGTAGCTGAAGCATTGTTAGGGGTCTGGTCTAGAATTGGTCTAGAAATACTAACTGACCAAGGGACGCAGTTTGTTAGCCAGGTGATGGAGGAAGTAAACCAGTTACTTTCTATCAGGCACCTGACTACTACCCCTTATCACCCACAGTGTAACGGTCTAGTGGAGCGTTTCAATGGTACATTGAAACAAGCTCTAAAAAAGTTATGCGAGAATCGACCTAGGGATTGGGATCGATACCTTACCGCGATACTTTTTTGTGTACCGCGAAGTACCCCAAGCTAGTCTTGGATTTTCGCCGTTCGAGCTAGTTTATGGGAGGACAGTGAGAGGACCCATGGCTGTATTGAAGCAGTTGTGGACGGATGAGAAAGCATCCAAAGAGGTAAGAACAACATATCAGTATGTTGTTGACCTCTGTAATAAACTGGAGGAAGTTTGTAACCTGGCCCAGAAAAATCTCTGTGATGTAAGGAAACGTCAGGCCAAGTACTACAACAAGAAGGCGAAAGAACATAAGTTTGAGGTAGGCAAAAAGGTGTTGTTGTTGTTGCCATTAGAACATAACAAACTCCAAGTGTCTTGGAGGGGACCGTTCGTTGTAACAGAGAAGGGTGGACAGAATTATCGCATCAGGGTGGGCAATAAAGAGAAGCTGTACCACGTTAACCTACTTAAACGCTACCAAGAAAGAGAGTCACCTACTGAGTTCGTGGTTGCTACAGTTGTGATGGAAGAACTCTACGACAATGGAGGAGTGGCAGAAGTACTTCCTAGTTGTCCGTTGACGGGGAAGGAAACTTACGCAGACGTCATCCTTGACATAACGTTAACGTCAGACCAATGTCGCAAGGTGGAGGAGATACTTCACGATTATGAAGGTATTCTACTGGAGAAACCAGGTGTGAAGGATTTGGAGGAGTTTAGTATGAAGTTAGTGGAGGAAAAGATGAAAGATAGACTGATGTCAGATGACATTGTTAAGCTACCAGACATGACAAAGGTACAGACGCTTCTGACAGAGGTCTTGGTGCAGTTTTACTGCAAGAACATGATGGGGACTTATTTCCTGTGGCATATGCGAGTAGGGAACTTAATACTGCAGAGCGTAATTATTCAGTCACTGAGAAGGTATGCCTAGCGAGTGTCTTTGGGATTCATAAATTCCAGCGTTATCTGTATGGGCGGAAGTTTATTCTAGAAACCGATCATCAACCTTTAGCGTATCTTGCACAGGCTAAATTGACTAATGGGCATTTAATGAGGTGGTCATTGTTTCTACAACAATATCAAGTCCAGCTACGTTACATTCGTGGAAACTCAAATATAAGGGCAAATTGCAAGAGTTGATTACGTGAGTCTTAGGTGAAGTGGTCACTTCAGGACATGTAAACATTAACTTAAACTGTAACTTCAAAATTCGATGAGCAAAATCCCAGATTGTACTCTTAAAGGGGGGCCTATGTGAAGTGTCTAATTTTGAAAACTCTTAGAAGCTTTGGTTAAAGGAATTGTATCAAAGTCAACTTAATTAAAGTAGAAGGGCTAGAGATAGTTAGATGATTATTTTCATTTCATCTCTGAACGTCAAACGGGAATTCATTCTAGCCGATGTAACATGACCGAGTCAGATGCTATGGTACAAGAGAATGACATAAGACTCTTTCCCAAAATCGACCTGGGAAGGGCGGCAGCTGGCTATAGATGATTGTTCAAAGTAATGTTAATTACGGCATGATTAGTTGTTTAGTTGTCTTGTCAATCCAAAAATTCTATGGAACAGGTTTAGGATACAGTCTATTCCGATTGGTTAATATGGATTTATGGGCGTTACTCTGTAAGAAATTAAAGGTTTTACTTTAGGAAAATTCAGCAGTCTTTAATCTTTCGCGAGGAAAGTTAAACGATTCCGGGAAGAGCGTGTAAGACGTTATCTCGTGATTTGGCAGTAAAGCGGGAGGTTTGTCTCAGCGAGTAGGCAAACTCTACATTCTCAATTCGTAAAAAGTATGTTTTCATTATAGAGTAAGGGGCCAGATAGTTATCTCAGGAGACAGACTATACATGAGATATCCATATACATGTATATCCATATAATAGTTTGTAATATTTAATTGATCACTTAAGTGTATATCTATATGCAAGTTTGTAATATTTAATTGGGCTAGTAAACTATTTTAGAATAGTTAGATCTGAGGGTCTAAGCCATATGTAACTTAACAGTGCTAGATTGGTAGAGTAAGAAGTCGAGTGGGGGTTACATACGGGTTCATACGGAAGAGTTGAAATTAATTGACCATCCCTAGCGTGATCTGAATTAAGGTCAGGACAAGCATTGACCATTTATGTAAACATAACAGCTAGGGAGCAATGAGCTATTGCGGCAGAATTTATGCCTTTTGTTTCTGAGCCGAATTAATGTAAAAATATAGATATACTTGGGAATGTGACCTATTGTCTATTGTGAGACATTTTATTTATTGAAGGAAACAGCTTTCCTGGATTCACATGAGAAATCCCTGAACAATCACAGGACCAGAACAAATTCTACGCAGAAATCTAAGTCCAGAGACGATTGTTAAGTCAGAGTTCGACGGACAAGAGTCCAAGACAAAACAGCTAGACAAAGATCGGCAGAGCAGGGACGAATGGAAGTCTTGATGTCCACATAAAATAGGTGATGAAGTCTCTCATCATTGCACTCAAAGGTCACATCTCATTGGCAATGAAGATAGTATAATAACGTGGAAAGTAATTTTACATTTAAAAAAATTTGTATTGTCTATTTATTTGAGTACATGTTAGTACCATTTTCCTTCTTTTGTAACCAAGTCATTGATTTCTTTTCATTTTAAATTCTGTTGATAAACTGATTAAATTTTATATCTGTTCATTGAAAGGGGGCTCGTCGTGTTTATTTTATTCAATATACTTGTTCAGTGATCTGCATTCTTCTTTCTATCTATCCACACTGGGTAAACTACACTGCGGAGGTCTTTCCCTAGCAACAAACCGTAGTGAAAGAGGTTGGTGTGGTTTTGAGCGCCGCCAATTTGTCACAACGAGCTAGGATAACATTATGAGATATAACGGATAGTTTTCTACCACAAACAAGTATCGCACCACTGATAGGATTACACTGGTTCTGACATATACGATGGTGAACTGCCAGTAAATATAACTGACATAAACATGATACTCATCAATTGCTCTATTGCATTTGCATCTTACTCAGTCCAGGGTCAAGGACAAACAATATACAGTTTTTTGACAGATGTTCCACCTGGATCAATCATGCAAATTAGTCACAATGCAACTCACAGATCAATCGCATAAACAAATAGATCTTAACAATGAAACTCATGTATTATATACACCTTCGAGCAACAGCATGATCAATTTTGTGAGCATACATTTTATAAAGGAAAATGAGATGAGGAAATGTTTATAGAAGAATAATTATAGGTGGATTTTTTTAAAAACATATTTACAGCAATTGCTGAGAATATACCAGGAATTGCTTGTAAAGTAGCAATAATTGCACTTGACACAGGTAAAGCTTTTGAGACGGGGCAGCTTCTTCAGTGGGCACTGCAATAGGATAAAAGATTGCCGATAAGATTAGAGGCGAGAAACCACCAGTTTCTGCATTGGATTTTTTTTGCAATGTGATATTTTTTCTTATACCATCCAGTTGTTGGTCTGGTAATTTTTTGTCGACAATATCAATGCTGTCGTCTTGTTCATTGTGATTAAATAAAATGTCGTCTTTGCTAGAAAATTTGTTGATATCGTCGGTAATTGTAATCTTGACTACAACTTTTATATTGGCGATTGTATCAGTAGAGATGAAATGTCCAGTGATTGTATCTTGAGTGCATATATCAGCAAAACTTCTGATTAAATCCAAACTATAATATACTTTTATTGAATTTATTGTTATAGGATGACGAACGAGGCAAAATATCATCAAAACATTATTATATTAAATTACAACAAACTAGCAGTGAAAAAATGTCATGTTAGAATGCATATTGTGTTAACATTATTGTCATGCAAGGTGATTCTAACAAATTATTAACAGCAGCAGAAAAAATAGAATGAACAATATTACAATAATGACATTCAAATTTTATGAAGATTTTATTATAGCATTTGCCCACAATTGCTTAACTAAATGCACTTAATCAGGATATTTAAAAACGATCCTGGTATCATATTTGCTCGAAAAAAGAGGATATCCTTATCCCAGTAGCAACTAATTTTACTGACATGTGAAGTAACTTACAGTACTTTGTCAGAGCTGAAATCAATTTAAACTTAATCTCCTCATCTACTTTAAGGTTTAATGAAACAACATGTTTTACCAGACATCTAAAATGAATACCACTACCACCTCGTTCTTTTCTCACTAGCTCCATAATCTTCAGTCAATTGTCAGTCCTTATGCTATTGATGTGATTAATCACAAGACCATCTGGTATAGGTCTGTTAAACACCTCATAAACAAAATGATGGCTAAGATATTTAACTTGGTCAGTTAGTATTCCTCTGACAGTTGCTACGAGATACCCCATATTGTTCATAAAACCAACAATGTCTTTAGTTCTTATATATCTAATAATTCCTCTGTCAGAGGCCTCAAATAAATCGAATACCGGATGTGGTTCAAATTTGTTTTGTAAAAATCAGGTTTTGATATTTTCATCCAAGCCATTGACATGATATACATGCTGTCATCCTTCTGCAATATCACCAAGGAACAAAGTATAAATAAAATCTTTTTTCAATATTTCTGTTCTCTCGATATGATCACCTTTAACACAGATCTTATAACCAGCTGGCATTGCTATACCATTTATTCATTGGTCATCCATACTGGACATGTATCACTGACACTAATCTGTTACCATCGTACAAATTGTACTTGGAGCGAATGTATAATACTCTTGCTCATTTCCAATTGCCATTGTACTATAATGATTTTATATCTCTAATTGTTAATTCACCGTGCACACCAGTTGAACATTGATTAAAGATATGATATTATATTATTAAAATAGCAATAATGAGATTATGTGATACAGCCAATGGGAAGGCCTGAAAAAAAAGCAACAGCCTTTACAGGATTCAACAACAGTTACCGGTTTGATAAACAAATCATACTAGTTAATGTTACTGCAGAAAATCTCTATCATTTACTACAGCCAACGGTAAAATGCAAACTTGAAAATCACAAGGGTCTAAGTGCAGCATCATGTTACATTCTCAAAGATTTTTGTAATGGAAAAAAAATCAACAGAATAGGAAATTGTGAACCCTTGCATTAATGCAAAATCGAGGTATGTTTTGCCTAGGGTTGATTTTCAAATATTAGCTGATGAAATACACCAGGAAATTTGGAAAAAGATAGAAGAATACACTGAATCGGATACAAGTTGGAGGTTTGAAATGATCAAGGAAATTTTATTTCACACCATAAAATATAACTTATTATGCAGTAGTTCATATATTGACCTGCAACCAAAAATAAAAACTAAAAAATGCTGCATAAGTGCCAAAAGCTTCAATGACAGATGTTTCCAGTGGGCTGTTTTTCTGCGCTTTTTAAAAAAAAAATGCTGATCATGTTGGAAAGTATATTAATCACTGGTTAAGATTAAATTTTGCTGGTATTCACTTTCCAGTGGCAGAAAATCAAATATCGAGGTTTGAAAAACAAAATGATGTTTCAATCAACATTTTAGGGCTAGATGAGAAAGAAGACATCTATATGAGATAGATATCACAAAAAGCTTTGCAATCGAGGATAAACTTACTGTTTTATAAAAACCATTATCTTTAGATTAAAAACTTTAGTGGACTCATTGGCAAACAGCAAAAATAACGAAAGAAGAAAATTCTTCTGTTTATTGCTGCTTGCATGGCTGTATAGATGACAAAACATTACCTAAATATTTGCAGTGCTGTGCTAATGTTCAATGAATAATGATGCCACCCGAAATGTGCAAAGAATAACGATGCCATCCAAAGAAAATAGTTTATTGCAGTTTGTCAATCACCATCACAAACTAAACATTCCATACGTTATATATAAGCCGATTCCAAACAATCAAGTACAAGAAAAACTCAAGATAGTGTTCATATGGAGTGGACTATAAGATAGTTTGTTGTGAAAATCCAAGATTATCCAAACTGATCTGACTCTAAGGCAGTAAAAATTGGGCTGTTTGGCTTCTTGAGCAGCTCACTGGAGAGGTCGATGATATATTTAATCACTTAAAATGAGTGACTCTAATGATAAAACTGATGCCTCAACAAGAATCTGATAATGAGCAAGCGGAATTTTGTCATATTTATGAAAAAGCATTCAATTTGCATGAGAATAAAATGTACACTCTAATGCTGTCTCACAGGACAGTACCGTGGAGCGGCTCACGATCAATGTAATTTAAGGTTTCCCACTCCAGATTTTATTATAGTTATTCTTTATAACTTTCCATGATACAATAGCCACATTATCGAAGAAGCTTTTGGTGATCCTGACATAAAATCTTGTTTAAAACTGGACGTCATCAAATGCATTCCGAATAATTTTGAAAAATACATGTCTGTTATGCTAGGAAAGTTGCATTTTATTGACAGTCTGCAATTCAGTCCAGAATCGCTAGATGAGCTAGTAAACAGCACTGTTTGTGCCAGCAGCAAGTTTCATAACCTACAAGACTGTTTTTGAGATAAACATAATCTACTGACCAAAAGTATTTCTGTACGAGTATCTTGATGATTGGAGAAAATATGACGAAACTTTGCTATCTGACAATGACAAATTTTACTTGCAGCTCAAAAAGCGAAAATTTAAAGATGATGAGTACAAATATGCACAGGATATCTAGAATAAATTTAACTGCAGAACGTTTGGTGATTATCACGATTTGTATCTAAAAACTGACGTGTTATTGCTGGCAGATGTATTCAAATGTTTTCAAGAAATGAGTTGTAACAATTATGAATTAAATCCTTGTTGGTATTTAGTAAAGTAAGTCTAGAATTACTGACAGACATTGATATTGTGTTGAGAAAAGTACATAGTGCACTAAAATTTACTTAGTCATTGTGGATGAGAGGTTATATTAACTCAAATACTTTGAGAAGAGTTGTGGTGAAAACCAATTCTGAGAAAAACTTCTTTAAGCTGATGAACAATAGACAATGGAAAATTTTAGAAAGCGGGTAAATATTGAGCGAGAAAATGATATCCATCGCAGAAACAAATTTGTGTCTCTATGATTTTGTGAGCATGCAAAACATTTTGCGAAAATCTTTTTGCAATACAAAAAAAAAAACAAATCTAAACTAAACAAGCCAATTTATGTTGGAGCTTCCATGCTGTATTTATCAAAATGGTTGATGTACGAATTTCATTATAATTTTGTTAAAAATAAGTGGCTGTCTAGCAGACTATTGATTGCTGATACTGATTGATTGTGTATGAAAAATATATAATATATGTAAAACAATCGACATCTGTTTCAAATTTCTGATTACCCTCATGGCAGTAAATTTCATAATGACACAAATAAAAAGGTGGTTGGTAAGTTCAAAAATGAAATGAACTTGAGCACCATCAAACATTTCATCAGACCACGCAGTAAAATGTACGCTGTATTGTTAGACAAAAAATAAAATAATGAAAAAAAGCAAAAGGTCTCCCTCATGATGTGAAAAAGTTTATGAATTTTTACTATTACAAGTACGTGCTCGATGGAAGCATCAGTTTTATAAGAGCAGTGTCTATTTGAACGAATCATAAACTCAAAACAGATGTGATTACCAATGGATTGAGTAATTCTGATGATAAAGGTTATTGCAAAAAATGTATAGATACATTTGTACTAGGGCACTGTCATGAAACATATTTACTAAATCTCATCTTCAGCATCTAGGGTATGTAATTATGTGTGAACAATATAAAAAATGTTTGAAAATTTGACAGTCACACATACCTACAACAGCAAAATTAAACTTCTAGCAATATATGGCAAACTATTGAGAGTTGACATTCATAATGAAATATCAGGAAGATGTTTTGCCACAGCCCATAACAAGCTAAAACTGTCGCTCATCCGATCTGAGGACAGCAGATATTTCAGTTACCTCGAACAGTTAAGCCAGAAGTTATCAGCTGAGTTTAAAAATTTT
Organism: Potamilus streckersoni; assembly: GCA_016746295.1. Taxonomy (NCBI): domain Eukaryota; kingdom Metazoa; phylum Mollusca; class Bivalvia; order Unionida; family Unionidae; genus Potamilus; species Potamilus streckersoni. The sequence continues at coordinate 1,897,141 of JAEAOA010001462.1, forward strand.
CACAATCTGATCAGCCAACAGAAATATACTAAGCTTACCATCTATTCAAATTGGTCAAAAGTATATTTGAGCAACAAAAATTATCCTCTTCACAAGCTGCAATTGGAATATTTGTTCGAATCTTCTCACCATATAAACAGTAAAGTTTAGACTCTATCATCGCAATGATGACAAATGTTTGATATCCACAGTGGACATCAATGGTGATGAGGTATAAATATTTCACTCACCTGGTTTCGCTCAGTAAAGATATCCTTTTGCAATAGCTAAAAGCATGTTCTGACCCACCTTTTATACTGCTACTTGGGAACTCCCTATCTAGAATGTTCATGAAAATCACATGATTTAGTTATTCTGGAAATTTCCTATCTTCTGCCTTAATGTGATCAAGTTATTTTGGGAATTACCTATCTTCTGCCTGATCGTGATTGAGTTATTTGAAAAATTTCCCCATCTTTAGTAGTAGGTAAAAGGCAGAGTTCTGGATCAGAGACTCCTCAAAGCCCCAAAACAAGTCATCAAATATTTTGTCGTAGGAGATTATTCATGAAGAATAATGAAGTCGTTGATGATGATCTTCCACAGGGTGTGATTAGGGGGTTGACAAGGTGGTTGATCATACTTATTTAGGGGCTTTGAGGGGTCTCTGAGTCAGAACTTGCCTTTTCACTTACTACTGGCAGCTGCAAATCTTTGGTAATACAGAGTAAGTATGGTAAGCAATATGATCTTTCCTAGTTGTGTTTTTAAACATTATGATCCAGATACGATCACTTAGGTCTCTACCACCATGCTTAATGGGAATGACCTCACATGACTTTGCAGCCACTAATTTCACTTAGTGAAACTTTACATTCTGTATTTTAATGGACTTATGCCTACCTTAATTTAATTTGAAATTATATGTATTCTGGATGAATGTTAGGTTATTTCTGTCATTTAGATTTCTTTTTCTGTAATAATACATGGATGGTCACCTTTTGGACAGTAGAATAAAGCATTAACTATGGCAGTGTCTGACTTTGCTGCTCAGTGGTGAACTACTGAACAGTGGTGAGGCAAATAATGTTACGGCCCATCGCTCTAAGAGAATGGATAGTACTGTTCTTCAAGTTTCCTATAGTGTCTTGCTATAATCTGCTTTGCAATCGTGAAATTGTGATTGTTTATCACTGACAACTATTTGAAGTTTAATTATCTTTATAACAATGCACTGTAAATTTTCCCAGTGGAGATAGCTTTCCATAAGCAGTAAGTGTGAAACTATGTGAATCCTTAATGTTTACTCTTCAAATGGCTACAGGCAATTATATCACTGTCAAGAAATGTCTATCTCTATTTTTTAAAATAAATAAAATTTGCTTAAAATTGTATCTTTTATAAAATTAACAGTGTTTGGTAAGTTGAGAGTATAACAAAAAACATGTTTTTTATGTGATAAATGATCTGTTAGGTATGCCTTTCTCTGCACAAAATCCTATAATTTGAAAAACAATCTTTCTATGGCTAGAAGTTAACCCCTGTCTTTTATAGGCCCCGATTTATGCACACCTCCTGAAGGGTGAACCTTGATCATACTCATCTCAGTGTCCAATGACAGTTGAACTTCTCTATTATATTGATTTCTACCTTGTGAGATGTTGCTTTTTAGCTGAACTCCATTAAGAACTGTCTGAATTCTAGATCAATTTCCACAATGCAAAGAATAATAGAAAGATTTTAACAATACATGAAAAAATATTTCTTAGAAAGACCAGATTGACCTATAAAGTATCAAGAAAAGCCATTCATGTCTATTTAAGCAATGTCTTTAGAGATGCTGATGGTACTCCCAATGTAAGGTCCGTAAGAAGTAAATATTACATTATACCAAAGCCAAATACCAAAGCCAAAGCGATGCTGATGGTACTACCAATGTAAGGTCTGTAAGTAGTAAATATTACATTATACCAAAGCCAAATACCAAAGCCAAAGCGATGCTGATAGTACTACCAATGTAAGGTCTGTAAGTAGTAAATATTACATTATACCAAAGCCAAATACCAAAGCCAAAGAAGGAATTGTTTTTAAAAAAAGATTTCAATATACTGGTTCACTGGTATGAAACAACATCCCCAGTTACATAAGGCAGGCTTCTAACATTTCATCTTTTCATAATCAGTGTCTCAAATGAATGAAATCTTTAAACAACTGAACAGTTGCAGCAAAAAAATACCACCAACTTTTCAATATTTTACATCTATATTGTTGAATTTTTCAATGCAGGATGATAATTTATATTTTATATAAGTTTATGTTTTTCACAGATGCCATGTTCCAGGCTTGATACTTTGACTTTAAAAATCACTTAATTATTTAGTGTCAAGCTAGATTCTTCACATCATGTTGTATATACTGCATATATTGTACATAACAGCTTGAAGTTCTCAAGGTAGATTAGTTCTGTAACTAAATGATACCTTCTCTGCAAACCTGCTGCATTTATAAATGAACTGAATCATTGAAAGCCTGACCTTTATTGCACTTGAAACATGCTTGAAGCCAGCACAAAAAGGTTGTCTAAAATAGTATGAATTTTTATTTGGTTCATATCAATCCAGAAATACAATAAACTCAAATGCCACAAAGATCTTGAAACTCTGCAGAAAAGCCCTTTATATCTGACCACAGTTCTAAAGTGGACTCCATCACAAGAAAACATGGGATTAACAGAACAAATGTAACCTCATTTAGCAGAATGTTAATATCACACTTACACAGCTTCAAATTCTCCTCTCAGGTTGACGCTACCACTGCCTTCCATCACAACAAACTCTGGAGTCAGTTTCAAAGTCACATCAAACTTTGGCAAAACTGAAAAGGAAAGGAAATAAATTCCTGTGAAACTTTTGTTGCTTAATACATAAATGTTTAAATAAATAATAATAAAACAAGTTTCAACAAAAATACAACAGTTCAATAGTCCCCTGTGCATTTACTTAACACAGAAAACTTAGTGTGCACAAACTTTTTTGTTTTCTTATTAGATTTATCATGACCATAACCTCCAATAGTTTGATTCCCAAAGCAAAAGATTTCTTTAATATCTTATGTATTGGACCACTAATTATTTTACAGTCAACAAACCAGTCTAATGACAAGGGAATACAATACTATGAGTACTAAATCTTTTGAGATGCAACCATTGGGTAATAAATGAATTCACTTTTGCTCCATTATTAATTTCACAAACTTCAATGTATGTACTATATAGTTATAAAGTTATGTCATTAGGTGCAGGCTTGGGATACTCCCAGTATAGCAGACAAGGTTCAAAAACATATTGTAAAGCACCTGTTTCTCAGGCAACGAAACTTTCTCTAATTAACAGAACTATGTATAGTTTATAAATAATCTTATTTTTATCATCTTTTAATATATTAACATTTTATGGGAAATAAATTGGACTGATCTCTTTAATTGCAAGCCTCCACAAACTTTGGTCAAGGAACTTGTTCTTAAAAAAAGTTATTCCACAAACACTTTTTTCTCTGAGGTACCGTGACTCTAGCCTTAATTCTTTTGACTCAGATATCACCAGGCTGCATCCTTATTCCATGTACAATCATTCCACAAAATACATCAATAGACTTCTTTCTCGCCCAACATGCAAGTAATCCATACAATTTGCCTCATGTATGTGATGCAAAACTAATGCCAATGTGCAGCAACCATTTTCTTTTATCAGTCAATCACCTTGACTTTCAACCTTGGTTCCTTTTTTGCCTCCTGCAGAGGTCCACAAAGTTTGATAACTATATACAACAATGGAAACCTTTTTGTTAATGTACATAAACAAAACTGGTAACAGTTAGACAACACCCCAACAGAATAGGTTCTGCCTTATGTCAGATGTATACAAACAGCAAATCTTACCCAGCTGAAAAGGTATGATTCACACTGAAATTGTTTTTAATTGTGTCTAGAATAACCTACTTTTTATGAAAGCATGAAGACTAGTGAAAAAGTAAATACAACAGCCTGCATTAAGACATAAACACACTGAACCCATTTATGAATACATTCTTGACATCTCAACACCAATTAAACATTTCTGCATTTTGCCCACTTGTGATTATGTGTGATGTGATTATGATTTTTAACATAGCTTTAACAATTTTTCCGTCATATCATTATGATGTCTGCAGTGTGGCAGTTTATAGTGATGCCTAGCACTGGTGCATCATACTGCAAACATGTAGCATGATGTCCCACCCAGTCACATTATCTAGACACCAGGATGACCAGTCTTAACACTAACCTCTCAATGCTGAGCACCAAGCGAAGCAGCTGTTAGTACCTACCCACTTGTATAAGCTCAAATAAACATCAAAGAATCAACTCAACAAGCATACATTTTACTCAAATGATCTGTATGCATGAAATGAGGCCTACGTTGGTCAGATATATCAGTCCCCTGAATACACATTAATAGCTAGCAATAGCAATCTAATGTAGTGTTCAGAATATCTTGGAAGTAAACAAATTCTCAAATATTACATCATGTTAAATCTACCTATTTTACTGCAGTGTTACATCATATTAAATCTACCTATTTTACTACAGTGTCACATCATGTTATATCTACCTATCTACCTATTTTACTCTAGTGTTATATCATGTCAAATCTACCTAGTTTACTGCAGTGTCACATCATGTCAAATCTACCTATTTTACTGGAGTGTCACATCATGTTAAATCTACCTATTTTACTGTAGAGTTACATCATGTTAAATCTACCTAGTTTACTGTAGTGTTAAATCATGTCAAATGTACCTATTTTACTGTAGTGTTACATAATGTCAAATCTACCTAATTTACTGTAGTGTTAAATTATGTCAAATATACCTATATTACTGAAGTATTACTTTATGTCACTTTTACCTATTTTATTGTAGTGTTACATCATATCAAATCTACCTATTTTATTGTAGTGTTACATCATGTCAAATCTACCTATTTTATTGTAGTGTATATCATGTCAAGCACACATATTTTACTGCAATATGATTAACAGTCTTTCTAAAACCAAAGACATAATACTATACATTCATTCTTGTACAGACTTAAAGATGTTATAAAATTTGTTTACAGCTTTGATTTGTGGTCTACTGAGTCAACTATCCTTTTCACACAAACTGAAATCATAAATCAGAAATTCATTTTTTGCCATATTTTTTACTCCTGGTAATTAAACCTACCAGTGTTTCAGATGAAAAATGAAAAGGATCATTTCATTCATTAAAAGCTTGAAATATAAAATATAGATTTTAAATAATTTGCAAATAATGACAATGAATATATGAAATTCCATAAAATAATGCACAATAATAAATCAATGACAAATGCTACAGGCACTTAAACATGGCAACACTAACAACACTTAACTCTGTTTCACAAATTATTTCATACTTCATTCTGAATATTGAAGAATTTAAATGTGGCAAACCTTTTAAAAAATAATTATCTGCAATTAAATGTACAAGCCTAGACATGGACAAAACATGTTCATACTAGACTGAAATTATATTAACAAAAACAAATTTAAATGTCTATAATTATATTATAAATTTCTGATCATGAATTCCTATATTTTGATCATTTTATATTTTAATTATCACATTTTATTCTGCATAAATATAACTTTTTTGCAGTTTTAACTGTCATCATTTCTCTTTAGAACTTCATATTTACCTTTCAATTTGGAGGAGTTATTCAGTCTCAAGTTTTGTGCAATTCTAAGGTTCTTCATTTTTTTAACTTTAATTTAAAATGGTTTTATATAACCATTATGATGCTATTTATAACCATTATGATGCTATATATAACTATTATGATGCTATCTATAACCATTATGATGCTATTTATAACCATTATGATGCTATCTATAACCATTATGATGCTATTTATAACCATTATGGTGCTATCTATAACCATTATGATGCTATATATAACCATTATGATGCTATATATAACTATTATGATGCTATCTATAACAATTATGATGTTATTTATAACCATTATGATGCTATATATAACTATTATGATGCTATATATAACCATTATGATGCTATTTATAACCATTATGATGCTATCTATAACCATTATGATGCTATTTATAACCATTATGATGCTATATATAACTATTATGATGCTATATATAACCATTATGATGCTATCTATAACCATTATGATGCTGAGCTACTGTTAATACATGCATAAATGTTCTGATCCTTAATTAGAATACTGAATATAGTTTATGCTAGCCTGCAAATGTTACATTTTTTCAAACAATATTTTTTTTGGACACTTTTCATTGTTTTAAAATGTTATTCAATTTTAGTTTATACAGAACATGATCTTCATTAATTATACTTACAGCAAATGTTATCTTTTTAAAAACTGTGTTGATATTTTCTAGCTTTTCATTGCAGGGATATATGTTATGACTTTTTCTTCCCTGTCTCTTTTTAACATAATGAAATTCATAACACAATTGCTTTGTCATTTGCTTTTTTAAATACATACTTTTGCTAGTCTATATAAATAAAATTTACAATTTTGAATCATCTGTTCATCCCAAATTTGTAAAATATGATCTTATTACCTATATACAACTTTCCTGTTACTTTGCAAGTGCATGGTCCAAAACTTGAACACTTCTGCCTATATTTTTCTTGAAAATTTACTGTTATATTTGCTGCACTCCATGCAAAATGCCTGTAATGTATTAATACCATATCTTGTCTTACCAACTCTGTCCAAACTAACATGCTGATGTCAATCTTTTAATGTGCCTATCAAACTTAATTCATCACAACCAATCATGATTCATAGAAACATGCTGCAGCTGTGAGATGACAACCTTCATCTACCTGATGGATTAATGGATTACTGCCTTAGATCAAGAAAACTCCACACAATCTGATCTTAGAAAAACTTTTCACCTTGTTGATCATGATATTCCTATCAATAAACTGAATATTTCTCAATATGACAATTCAATGATTTATTGGTTCATGTCATATTTTACAACAAGAAAAAAATGTTTCAATATTAATGGCACTTTTTCTAAAGAAAAACCAATTACATGTCAAATACAAAAGGGATCAATAATTTTCATTTTCATACATGACCTGCACTGAAAACTGGCAAGTATATTTCATCTAATAACTTTTATGCAGATTTCAGACAGCTAAAATCATCCCTAAAGGTCTCCCTTCAGATAGATTTACTGCAATTAAATTCCTGCTCTATGGAAAATGGCATGAAACTACATTTTGACAAGACTGTGGTATTCATCAATGACAAGAAAACAAATAACAATTTGAAAAACAACTAGAATGAAATTCATCTACAAATGGTTACCCATGACAAAATACTTGGTTGAAAACAATCTGTAATGGAATAAATGTATTAAGTCAAAGATCATAGAGTCCAATTCCAGTCTATGATTATTAGGAATGGTAAGGCTACATCTACTAGTTAATATAAGCTATATAAAACCATAACTAGAATACTGTAATTTTATATGGAAAAACACTTTGAACAAAAATATTTGCCAATTATTCCAAATTAGAACTTACAAGACTAGTCCTAGAAAATGCTGTAAACATCTCAAATGCGATGAAAGTATTAAAATGCTAATGAATATATTTTAGAATGGCTAGATTGATGCAATTTCAAACAACATGGCCCTATTACATCTAAAGAAACTATTTCATGCAAGAAAACAAGGCAACACTCCCAATTTAAGATCAATTTCAGCTAACCAACTTTCCATTTCCAAACCAAATGAAAAATTCTTTCAAACAAATATTCTGGGTCATTGATTTGGAACAAAATCCTAAAAGAAATTAGAGAAAGTCCAACTATAAAAAAATGCATTATGTTATAATATATATCTTATTATCAATGCTTTGCTTTTTGTTTTTCCTTTATTATGCATACATCTATATACATGTATCCTGTAAATACACAATAAATAATGGGACATGAGGAGAATAATTTTCATGCAACTAATTGTGTTACCTCCTTTTAATACAGCTATTATTTATTATTATTATTATTATTATTATTATTATTATTATTATTATTATTATTATTATTATTATTATTATTATTATTATTACAAAGAATCACCAAAACTGTCATGCATAGTTGCCAATTAGTGACATAAAAAACATGCACATGATGTCAGCAATAAACATGATAAAAAACTTCTAAGATTTGTTACTAAGAAACAGCTTCTGTGAGTTTAATGTAACTCGTTCACACATATTTTCATCAAAAACAAGAATACTCATTTTTTAAAATTATTTCTTGTCTGGGACATACAAATGATTTGAAATTAAAAACATGAATTCTAATTTTCTAAAATGAAATGTATGTACAACTTGCAATGGTTCTGAATGGGACCCTCAGGTGGCCAAGTGGTCTAAGATGTCCACTTTACAGATCACTGATCTCTATTAAATCACTGACATGGTTTATAGTCTTGGGCTCCGACAGAATTTGAAAGTTTGCAAACAGTTTCCCATGGTATCTGTGGTTCTTTGCAGGGATTTTCCAGGTTCTTCTTTTACCAGATACACAGGCTGCCATGTACAGCATAACATGCCATGTGCCAAACAAATGGCATTGAACTGACAGCAATATATTTCAAAAAAGAGAGTTTCCTGTGTGCAAAATTATTAGAGGACAACATGTAATTTTCGGAACGCAAAAAGAATAATAGGATGACATTACATAAAGGTTTGAACCCACAGGCATTTCTTGATAATCTTGTTGTGAGCCATATTTTAAAAAATTATAAGCCTTGTTGAAAAATCTATTTGAATAAGTTTGTAATTTAATAATGTCATGCTATAAACTAAAGCAAATGAGGTTTTGTGGAATGAAATACCATATTTCCTCACATAAAATGTGTATTAAGATTTTGTATAATCAAACAGCATACTGTATTGACTTTATATATATATATATATATATATATATATATATATATATATATATATATATATATATATATATATATTGTGCAGTAAGAATTTGTACAATGAAATAGTGTATTTACTCATATGTTGTACTCTCAGATTTTGTGTAATCAAACAGCATACTGTATTGACTTTTTATATATATATATATATATATATATATATATATATATATATATATATATATATATATATATATATATATATATATATATATTGTGCAGTAAGAATTTGTACAATAAAATAGTGTATTTACTCTTATGTTGTACTCTAAGATTTTGTGTAATCAAAAAATAGTATATTGCTGTAAAAAAACAAAGGGGCATATCAGTGTGTGTGTGTGTGTGTATGTATGTTTGTGTATGTATGTAATTTAGTTTTAAACATTTTTTCAGTTATATTACTATGATGTCTATAGTGTGGCAATTTATAGTGATGTCAAGCACTGGGGCATCATGCCGAAGACAGGTAACAACATGTCCCAAACAATCACATTACCCTGACACCAGGCTGACTGATCCTAACACTAACCTCGTAATGCAGAGTATCTAGTGAGGCAGCTGCTAGTACCATTTTTATGTCTCTGGTATGACTCAGCCAGGGTTCAAACCCATGATGTCCCAAATCTGAGGTGGAGACTCTAACCACCAAACCCAGTTGGCATATCAGGATCTGTGATGATCTAATAAATAGAAGGAACAGCACAGACCTTGATATACCATCACATTACCTTGTGGCAGATTTAGGATGACATCATTTGTAGCTCTCTTTTTGAGCAAATACAGCACTGACTTTATTTCTTGTCAGCTTCTACTTTTCTCTTGGCATTAAAAGTCCCTGAAGCAAACCTAGAAATTGCAGCAAATTGCACTGCAAGAAAATAAAGATCAGGTAATTATGACCATAACATAAGATTACTGATGATGTAAAATGTATGATAAATGGCCTTATCAATCTTTAATAGTTTGTACAAAGCATAATGATCAAATATCTTGCTTTGAAGTAATTTTAGTCTTTTTCTCCCATCATAATCTTGTGTTTAGCCAATGGGATAGGTTTTATTTGGAGACACATTAATTTTCCTTCATGAGATAACAAACGTAAATTACTTGCCCCTAGATGTTAAAAAATTCTGACCCCATTTCTAAAGCTTATTAATGGATTCATTATCATCAAAACTCTTCCCACTGGCTAAGGTGAAGTTCATAAATCAGGTTCATACAGAACTAGGAGTGTGAAAGAGTTTACTGGTTAACAAAGGTCTTGGTTTAATACTAGTTTTTTAGTTCCATGATAAAAAATGACTGGCATATCACCACATTAAAGGTTATATCATTCTGAGACAAAGTTAAGTGTTAAAATGTTAATGTTTCATAATCCTGTTTTACACATTTTGCTACATTACAGAGGCATCACATTTGGCAGAAATGAAAAGATCATAACAGACTTGCTTTAATTTCTACCATGGTGTACCAACAATCATATGCCTATATGAAGTATAACCCAACTATTGACTGATCCAGTTCAATTGAACCAGGTTGGTCAAATTTGTTATGTGATATAAAACCCATTTTAAAAAATATAACAAAGAACATCAAGCTTGTTAATAATAATAATAATAATAATAATAATAATAATAATAATAATAATAATAATAATAATAATAATAATAATAATAATAATAATAATAATAATGTTTTCCTTGAAGAAGGTAACTCATTGAGTAATAAATAATCATTCCCTAGACCCTCTACTTTGTAATGTATAACTCAAATAACAAAAATAGCAAAAATTCTTATGTCAGATATACAAAGAACTTTTGGTACATAACAAAATGCATGCATTTTACTCTGAGCAGTAAAAAAGAACAAGTTTGATATGGCGCAGGAAATGTTGATGCAGTCAGGCAGAAACTATGTTCTCACACATATCAAACAAGTTCTTTGCCCTTACTTATGTGGTTTTGTCTTTATTACAATCCCATTCTTATTCATATTTTCTTTTTAACAAAGTTTTCTGCTGTATACTTAAGATCTGGCATTTTATTAAGATACTGTACAACTCAATACATACATGTACATAAATGGGTCTAAGCATATATATATATGTACTGTGACAGTTCTGTGATCAGTCAGTTTGTCAGTTTTACCCTCAGATTTGCTAAACATATTTCATTCCTCTGTAATTCTGATAAAGAAATTCCAAGTCCCTGCCTTAAATCTGCTATTAAAACAAATAATTCAGCAGAACATATTTTTGAAATTCACGATCTGAAGCTGAAATGGATTTTGGTATTTTAATTGATTTACATTGTGAATGTCTCATTTGAAATAAACAGGGGTAGAGTTTTGGCCAAAATGAGGCTCATTCCGATCTTGCCTTGAATCATGACATGACTCCAAGAGTCTTTCTAACTTTGTCAGGATTTTGTTATAGTTCCAATACAAGATTTCAGTGTCAAAATACTTGGCCAAGATACCATGAAATGCATAAACTGCCCTTTCTTACTTTACTATTTCATTATCTCCAAAAGTGGCCATTTTCACCAAATAGAACTGCATTTCTTAAAATTACAACTGTTTTGGGCAATTTAAAAAAATTTAAAATGTATAGCAATAAATCATTCCTGATATATTGTAAGTGGACTTTTATTAAATATTTCAAATTGTATAAGAAGTTCCAGGCTAGGTGTCCAATATGGAAAGCTTAGGTGTGCATTATGAAATGTGTGATGTGATATAAGCTATGGAAGATTAAATGAGTATGTAAATAAATATCATAGAATTCCATGTCAAAATTCTGTTTTGCTATATCATCATCATCATCATCATCATCATCATCATCATCATCATCATCATCATCATCATCATCATCATCAATCATTTAACCCACGAGGTCATTGGGGCACCACAGTTACTTTACAACCAATACTTTCCATCTTTCCCTGTTTATTACTGCCCTTTGGGAATCTCCAAATTCCATTCTGTCCACTCCTTAATGTTGTCTTCCCACCTCTATTTCTGTCTGCCTCTTCTTCTGCACCCTCACACTGTGCCTTGCAAGATTGTTTTGCCAGTCCAGATGATCTTGAGACAGGCCCATACCAATTCAGTTTACACTTTTTACAGTGGTCAACAGGTCTTCATAGGCTCCTATAGTTCTTTGGATCCTGTTGTGGACTTTATCGGTTACATGGTCAGTGTATGAGATGCCTGAGATCTTGCAGTAGCATCTTAGGTTTGAATCCTTCTTTGTAGATCTGATGTTAATATCCATTTACAAGCACACAGAAAGAAGGATATGACAATCAAGATATTAGCCTTATTTCAGAACCAAAAGGAATGTTGGTATTTTTCCATATTGTTCTCAACTTTGTTATTGTAGCTGTTGTCTGGGCAATATTGCAAAGAAGTCTGGTTTGTAGCCCTCATCTATGATAATTGATCCCAAGTACTTGAAACTTGTGACTCTTTCTAGCTTCTGTCCACTGACCTTTATTTCTGCACTGGTGTTGTTTGTCATCTGTTTGGTTTTTTCATTGCTAATCTCCATACCATATGTTGTAGTGGTCATGTCAGGGCATTCAACCAAGTCAGCCAGTTCTTTTTCATCTCCAGCTAAGCTAGCTAGCCATCATCTGTGAAGCGAAGGTTGGTGATTGTTCTTCCTCTGATGCTGACTGTGCCCTTGTGGTCATGCAAGGCATCCTTCATCATTCTTTCCAAGAAAATGCTGAAGAGTGTAGATGACAGTATACATCCCTGTCCGACTCCAACTGTTGTTTGAAACCAATCTCCTCTGCTGCCACTGATGAGGACAGCACTGGTGGCTTTGTCATAAAGGTGCTCAACAACCTGCACCAGGTTTTAGCTGATATTGTACTTCCTCATAGTTGTTCATACGGCTGCATGCCATACTCTATCAAAGGCCTTTTTGAAATCTATAAAATGTGGTATAGATTCTGCTGATGTTGAAGGTATTTCTCACAAAGGAGTCTGAGATTTAAGATTTATTTTGTGGTGCTCATTATTGCTCTGAAGCCTGCCTGGTCTTCAGCAATAACTTTCTCTTTTGAGGCTTAAGTCTTTGAAAATTATTTTCAGCATAACTTTGCTCGGGTGATTGATCAAACTGATGGTTCTGTAGTTTTGACATAGCTGTAGATTACCATTTTTGGGGAGCACAATGACCAAGGATTGAGTCCATGTGATGGGCCATTCTCCTGTCTGCCACATCTTGTTGCAGATTGTTGTTAGGACTGTGACTATCTCTTCTCCTCTCTGAATGAGTTCTGCTGGTATGTTGTCAATGCTTTCTTTCCTTTCTTTAGTGACCTAACTGCAATTTCTACTTCATGAAGAATGGGGTTGTCATCAGTTTCTTCTGCCTGAGGGCAGTTTATTACTGCTAGATCTCATTGGGTCTTATAATTGTACAATTCTGAGCAGTATTCTGTCCATCACTTGAGGATCTCATGGTCGTCTGTAAGGCATTTTCCTGATTTGTCTTGGTTGGTGGCAGTTTTCCCTTATTGTGAGATCTTTTACAAGTTGATATGCATTTTGCTGTCATTTCTACTGTCTTCGATTTTGCAGCATGGTCTTTCTATTCAGGATTCTTTTGCCTTTTTCTTGCTTTTCCTGATGATGTTATCTCTGTATTTTCTAGCTCCTTCACGATCCCTTTTTTTTCCCTTTCTCAGTTCTCTTCTTTTTTCACATAATTCAAGGATATCTGTTTCTTTGTTCAACAATATTTGCCAATCATCTTGCTAGTTGTGTTGAATGTGGTTGTTAAGGACTCTAGGTCACTGTCTTGGCTGTCCAGGGTTATCAAAGTGCAAATTTACAACTTATCATTGCTTGGAAGGATTCAGCAAATTTTGGATCTTTCAATTTTTCATAGGTTAAATCTGATTCTTGGTTGGTTAGGCTTTTTGACCATTTTCAGGTGGAGGCAAAACACTGTCATTAAAAAGAATTGGTCACTTCCAATATCTGCTTCATGTGCTAGAGATATTCAGTCCTGTGCAGAATTGTTGTTTCACCAAGATTTAGTCAGTCTGGTTGTGATGTCCATCTAAACTGTGCCAGGTCCATCTTTTAGATGCTTTGAGAGGGCTGAATGTGTTGGCTTGCACAAGATTGTTGTAGGCATCACATTTGAAGAGCCTGAGAATTGTTTTAATTGTTTCTGCACTACAGAAAAAACCACAAGAGCTTTGCCATCTTGTCTGTGAATTAACTCCCATCTTTGCATTCCAGTCTACTTGTTCAAACAGAATGTCCTGCTTGGGTGAGTTGTCAATGACATCTTGCAGTTGGTTATAAAAATTCTCCAGTTTGCTGCCATCATAGATAGATGTGGGTATATAGGCCTGTGTGATTGTGATGTTGAAGGGAGTTGCAATCAGGCTGATTGTAATAAGCCAGATAGAGACTGGTGAGCAACCCATAATGCTGTTCACAATGCCTTGAGAACAAGAAATCTGTTTGTACAAACTTCCGCTGAAGTAGGGCTTATGTCTTTAATATGTTGTTATTTCATCAATATTTTTCCAGCACACTTCACAGAGACCAAAATGTTCCAGTTGTAACTCTCCAACTCATATGCAAGTTCTTTCAACTTTCCCACAGTCCTCAGTGTTCTAACATTCATGATGTACCGATAATGATGTTGTTTCTCCCACAGATCTTGGTAGTGGGGGCACCCACAGCATATTTGTCACCTCTGTCCTGGTGTGCATCGGAACTCATGATCACTGTTGACCCAGGCTGCAAATAATCTGCAATGTTATTTGTTATGTGGTGGGTCAAGGGCAAGATACAGCCTGGTAGAGCCCATCACTCTCCAGATTGGATGACCCCAAATTCTCTGATAAAATGTGTCACGCCCTGGCCCTGAGCACATGGTACTTGAGCCCATCTTGGAGCCATTCCACCCTGGCCATTGACTTCACTGAGGAAGACTTCCACCCACTTGCTATCATCACACTATTTTACCCATAATATGGATACTCATGGGGATCAGTATGCATCCAATGGAACTGTACAACCGCCCTTATCAAGCATGCAAAAAATAATGAAGTGACCATTTTACACTCCATTACATTTTTCTTCTTAAAATCATATATACATTGTAAGAACCCAAGCAAAAGTTGAAAAAAGTATTGTTCATAAATTGACCAAACAAATGTATATACACAAACATTTTGTGAACACTGATCTTCCCCAATTCTGTGTTATACTGAGTGCCATTCTTTCTGTCACCCTTCAAACTTTCATTCATTTAAACTTTGCTTAACTACCTCCAAGGCTAACATGGAATTAAATATTCTGAAGTATTAAATAATCAAAAATAAAAACACTACTTAAAAAAAGACATAATCCATTTATATTTTCTTTAGGCTAGTGGGAATTTTTTTACAGAATACAAAACTAAATTCTATATCATGTCAGTAGATTGATGAAGTTTACACTATAAGTTTTCATATGTTCTTTGGTGATTTTGAAATCTTCATGAGTGACTGAGAATAAAACCATTATAGTTTTCTTCTTACTATTCAGTCATGTCCCCATCCATTGATTTCTAAATGAGTACAGCTTTGTGGAAGATGTTGTTTCAAATGGAGCATTTGGCATGGTACATAAAGCATGTGCTTCAAATTGGGCATTTAGTATTGTGCATAGTGTTTGCATGGGGTTTCAAATGGACCATTTATTATAGTGTGTATACAGCATGTGTTTGCATGGTATTTCAAATGGACCATTTAGTATAGTGTATACAGCATGTGTTTGCATGGTATTTCAAATGGACCATTTAGTATAGTGTATACAGCATGTGTTTGCATGGTATTTCAAATGGACCATTTAGTATAGTGTATACAGCATGTGTTTGCATGGTATTTCAAATGGACCATTTAGTATAGTATATACAGCATGTGTTTGCATGGTATTTCAAATGAACCATTTAGTATAGTGTATACAGCATGTGTTTGCATGGTATTTCAAATGGACCATTTAGTACAGTGTATACAGCATGTCTTTGCATGGTATTTCAAATGGAGCATTTAGTATAGTATATACAGCATGTGTTTGCATGGTATTTCAAATGGACCATTTAGTATAGTGTATACAGCATGTCTTTGCATGGTATTTCAAATGGACTATTTAGTATAGTGTATACAGCATGTCTTTGCATGGTATTTCAAATGGACCATTTAGTATAGTGTATACAGCATGTGTTTGCATGGTATTTCAAATGGACCATTTAGTATAGTGTATACAGTGTGTGTTTGCATGGTATTTCAATTGGAGCATTTAGTATAGTGTATACAGCATGTCTTTGCATGGCATTTCAAATGGAGCATTTAGTATGGAACATGCAACATGTTGGTATTGTGTTTGAAATGAGCATTTAGCATAGTGCATGCAGTAAGTGTTTACATGGTGTTTCAAATGTGACAATTAGCATGGTGCATGCACCAAGTGTTTACATGGTGTTTCAAATGTGACAATTAGCATGGTGCATGCACCAAGTGTTTACATGGTATTTCAAATGTGACAATTAGCATGGTGCATGCACCAAGTGTTTACATGGTGTTTCAAATGTGACAATTAGCATGGTGCATGCACCAAGTGTTTACATGGTGTTTCAAATGTGACAATTAGCATAGTGCATGCACCAAGTGTTTACATGGTGTTTCAAATGTGACAATTAGAATGGTGCATGCAGCATGTGACTGCATTCTAGGTATCCTCTCCTGATTGGAAATGGCACAGGAACTTCCTGAATTTTCCAGTCTATATGGACTCATGGAGTACAAGGATGCATCCAACATCCACTTGTACAAGAGAAATGGCAATAGTTCATTCTGTGGCAACTATGAGGCATTTATTTGCTATCAACAGCAAGCCAAAACTCTGCTGAAATGTGTTGTGCATCACATAGATCAAAACACATTGCTAGACAATCAGTTTAGCTTCAAGTATGGATGGAGAAATTTGCACCTTGTCAACTCTAGGATAAATTCGCGGAACAAAATTTCAACCTATATACAACAATCGTGGACCTGACAAAAGCCTCTGACACAGTCGGCAATAGAGGCCCTTTGGTAGATCATGCAAAATTTGCATGCCAGGCTAATTCATCATAATGGTTTGGTAGTTCCATGTTGGCATGATCACTAGTATTGTGGATGACTGGGAGTCATCTGAATTGTTCCCAGTAACCAATGGAGTCAAGCAAGGATGTGTGTTGTCCTCAGCCCTCTTCAGTATATCATTCTTTGCCATGCACACTTATCCTTCCAGTACATGACATTTCAATCAACATTAGATGCCAGACTGATGACAAGCTTTTCAATCTGAGATGACTACTGGTAAAGGCAAAGTTACAAGAAGTGACTATTTGTGGTCTCATATTTGTAGTTGACTGTTCCGAGGGGCCAAATCTGAGTCTGACATGCAACACAGTATAGACCATTTCTATCCAGCTGGAGACAATTTTGGTCTACAGTCAATATTAAGGGTGATGTACCAACTTGCATGAGAAATGCCTTATATCCCTTTATCTTATACAAGCAGCTTTTGGCGCCTCCACCGCATTCACATACAGGCGTATTTTGGCACTTCTACCTGATTTGCATACAAGCGCCTTTTGGCACCTATAAATAGCAGCCATTTTGAGGGGGTTTCCATAAAGCCACCTTCAGGGTAAACCCCCTATTAGATACTACATTCATTAGTGTGAATGACCATTACATCAGATCATGTGGTCACTGTTTATGCTCTGGTCGAAATCTGCTATTTAAAGTAAGGAGGTCGTAACTGTGTCATATTCTCCAAAATGGTGGTCGCTGATATCATTTAGTGCTTGCTCAAGTTTTCATGATTAAAATCACAACTATGAAAGTTTTAATAACTTAGGTAAAAGCTCTGACAATGATGTAGGAAGCCATTGTTTTTGTTTTTTTTATAAATTATCAAATTCAGCTGATTTAGTGATGTAGAACCATGGACTACCTGTGGAGACTAATGAGGTAAAGATGGCAGGACAGGTTTCCAGACACTCAGGTTCTCACAAAGATATTCCAAACATCCATATGCTATATCACCAGGATGTCAGACTACAAAAGATCTTCTACATTGAGCAAAAGAAGTGAAAGCAATCTGAGGATGATCAAAAGAAATGTTTCAAAGATTCCCTCAATCCCTCCCTGAAACACTTCAACATTTACCCTAGGTCATGGGAAGATTGCACTCATGATCGATACACTCTATACTGGAGTTACATATTTGGAACCAAAGAAAACTGCAGAGGCAATGCAGAAGTGTGTGGAGCAGAAATATCCTAATTGCAGCATGTAATCTATTGATCAAGCAACCCAAGTGATATCTCCTGTCAAGTGTGCCACAGATAGCTCAGAGCACAAATCAGATTGATCTCAAAATCCAAACCAGTTACTAATGTCATGGTCATCGTCAAACTTGAAGGACGAACAAAAACACAACAATCCTGTTTACTAGTGCTCAAGTGAAATCACACACACACACACACACACACACACACACACACACACACACACACACACACACACACATACACACACACAGAGTTAAAAAGTACTTAAATACTGGTAGGATATGGCCAAAAAAGAAAAGGATTCTTGCATCTTTAAGAACAAAGATTTTAACCCAGCAAAGCTGAGCCATCTTCGAGTTAAAAGAAAAACAGATACTGTTCAGAAGCTTTTCCTTATCAAAAAGCACCATCAACATGCAAGAAAAAGGAGTTCTTCCTCTTGTTCACTTTCATTAAAGACATCCACAAGCTAGGTATTTACATTCTTTATGATCATTCTTGAGGGGCTTTTGGATTTATTAAAAATCATTCATTTTGTTTTCACTGATCTTCCTCTGTTTAAACATCTTTGCAAATTTTACAAATTTGGTTTAGTTACTCTTCTAGATCAAGTACATCTTTACCTGAGTCTTATAAAGGTAATGATCAGCAAAGTTATCGGTGTTAATTAATTCAGTACAGAAAGGAAATTCATTTATGAAATTTAAGAATATCTGTGGACCTAGTATTCAATACTGTACAACATTACATCACTCATTGAGTTTGTATCAATACTGTCTGGATCTGTTTTCTAAGTATGATATGTACCAGTAGTAGAGATCGGAATGATCAAGCCAAATGTATTTTTTTATCAAGTCTACATTTCCTTAAACCAAGAGTCAACTTAGAGCTGTGACACATGGATGGTTTTAAATATTCCTGAACTTGTAATGCTGTTTTTTTTTTTAGTATCTAGTTTCCATAGGGTAGGGAGTATTGATATTAGTCAATTTTTTGGGCACATTTGCCAAATATTGATATGATTCATGTAAACCTGGCACATTTCAATGTTGTGATAAGATAAGATAAGAATTCTTTATTTCAGACTGCATAGTCCATACATCTAAATTAAAATACTGATATAGAGTAAAACATTGTAAACATAAAAGAACATATACATATATATATATATATACATACATACAAATACACACACACACACACACACACACACATATATATATATATATATATATATATATATATATATATATATATATATATATATATATATATATATACATACATATATACCCATAAACATATACATACATATACATATACATATATACACACAAACATATACACATACATATATATATATACACATACATACACACATACACATACATACATACATATATACATACACATATACATATATATACATATACACACACATACACATATACACACTCACATACATATATATATATATATATATATATATATATATATATAAATATATATATATACATACATATATATATACAAACATACATATATATATATATATATATATATATATATATATATATATGTATATATATATATATATATATATATATATATATATATACATATACATATACACACACATACATACATATATATATATATACACACACATACATACATATATATATATGAAAGACACCTCCTAGGATAATTAGATTAACCCTTTCCCTCATAGAGTGTATGCCTTTATAGCCCTTTGATATGCATGTAGCATATTACCGCTATTAGATGTAAGCAGGTTGTAACTGTGGTTTTCTCCATTCAACAAAATTGCAGTGCATAGTTACACAGTGCAGTATGCTACACATAGGCCTGTTAAGCAGTGAAGTATATGTTACGTTTAACAGCAATTGTAACCATCTTACATTTTTGGTAAACATATATTATGTATGGAAAGATTTAAGAGTAAAATACAGTTGTTATAGCTGTATAATTATTTTTCACAAAATAATTTTGTATGTGTTTTAAAATCTTGAGAGAACTTGTTCACTATCAAATCAGTGAAGACGCATGATCAACCATAGCGGGAATTTCACATACTCAAAATTTTTAAGTTTTTTTGTCTGCGTCTACATTATTGAATCAGCTGAATTTGATAATTTATAAAAACAATTGGCTTCCTACATCAGTATCAGAGCCTTTACCTAAGTTATTGAAGCTTTCATAGTTGTGATTCTACTCGATCAAATACCAAACAACATCTGAGACTGCAATTTTGTTGAATGGAGAAAACTACAGTTACAACCTACTTACATCTAATATCGGATTTTGACCAAACATGAACAGTGACCACGTGATCTGACGTAATGGTCATTCTCACCAATGAATGTAGTATCTAACAGGGGGTTTTCCCGAAGGTGGGGCTACAAAAACTCGCTCCAAATGGCTGCTTATATAGGAATTGGGTAAATTGCCAAAAGGTGCCTATATTGCACTTCGGTAGAGGGCCAAAAGCCACTTGTTTGCGGTAAAGGATTAATGAATACCAGTATACTTTGTCACTAATGGAGAAGAAAGTTACAAGGTCTAATTTCAACTAAAATGGACACTTGAATTATCATAATTACAAAGGCTTGTAATTTATATTATTTCCACTATGTAGGAATTTATCTACCAGAAACATAAAAAATAATTAAATGTTGTTAAATATTCCTCTATTGTCCTATATAAAGTGGGTATTAATACCTTCACTTTTATCAGCAAATAGACCATTCATGGAATGCCATAATGGTTTGTGCATTTTGTTTATATTGCTATCCTAAAATAGTTTTCATTTGCCTTATTTATTTATTTTTAATTTATTTATTTGTTTATTTTTTTAATTATTTTTTATTTTTTTAATCCTTGGTTTTTTTCACCATTATCTGTATTCCTTTAAGATCTTTTTTTTATAAAGTTCATCCCAAAATTACTGTGCTGCTTTTATTTCTAATTATCCATGTTTTGCAAATTGCAAAAGTTTTTCGTTTTATCTACTGTCATCATATGTCTGTTAAATACTGCTAGAAAAAGTAAGTGGCAGAAGTCCAGTGTAGTATTAACATCACAAATATTCTCCACTTCATCAAATGGCTTAGAAGCTAAATCCTGTAAACACATCATTATTAAAGTCTGACATGCAGGATCCTTTTTAATTAGTACATTGACTGATAGCAAAGGTTTGCAATTCTTTTTTAATGAGGTTAAATGTATCACTTGCATCAGAGGATGAATTAGGTGCTTTCCTTAGTGGTTCATTTTTAACAATCATGTAAAAGTAAACTTAATTCATTATAACAAAGAACATTCACTTTCTATATCTAGCATTAAAATTTCCAGTCTCACAATATTTATTGTCCTTGAAATTATCTGAGAAAATGATTTTCTATCCATGATAACAAGTTCAATGTCAAAGACAATAATTAAGAAATTTAGACTTAAGGTACCTTGAGAACTCATTCATTTCATGCAAAAAAAATATTTTTTTAAAAAAATTCAGTATGTTGTTTCTCCAGAAATAATTTAAATACTCTGAAGTTAAAAAGACTATATGAACATAAGAAATAGAATTGGATTAGATTGCTGGAAATTCTTTTCAGCCATCTGGCCCATTCATCTCTAGACACCATCTGACCCATTTGTGTCTAGACACTATCTGGCCCATTCATCTCTAGACACCATCTGGCCCATTCATCTCTAGACACCATCTGGCCCATTAATGTATAGACACCATCTGGCCCATTCATCTCTAGACACCATCTGGCCCATTCATGTCTAGACACCATCTGACCCATTCATGTCTAGACACCATTTGGCCCATTCATCTCTAGACACAATCTGACCCATTTATTGTCTAGACACTATCTGGCTCATTCATGTCTAGACACCATCTGGCCCATTCATATCTAGACACCATCTGACCCATTCATCTCTAGACACCATATGACCCATTTATGTCTAGACACCATCTGGCCCATTCATCTCTAGATATTATCTGACCCATTCATCTCTAGACACCATCTGGCCCATTTATATCTAGACACTTTCTGACCCATTCATCTCTAGACACCATCTGGCCCATTAGTCTCTAGACACCATCTGACCCATTCATTTCTAGACACCCTGCACATTCTTGTCCATGATACTGTCACTTTATTCTTATTGTGGGATATCAGTGCATGGAGAGGAGGATGGAATCTGGCCATGTCAACAGGTAAGTATTATTACATTTAAATTAGTTTTACACACATCAACATCCCCAAAATAATGCATTTTAACAGCAGTAATATTAAAGAAATTACAGTTTTTAAAAAGAAAAAAAAATGGTAATGTAGTTTTGAGGGGTTAAAATTAGTTTTAATTATGTAATAATGACCCATCATATTTGTTTAGCTTTCTTTTTCATGCCAAAAAAGAAAGAAAAAACCCACAGTCCATTTGTTGTGAATACCTCCTCCTCAACAGTGAAGATATGACATTACAATGCAATCCACTCTTTCAGCTTGCTTGGCTTTGGTATGGTCCTGCACAGATAGTTTTCACAGTACACCAGAACATCAGAGTGAGGTGTAAGAAAAACTTTCAACAACAGGGATGGGTAATTATTGACTGAATAAAATTAGCTTTAACCATCAAAGAAACTACAGTAGCAATAGGTTTGGCATCATCACTGTTTAGCTGAATTTGTCAGTAAGGAGTGTTGACTAATGCTCTGTTAAAATGACCAAAAAAAACCCCAACAAAATGGAACGTACTATAAAATGGGTCCATACTATAAAATGTTGGTGTTTCTCAAGACCACATGTTGTGCTGCAATGATGGGACACACATAAAAACTGACTTCACTTTGTTGTGTTAACAAATGTAGGTAAAAGAAGGAGAAGGTAGTACATGAATGCCACATGCTACCTTCATAACATCTTACAATGATTAAAGCATGTGAAAGATGTGAAACCTCATGAGCTGTTAGTTTTACAAAGGACTGCTGTTGATCAGTATGGGACTGGTATGTTCTTTTGACTGTGGTGACAATCTACCATTAGATAGTGGCAGCAGAATTGCCTATGTTGATCAGTATGCGACTGGTATGTTCTTTTGACTGTGGTGACAATCTACCATTAGATAGTGGCAGCAGAATTGCCTATGTTGATCAGTATGCGACTGGTATGTTCTTTTGACTGTGGTGACAATCTACCATTAGATAGTGGCAGCAGAATTGCCTATGTTGATCAGTATGGGACTGGTATGTTCTTTTGACTGTGGTGACAATCTACCATTAGATAGTGGCAGCTGAATTGCCTATGGATCCCTTGAGAGAGGAAAAGATGTTTCCTACCCACTCTTCTTCCTTTGGATGCCTTAAGATAGAAATGGAAAGCCCTCACATAAGAGTCTGTATCATCTAAAGCAAAGATCTATTGCAATGGAACCAAAGGTAACAAAGTTTTTGCTCAAAATCCCAGTTGAGAGGGAGGGAAGAGAATCATAATTCCCATTAAACTTGAGATAGCCAGTGTCAATAGAAAAACATGCATCTCACGCCACCTTCATGTGGAGGCAAGGGATAGTAGAAACAAGGTCTTGAAAGTGAGGTCATGAAACAAACACTCACTCCAAGGCTTTTGGGACCATAAAACACAAGAAAAAGAGCATGAGTTAGGTCTCTGCAGCTCATAATACTTACGAAGATGGGCAAGGTGCAAATCAGAACCAATTGCCTCCAGAGCATCAGTCACCAAGCATGAGATCTACAGGCTTCTCAGATCTGTTGGGATGATTTATCACCATATCTGTTGAATGATTTATCACCAGATCTGTTGGATGACTTATCATCAGATCTGTTGGATGACTTATCACCAGATCTGTTGGATGATTTATCACCAGATCTGTTGAATGATTTATCACCAGATCTGTTGGATGATTTATCACCAGATTTGAGACTTAGATCTTTGAATTCCTTATCTCAGGAGACAAGATCTCATCGCCACAAATGGGTATATGAGTCACAAAGGCTTCTGCTCTCCCCTCCACCCTTAACAGAATGCAAACTCATAATCAGCCCTTACTGATCTTGTGTGTATATATTACATACCATAAGCACAGAAAACTTGTACATTTAGTTTTGCTACTAACCTGGACCAACATCTGATTAAAAATCTTGTCATAATGTACAAATTCCATGTGGATTTTTTCCATAATACAAACAAAAATCATAATGAAAAATCATTTGCATACAACACACTCTCTGACAAGTTTACACATCTATATTTTGCTGATTTAGTTATCCGACTGCAATGAGAACAATTTATTATTTATTATATCATTTTCATATTCTTCTTTCTCAAATTTGGAAAGTATTATTGATTTGTATTTTTCTGATCCATGTATTGAGTTTTCTGTCATGTAACAATGATTCACATCAATACAGTCTATTTCACATCTGGCACAATTTATTTTTAAAGTAGAGGCTGGTCGGTTACCTATATTAAATATACAAAAAAATATAATGACTCTTTTAAAAGATACATTTTGAAACTGATGAAACCTGCCTCTTTTTTAAAAAAATGTATTACATATTGCTGCTATATGTAGAAAAAGGAAAGTACATTGAGGTCAAATGTACTCTTAAACTACTCTTATGCAGCAGTCTTCTACTTTAATATTTTCAGATTTATATGACAGGCTACACAAATGATAGTAATAATAACTTTTAATGTTTAATGCTCCAAGAGTGTATTCTATGTACAGGCAATTGTAACATGTAATTAGGTAAAATAAAGGATAATGATTATGCTTTAATAGTGTACATGTACACAATAGCATACAGTGTGTATACCTTACCAAAATTACAGTGATATGTATACAGTGTATATATCTTACCATACTTATCCACATCAAATGTCACAATTTTGGAAATCTGAAAGTAAATATGAACAACTGGTTACATACAAAAGGCACTGATTAACAAAGAATTTCAAATCATACATCTCAATTGAGAGGTACAATATATGTTCACAAGTTGAGATTTGTTTCTCCAAAATACAAATCTGTCATCCAAAGATCACAGGAGGGGAGAGGGCATGCAACTAACTGTAAATCCTTCCAAACTCTGGCACTAAAATGTTAACGACTTATCGTGAACTATATGTCTCCTGAATGTTTAATTATTCAGTGTCATTTGCCTTTCATCATGGTATGCAATTCTAAACTAAATTTACTAGGCATTTTCTTATTAGACTTACCAAGGCCCCTCCCCTCACATTTTAACTGTCAATCTACAGGCTTCTTTATTCTCTCAGTGCAAGTCAACCAAAATGTTTGTTTAAAAATCATGCTGCATAAAAGAAACTTATTCTGTGTATCCAATTTTTCATTCAGTCAAAATGACCTTGACCTTTGTCATTTGGAGCCCAAATCAACAGCAGTTGGTGCTAATAAGAAAGCTAGGGTTTGTCTGTTAAGCCAAGCTCAAGCACTGCTTTAAATGTGTGACCTTGAGATCAACATCAAATGGTTCATCAAACATGTCACAGAATTAAACTCTTAACTTGATATAATAATTCAAAAGAGCATAAATAGAATCAATTTAAGGGTTTTGGAAATATAACCATAATAAAAGAACGCTACCATGAAGGGCATATGATACACTCGCCCTGATTCAACTGGCACGAGGACGAAAATGCCATTTTAAAAGGTCATCAGTACCACATAAACACTTTAAGAATTAAATTTATTACTGTTAAAAATTAAAAGATTTTAAAAACAAAGCAAACAGAACAACCTTTTTTTGAAGTATTCTATCTACAAATTACAAAAGCTAGTCATAACCAGTCTCCTGGGGACCAGAACTGTTCTGTCAGGGCAATGACTGCTGCGATGATGCATGTAATGCTTATCCTCTTTGGATTTTCACAAAACAGTTGCTATGAGTAGACCAAGACCTGTACATTGTTGTAATCTGGAAACTTTAGTTCTTATTGAGATGCTATAAGTTGTAAAGAGTTCCAAGCTGGTGCATTATGGCTTTTGAATCACTGATAAAAAAAATTGCCTGACTGCCATTAATTTATCCTCCCTAGAATACTATATGAAAATGCAACAAAAAAAACTTATGGCATTTCTAACTAAATCCCAAAAAATCCTAGAATTTTTAACACAAGTCCTAATAATTAACAGGGGCCCTGAGTGGCCGAGTGGTCTAAAGCGATGACCGTTACAGATCACTGCCATCTCACCTCTGTCTGTGTGAGTTCCAGTCCAGACTCAGCTAACATGGGTAAGTGAGAAAGCCTGCCAGTAGCTTCTCATGGGTTGGTTCTTCCGGGATTTTCCAGGGTTCTTTCTCCACCATTAATACTGGCTGCCATGTATAGCCTATCTTGTGCTGAAAAATGGCATTAAACCCTATAACAACAACAACAACAACATAATAATAATAATAATAATAATAATAATTTGTTTGTTTGTTGTTGGGCTTAACACCATTTTTCAGCACACGATAGGCTATTCATGGCGGCCAGTATTAATGGTGGAGGAAGAAACCGGGAAATCACCGACCCACGATGCCAGTAGCTTTTTCACATATCTACATTAGCCGAATCCTAGACTCGAACACACGAAAACAGAGGTGAGATGGCAGTGATCCATAACGGACAGCGCTTTAGACCACTCGGCCACTCGGGGCCCCAATAATAATAATAATAATAATAATAATAATAATTAACGTTCTGAATAAATGTTAGTGATTGACGTGTATGTGTTGGCCTGTTTTGTCTTCATGTGCAAATCTTTTGTTGGATCATAATTATACTATTCAATTTTATTTATTTGAATAACACTACAAATTCAAGTCTTTACTTTTGTGTTCAAGAATTCTAATTTTGAGCACATTGAATTCCCAAAAAAGAAAAATTTGAATTAAATAATTTCACCAATTCAAAATACTGCATAACAATAATAAAACTTGATTCTGCTAGATGTTATTACACAAATGGCCAATTTTGCAGTAAACAAGATTTATATTAAAAATACTATGACATAAAAAGAAACCTTGTATGAAGGTTAATTGCTGCATAACAATTAGAAGGTCTGTTACAATAGAGCATGTGACAATCATATAAACCAGGTCTAGCTGTGTGGAACAAATTTCCTGGACTCAGCTTAAGATAATAATCCAATATTTATCCTTCTGTCAGAAAAAGGTAAACAATCCAATATTTATCCTTCAGTCTGAAAATTGTAAACAATCCAATATTTATCCTTTAGTCAGAAAATGGTAAACAATCCAATATTTATCATTCAGTCAGAAAAAGGTAAACAATGTTGTTTGCAAAACTGTCACTGATTTTGGAGAGGTCAGCTACTAGATACAATTTTACATAACTTAAAGCATATGAAATTTGAAGAAAAAATTAACAACTAAAAAACAATGCAAATTAAATATACATAACAGCATTATGTATATGTAATTCAATTACTTGTTTTTTATTTTTATTTTTTTATTTTTATTTTATTCCATTACATGTATAATAATGATAATTTTCTCTACTGGATTCAATTTTTTTTTAGAAATTCAATTCAGTTCTGTTTGACCTGATAAACAACCAGTAGCTGAATAATGGTATCTAATTGCTGACCTTGATTCAGAAATCAGTAAGGCTTCTAGTAAACAACTTTTTCAAAATTGTTTTAATTCAGTCTAAGAGTAAGATTTATTTAGTGGAATCAAGGCCATACCTGGAGTACATGACAAATGACATGTTTATTGTTACAAACTTTTGGTTTTCCAAATAGGATGAAATTTTAATCTGTTTAGTGTTTTACTTTACTCATGTTATAATAATTTACCAGTTTTGTTTTAAACATTTGAATCTCAAAGGTGTTTTGTTGTGACCAGTTTGAGTTAAAATGTCATTTTTTAGACTTATTCTTTCTCTGGAAAATACTAGTGCT
This sequence comes from Potamilus streckersoni, assembly GCA_016746295.1. Taxonomy (NCBI): domain Eukaryota; kingdom Metazoa; phylum Mollusca; class Bivalvia; order Unionida; family Unionidae; genus Potamilus; species Potamilus streckersoni. The sequence continues at coordinate 1,925,526 of JAEAOA010001462.1, forward strand.
CATCAAAATTCTTGGACAAAGATATTTATTGAAATTTTTGGGAATTCAAAAACTGAAATATTATTTTCTGTGAGTCAACAAGGAACTGATGATACTACAATACTTTGAAGGTTATCAAAGACATCATCACCTTCCATCTTGGAATTTCATCAAGATTCGAACAGTGATTCATTAAGGACTTTTATTGAGGACTATTTTTTCATTCTTGGATTAATTTTGAATCTGATTCTTAAACCTTCTTTTTTTCTCATTTTTAACTTGTTTCTAAAAAGAAATAAAAATTTTTGTTTAAATTTTACAAATTTTAAACTTACTGTCTTCACTCTTTTTTTTGTTACTTTTGTATGAGCTTAGACATGTAACAACAGATAGTATATGTAGGAAGAAGAATTTAGGACAGTATATAAGAAATTATATGACCAGATATATACAGAGTCATAACCACAGTCTAGATTAGACAACTATTGAGAGCCTGCATTACAAACCTAATAACATTGAATGTCATAAGTGGATACCATTCATTAAAATTTGAGTGCAACTAAAAATACTGGTGGATTGTTTTTTAAAATTCTTTGCAGTAAACTATAAGATATAAAAGTCTTCCTTTATCATTTTTCATTTCACTGACAATATCCCAAGACATAACATAACACAGGTAAATAAAACCCCTTATTCAATAGTAACACAGGTTTATTGTTATAAATTACATCCTGCATTTCAAATGCTGGTTTCAGTATCATTATAATGTCCATTTTGCAAAAATGTTATGGTCCTTCATTATCTTCATTTGTTCTTATTCTCGTATAAATGCATACAGTAGATTTCAAAATTGTATATGTCGATCTTTTCATACATTCAATTTATTAGTTTGTTCTTTTTGTCATCCCTTTTATTCTTATATGTCCTCTAACTTGCCAACCTAATTTGTTGTTTTCTATTTCCGTGTGCATTGATTTTAATGTCAAAATTGAAAACAAGGAATTATTAATGGCAATCTCAGTAATAACTATTTTAGAAGAAAACAATTAATCATCCAAGAAATCTTATGCACAAAGTTTTAACTAAATTGATATAGCCATCTGGTGGAGAAATCCCAGACGATTATATATAAAAAAAATGTATTGAGCAAAATATATGCAAAATTTAAAACTTTTAATAAATTATCCTTTTAAAAAAACATTAGCAATATTGTTTTGTGTCAAAATTGGCATGAAAAAGTCAGTCAATAAAATCTATACATAATATAAAGAATAGATGTCTTCATGGAATGTTGAGAAATATCTTTACATAAAAGAATGTGTTTTTAGATTTTGTCTGGAGTGTTAAGGTGATCTAACTATAAAAATAATGGACAGATGCTTATGACATGGCTTTATCAGAGTTTTTTGCAATTTCTGTTCCCAAAATAATTGACCTTTTATGATGAATACTAAGCACTTTTAAAAACACAATTTATAAAAGCTGTTAGACAAATCTTTTAGGGTAAATCTATGTGCACCTATCCATCTTTAAAAAAATTCTACAGCTTGATTTCATTTCAAAATCTAGAAGTTTTATATCATTTATTTGCAAAAGCCTGTACTTAATGTCTGAGTTTTACCATAAGTGAACTGTGCTCCAATATGGTGACCATTTGTGCATGCATAATGTAGGACAGAAGTCTAAATTACTGAAATAAATAATATAAATTGACTTTGATTTTCCACATGCATGGAGATGACATTGTAACCACCCTTTCAGATGTATAACTGACTTTCAATTGCACTGGAAGGTAATTTCATTCACAGAATATCCCCAATGGTAATTTCTTTATATTTAAAAATAACCACCATAATACACAATTTGCCCATGGGGTTTAAGACACTTCCCACATCAGCTATTTTTATCCACAAGTTCATTGTACATTGTGACATACCTAATTCATAATCTGCTATGTTATTTATTATTGTAACATTGCCCTCTGAATCTGATTCAAGTTCAAAAGTTTGTTTATTATAAAATGAAGACAGTATACATATTGCAAAAAATGCACTTGTTTTATTTCAACAGCCCTAAAATGCAAAAACTATATGATGATAAGAAATCATACTGAAATAGAAGGCAATCTAATGTCCTGCTTTTGTCCCATGTATGTTTGTGTAAGCCACCAACAAATTTTGGCCAAAGAATCTACTCTAGAAAAAAAAGCCACAACCACCCTGATCTTTGACCTTTTGACCCCATAATCAAAGGCCTTTATTTTATAACATTCACAAGCTATTTTCCTCTGAGCCACAATGACACTGATTTTTGACCTTTTAATCTCATAATCAAAAATCTATTTCATAACATGCAAGCCCTCCTCAAACTCTGGTCAAGGTACATGATCTAGAACTAAACTTGCTATGCAAAAACCAATTTATCTTCTTAAGTCATGGTGGTGTGGATCTTTTGGCAAAAAAATATAAAAATAATTATTTCCATTGCAAGTATAATTGATGGGTTAGGATTCAATTTATATGTTTCAAATCAGATTTTTTAAAAAAAGCAGAAACAGCAAATTTGGTGATCCGGATTCTGATGCATTTGTATTAACTTATTAATAAACATGATCAGTCCATGAAGAATACAGTTAATTAACTATTAATATTAATGGGATACTAAATTTTCAGATCTTTTGCTTGCTAAATAATTCTAAATTCAAACTTCAAGTGAACAATAATCTGGAAAGACTATGTAAATTTCCTTTTGTCATTAGAGAATTATGAAGATGAAGGGAATTACCTTTTTCACATTTGGGACATGTAAAGACAATTAGAATTACCCTACTCCAGCAGAGATCTATGAAGAGAATGTTAAATACACTTTTCCTATCAGCAATCTACGGAAGACAAAGGGAAATATTATTTCCTATAAGAGATAAAAACAACTGCATTTACTCATTCTCCAACAAAGATGAATGAAGACAATGGGAATTACTCCTCCCATTAAAAAACAAGTTAATAGGAATTATGCTTTATAATAGAGATTTATGGAGGCAGTAGGAGTTACCAAATGGTAATCTGTGTAGACAATAGGAATTACTCATCCCCCAATGGAGATCTGTGCCTTAAGAAGGAAGTTACCCTTTCCCATCAGAGATCTATGAAGACAACCATCAGGGTTCTATTAAAACTGTTCCAATTACCACTTTACCAACATAACTGGAATAACCTCAACAGCTTCTCCATCAGCAACATATAGCATGACACTATAACTAACAACTGTATTGATGTTTGTAAAGCACATATGTGTCAACTGTATACATTGAACTCCATGATTATCCAAAACATTCAGAATTTATAAAAGTCTGAAAAATTGCTATACTAGCATAAAAATCATTTCAGGTCATCTCTGTAAGATGAATTTATACTGTCATGAAGAACTGTTGCAAATATCAATTTAAAAGCATCCTCAGCACATTGCCATTCTAGGCATGTTGACATCAGGCTAATATTATGTGCATATTAATATGGATCCAGAACAACTAGAATTTACTACAGGAAATGTAGATTCTTACACAACAATCCAAGAAATGTAAGATATGAATGATAGTAACTACAGTGTTCCTTGATATGAAGTACCTCTCTCACCTAGTACAGATTACATTATAACGAATTATAACATATAACATTATAACAGATTACATTATAACGAATAAGAGATTTTTCTGTTATTGCCATAATTTACATGCTTATAATGTAATTTCACAAAGAAAATACCACACCATAATGTGGGGATTTTTTGCATGTAACATATACAATATCCTACAGATTTGCTGACACAGAACTGTCTCACGATAAGGCTCAAATTTACAGTGCAGTTCCTGTTATCCGGCAAGTGATGGATTCCATTTCATTCATACTGATCACTTACTTGATTATAAGGGGAGTTTACAATAAATTAGTATATTCTACACATCATTATAAATAATGGGATAATGATGAGAGTAGACTGTACTGTACCTGACAACCTTGCCAATAATGTGCTAGTCATATTGCATACCATAGTGAAAGGCTATATACAGCATTGAAATTACTACTGAATTGCAAAGGAGCGAGACTGTTACTTGTACATATTTATGCAGATTTCCCAATCAGTCTTAATCTGGTAGTCTGTTCCATTTTCTTTCTTGCTTAATGGGGTATAATTAAACCAACCCCCAAAATGTCTACAAATTATTATAATGTGTTCCAAATCTGCATCAGACATTAAGAAAATTAATCTTGAACACAAAACAATTAAAGTAACAGTCTTACAATGTGATATATTCAGTTATTAAATATTTGTAGGCATCAAGGAAGAAGAATTGTTTCGGATTACTCTTACTTGTATAAACAGACAACGTAAATGATTACTAAGATTATATTGCATTTTCTCACCATAAGGACTTTCATTAAAACAGGTTTTTTTTTATATGACAGTTTATTATGAAGTAGTAAAATTATATGTATAAAATACATCATTACAAAGAGGATTTATTGTAAGTTGCTATAATAAATGACTCCGGTGGATAGTATTATAATGAAGGAATACTGTGTAGTGATTGAATCACATTAGTTCCACATGTCAGCCAACCTTACTCAGCACCTCCTTAACTCGTTATCTTAACTTGTTACCAAAGGCTACCAGTTGTTTGCTTGTCCTGCTATATAACAAATGTGCTAAGCAGGACAAAGAGTGTAAAAGATGGTCAAAAGATCAAAAATAAAAAATAAATTTTATTGAACCTTTTGTACCCTAAGAGACCCCATGAGATGACACATCGGCATAGGACTTGTAAGTAGACAAGTCCAAAGTGATGGTCAGTTGTGGTATTAGCTACAAACAAAGTTGTTTTTTTTTCCCCAAAAGTTCAGGGTGTCCCCTCACACTCTTATAACAGACAATTGGACTCTGATTAATACTGTTTCCTTTACTTTGGCTCTACGTGTCCTAAAACAAATGGAGACTGATGTTCTATGATGCTAATCAAATAAATTTGGAATGCATGTAGAAGCCTGAAAATTTCCAGAAAACCTAATTTGGTAAATGTGATTTTTGACTTTTATGCCTCAAGACCAGACTGCTACCATACATTTCATAAAAACAAGACCCTAAAGCACCACCTGTTGCATCTTTAAGTACTTCAATGTTATTCTTAGAATTCTACAGAAATTGGAGGTGCATGCAAATTAATTAAATAAATTAAACTAATTGTAATTAAATAAATTAAACTAATTGTAATTAGTTTCAATCTCTTGATGATACTGAAGACAAGATTAAATTAAGTTTCTCTAACTAGCAAGAATAACTTGTATATCATTTTAAAGGAAATAGATATTTTATACTTGAATTCTGACAATCTCTGCCAACCCTTACCTATAAACTTTATTTAAAATTTATATTTTGAGGGAGAGGTTGAAAGTGAGTGCAAGTCTGATCAAATATATTATAATCATTTATACGTTTTCAAATCAACTTCTGGACAACTCATTAGTGAGACATCAAATGTTTAGTTTAATGTAGGAAACATTCTGTGTACCAGAAACAATCAAGCCGGTTATAGAAATACAATAACAGTATGTCTCCTGTGAAGTCCGCTAGGACTAAGATATATACACAGAGAACATTTGAATTTGAAGGTGGTGGAAATTTGGATAATGTGAAAAGAAACCATCAAAGAAATATGTAGCCTTGACATTTGTTTGTTTGCTCTACGAGCTAATTCCCCAAAGCAGCTGCCACCTACCCATCCACAGCTACTACAGTAAACACAAAGATCAGTCAAATAAAATTCACTCACTTTTGGTAAATGACAACACAGTCACAGATGACAGTGACATTGTAAATGTTTACAATGATTTTTTTTTCACCGACATTACCATAAAGTGAGAGAAAAAAATGGTGATAGAAAATAACTTTAATAGAATAAAAAAGTTCTGCAAAAGCAAAATCCATATGATGTGTTTCTCTATCACACAAGTATAAAAAGACTCATTAAAAATGTTTCAGTGACCTTGATACCAAGAAAGTTACAGGACTTGATCAGATTGGTCCATGACTCTTCATCAGCTTTTTCAGATAGCATAACATTCATAATCAATTTAAGTATTGCAACCTCATCTGTCCCCAAAATTTGGAAAACTGCAAAAGTATTCACAAATCTGATTCTAGGGTTGACTCTCATTACTACGGGCCAATCACAACACTACCAAATTTGTCATATTGACTGATAAACATGGCAATGACTTGTGTCATATTTAACCAAACACTTACTGTTACACCCTAATCAATAAGTCTTCAGACATAAACATTTATATGAGACTTCCTTGATCGAGATCTCAAACTGATAAATGGCTTCAAGCACTTGACCAAGGTAGAATAATAGGATCTGTATTTGTAGATATCAGGAAAGCTTTTGACATGGTGGATCATGAAATCCTTTTCAAGAAACTGAAAATCTACTAATGTGATGAAAGCACATTTAAAAAAATGTAAAATGGTTTACTTCATATTTAAGTGAGAGAACACAACATATTTATATACAAACGTTCTGTTTGAACCTGGAACAATTAGTTGAAGTACTATTAAAAGAAGTAGTATTACATGTAGTAGTACTTTTAGTATCAATAGTATTACATGACTTGTATTATTATTATTATTATTATTATTATTATTATTATTATTATTATTATTATTATTATTATTATTATTATTACATGTATTATTATTATTACCTAATTTGGTTCAGGGCATTATTCAGCAAAATACATGTTCCATTCTAGATTGGTCTCCTGTGTACTTTTTAATTCATAAAAAAATGAAAGCATCATTGACTTAAAAAATCACTGACATGAGTTTGTTTTCTTCATTATGATAAGACAAGCAATGCCACATTAATTAACAGCTTACACATAATTATGAAACTGACAAAGGAATCTATTCAGTCAAAGGTGTATAATTAAACTAAAAAGGAGCTGTTCACACTTCAAAAAGTGTTGGGATTAAACAGTTCATCAAATCACCAAGCTCAAAAGATAGTCAACTTATGTGGGAGATCTATGATGAATATGGAATCAAGAGAGGTCTTACATGGCTATTTTTTAGCAATACATGAATCAAAAGTTCCCCTGCCTTTTAAAAACACACAAGTTTCTAAATAATGAATGACTGTTGATGCTAATGAAAAGGTATTTAATTTGTATCTTTCCTTAAAGATTAAATTCATCTCCCCTACTGACAGAAATTGCACCACTGTTCAAATCTGATGCACCGATACCTTTGAGTTACACAGACAAAAAACAGGAGTACACTAAATACAAGTGAGATGTTGTTGTTGTTTTGGGTCTTAATGCCATTTTTCAGCACATGATAAGCTATACATAAAAAACAGTATTAATGGTTAAGGAAAAAACTGATAAATCCGCAGAAAGAACCACTGACCCAAGAGAAGCTAATGACAAGCTTTCTCACATATCCATAATCAAAGAATCTTAGACTCGAAGCCACAAAAAAAGAGGTGAGATGGCAGTGATCCATAACAATGCCACTTGGGCCCCCCAAGTGAGATGAGAAACATTTACACAGCAAGTCACATGATAGGCCTTCAATTCAACAATGCTGTGAAGCAAAAGTTTAGTTTGCATACACTGAGCATTCACTCTAAATATTCTCTAGTGACTGCTCAAAACATTGAGAACTATTTAATGTGTGTGTGTGTGATTTAGATTTTTAATGCAGCTTTAAAAAAGTTTCAGTCATATTGTTATGATGTCTGCAGTGTGACAGTTTATAGTAATGTCTAGCACTGAAGCATCATTCTGCAGACATGTAGCATGATGTTCAAACCCAGGACCTTCCACATCAGAAGTAAACACTCTAACACTAGGCCACCGGAGAGAACCGTTTGGTGGTAAAAAAGGTATGATATGAGGAAAGCCGGCGACCATTATATAGGAATTTTCCCTGATGGAAATTAGGCTGGCAGTAGAGAACAAGTGACCACTTAATATAAAAGCATCCATTTGGATAGATGTGATTTTTTTTTATCTCTTTTGCTTTGTAATGATGCGCATACACAATTTAGGTTCAGTTTAATGTTGTTTTAAAGGTAATCATAGAAAATAACTTATTGCTAGACTGTGAAAAATTAATTGACAGCAAGAAAGTTACAGTGGCAAATATCTGGAGTTCATTAGAATTCCAGGGTGGATGCGGCATTTTAATTTAACCACACTTACTCTCCTGTTTCACAGAATCTGAACTGGCAGTTTCTGGATTTTCCTTTTGCACTTGTGCTTGTTTAATACAGGTGGATATTTACACACCTATCTAGGAGTCACACACTGCCAACAGATTTTTGAGTCAATTTTATTTGCAAGTTGAGGTTACAAAATTACTATTGTGCCAGGAGACTCACAAAGACTGATTATGTTTGGAAAAATTACTCAAGGAATCAATTATGTCTATGGTTATCACAACTGCAAACTATGATCCTGAGTGAGCCATTTGTAAAACAGTGATTCAAAATGATGACTACCATAATATTTGTCTTTTAAAATATTTTCCTCCTCAAAAGACTAATGGTTTGGAATAATTTCACAATGATATTTCCATACTGGAACTTACAAATAACCATTTACATGTATACAGTCTACCAAGCAGATGAAGGCTTTAACCAACTTGACTATTCCATATCTGATTCGCTGGAAAATATTTCCATCTGAGAAGGACAGATTGATGTCAACATGAATCATTACGGAAAACATGGAGAGTAATAGTTCCTTTTTTTAGCAACAGTGCCTATAAAATAGTTATTAAAAGTCCATAAACACCATAAACGCCTCTTAGATTTAGCCAATTTAGAAGTTTTATTGGCTCCTGATATCTCCTATCCATGAACATAAGCATTACTTGCAATTACAGTAGTCCTCTTGTGCAAATGAATGGACCTTACACCATAATAACACAATCTAGACCTACAATGCTTTTGTCAACCAGACTATTCTGACAAATTTATTCTTTAATCCTTTGCAATCATGGTTAAAATCTGTCTGCTTTTACAGTTAATTGCAATTTTTGTAAGACACTTCATTGGCATTTATGTATTGTGTTGTTTCCTGGAAGCAGTGGAAATTCCATTGCAAATTGCATGGCTCCATCTTTGAAATACATTGTGGGTAACTTTCTGCAAAGAATTGTGCATGTAACTTGTAATAGGTTCTCATTTATGGGTCGATGGTTCTTTCCGGTGATTTCCATAATTTTTCCTCCACCATTAATACTGGCTGCCATGTATAGCCTATAGTGTGCTGAAAAATGGCGTTAAGCCCCATAACAACAACAACATTTATGAACATTTCTATTTATACTGGGTGAAGAAGTGAAAGTATAGCATTGCCCCAATTTTACCCACAATGCTATGCAGATAATTTCCCATAAAAACTTAAAAAAATGATTGTACACGAGTCTAATAATTAATTGTCAGTTCAAAATAAACAAGCTCTCATACTGTCAAGGTCTGAAGTTATCATCAGGGGGAATTTAACAACAGGACCATATTTTCTTGCAGAATTGAAAACATGTTTCAAACACGTCTAGATCCAGAAATGCTGTGATTTGTATGGTGTTCTATACAAAGAAGCTGTCATCAAGGATTTGTCTATACTTACAAATATAGGATTGATCAAGAACATTCACAATTTTAAGTCAATGAATATTATGGTGTTTGCCTAGGTTTTCTATGGGAGGGGAATTAGTACAAGTCCTATAGAGAACAAAAACCCTATAATGGTTCTAAATGCAAAATTATAGTTCTGTTGGTGGATAAAAAGCAAAATGAATACATATATTGTATACCTCTGTGAATACCTATAATATACCTCTGTGAATACCTATTGTGTATCTGTGAATATCTATTGTATACCTTTGTGAATACCTATTGTATACCTCTGTGAATACCTATTGTGTATCTGTGAATATCTATTGTATACCTCTGTGAATACCTATTGTATACCTCTGTGAATACCTATTGTATACCTCTGTGAATACCTATTGTGTATCTGTGAATATCTATTGCATACCTCTGTGAATACCTATTGTATACCTCTGTGAATACCTATTGTATAGCTCTGTGAATACCTATTGTATATCTCTGTGAATATCTATTCTATATCTCAAACTGAGTATCAGTGGGATATGAAAAATATAATTAGATATGGCAACTGTTGCCATGAAAGACAAATTGGGTGAGAATTGATGGGTGTTTAGAATTGACTGCCATGTGGAGTGTTTTGCATACTGGTTGATTTCTATACAATCATATATAATGTTTATACAATTTTAACATTTGCAAAGTAATTATGATCAGCTATGTAATGTTTCCAAGTTGTGTTTTGAAACATTATGCTTCAGATATGATACTTTCGTCTCTACCACCATGTCTAATGTCTATAGTGACGACCACTCTTGATTTTGTGTCCTACCAATTTTTGTAAATTATTTTGGAACTTCGTATTTAGTATTTTACCTAACTTATATCTATCTTACTTTGCTTTTAAATTATGTGTTCTGGGTGTATTTTAGGCAATCTGTCATCAAAATCTTCTTTACTGTATTAACCCTTTCCCTCATAGAGTGTATGGCTTTTTAGCCCTTCGATACACATGTAGCAAAGTTACCCAGTGCAGTCCACTACACATAGGCCTGTTAACCAGTGAAGTGTATGTTACAGTTAACAGCAATTTTAACCATTATATGTTTTTGGTACACATATATTATGTACAGTAAGATTTAAGATTACAATATGGTTGTTATAGCTGTATAATTATTTTTAATAAAAGAATTTTGTATAAACATTAAAATGTTGAAAGAACTTGTTTACTATCAAACCACAGAGGCATTTTTCATACTCAAAATTTACAAGTTCTTTGTCTGCATCTACATCAGTAAATCAGTTGAATTTGATAATTTATAAAAACTAATGGCTTCCTACATCAGTCTTAAAGCCTTCACTTAAGTTGTTGAAGCTTTCATAGCGGTGATTCTATTTGAGCAAGTACTGAATGATATCAGCGACCACCATTTTGTCAAATGGAGAATACGAGACATGTATGACATAAGCACTTTAAATAGCAGATTTCGACCAGAGCATCAACCGTGACCACATGATCTGACATAATGATTATTCTCACCAATGAATGTAGTATCTAAAAGGGAGTTGTCCCCAAGGTGGTGCTATGAAAACCTGCTCAAAATGGCTGCTGTTTACAGAGTTGCCAAAAGGCGCTTATATGGGCATCGGGTACAGTGCCAAAAGGCGCCTGTATGGTACGTCGGTAGAGGCCAAAAGGCGCTTTTTAAGGGTTAATTAACAGAAAATTAGTAGAAAAGGTAACTCTTGATTAGGCAGATTCATTTTTAAAATGAAGCTCAACATCTTCAATGTTGCCTGAAATGCACCATTGCTGTTCTTGGTATACAATAAGATGCAATATAATTTAATATTAACTAATGCAATCTTTAAATGACAAGCAGAACAATGTGAATTACATACATATTTTACTACTATTCTTAGCTTCAGTAAGTAATTCAAAGGTGGATATAGGACTGACTCACACAGCACTAATAATGTGAAAAAAATGGCTCCAGTTTAGAACACGAACAGAGTAGGCTAGCCAGGATTAGCTGATAATGAAAAGCAAGATTTTAGTAAAAAGAATCTTTTGAGAGATTGTTCTAGTTGTAGCCAAAAAACTGACATTTCATTTAACTGATGGAATTTCAGTCATTTTACAAACTTGAGTTTGGAAAACTCATTAATGAAATTTGCTTCTGGCTCTTTGGAGTGAAATTGAAAACAAGTTTCAACACATGTAGAACCAGAAAATGCTGCAGCTCATATGTTTTTTTCTCTACACAAAAGCTTTCATTTAGGATGTGTCAATCCTGATAAATATAGGTTTGATTTTGAGCATTTAAAGTTGTTGAATTTTCAATATCATGGATTTTGCATAAGTTTACTATGGGGTTGAATTAGTACCACAAGTTCTGCACCCATTCTTTTTTGACAACACCACACAGCCACTAGAGCTCCTCAATAAAAATAATATATATCCGATTAAAAACATTTTATAAGAAATCTGCTTGTGCTGGCAAAAGACTATGCAAACATTTCATAGAAGAATTTACTGGTAGACATAAGACTAGATGCATTTTTTATGCATATGTGCAGTAGTGGTTGTGGTGGGGGAGATAAGAAGCTATTTGTGAAATAATAATACTCCATGAAAGGAACTTTCAGGCACATCAGAAAATAAAAATAGCCTATGAGAATCATTTTGATTTTGTGTGAAGATATGCAAATAAATATTCTCTTGATAAATACTAGAGTAAAAACTCTCTTGTGAAATGCTAGAGCAAATACCCTTGAGTAATTCTAGAGTAAATATTCTATTGAGAAATGCTAGAGTAAATACTCTTTGAGAAATGCTAGAGTAAATACTCCTTGGGAAATGCTAGAGCAAATACCTTTGAGTAATTCTAGAGTAAATATTCTCTTGAAAAATGCTAGAGTAATACTCTTTGAGAAATTCTAGAGTAAAAACTCTCTTGTGAAATGCTAGAGCAAATACTCTTGAGTAATTCTAGAGCAAATGTTCTATTGAGAAATGCTAGAGTAAAAACTCTCTTGTGAAATGCATGAGCAAGTACTCTTGAGTAATTCTAGAGTAAATGTTCTATTGAGAAATGCTAGAGTAAATACTCTGAGAAATGCTAGAGCAAATACCTTTGAGTAATTCTAGAGTAAATATTCTATTGAGAAATGCTAGAGTAAATACTCTTTGAGAAATGCTAGAGTAAATACTCTTTGAGAAATGCTAGAGTAAATACTCTTTGAGAAATGTTAGAGCAAATACATTCTTAAGAAATATGATTGAAATATCAACAACTTCAAAATATCTACAGCAGCTTTCCAATAATTGTTAAACATTTAGATAAGCTAATCCCTTGCATTTTCAGTTTGAGTAGACAGCTAACAGTATTAGAAAAGTGCATCCCTCACCATTTCATTCTGAGGAAATAGTCAGTTCACAGTATTAGGAAAATGTGTCCCTCACTATTTCATTCTGAGTAAGTAGTCAGACAGTAATATTAAAAAAGTGAGTCACAGTCTGAGTAAATAGTCATCTGGCAATATTAGGCAGTCCCTCAGTATGAGTAGATAGGTGGCACAATAGAAAATCTAGTCCTTCACCATTTCAGTTTGAGTAGATAGCCTACAATACTAAAAAAGTGAGTTCCTCACCATTTCAGCTGGAGTAAATATTCAACTGGCAGTATTAGAAAAGCTAATCCTTAACAAATTTATTTTGAGTAGATAGCTGGCACAATTGAAAAGTTAGCCTCTCACCATTTCAGTTTGAGTAGATAGCTGGCCCAATAGGAAAGTTAGTCACTCACCATTTCAACTGAGTATACAGCTGGCACAATAGAAAAGTGAGTCCCTTACCATTTTAGTTTGAGTAGATATCTGGGACAGTAGGAAAGTTAGTCACTCATCATTTCAGTTTGAGTATATAGTCAGCTAACACATTTAGAATAGCAAGTCCATCACCATTTCAGTTGCAGTATATCTGGCCTGAATAACTAGGGGTGGAAGAGCCCAGGAAGAACAACTGATCCATGGGTAACAACTTACAAGCGAAATTCTTGTATATCCAGACTGGCCAAGCCAGCAACTCAAAATAGAAATAACTCTAAGTTTAGTGCAGGGAAATGTAAAACTGAAATTATATCCTTCGATCAAAGAACATACAATTTCCTCTGTTCATCTGGAATTCTAAGTTTTGTTCAAAACCAAAACCATCCCCCAAAAGAAAAGTTTGTTAAACAAATCCTAACTTGGTGTTGAAATATATTATGAAAATGGATGACTATGAAAGTACAAAGTTGATATGATTGGACCAAGGCTACTAATGGCAGCAGCATCTGCTACAGAAGAGAGCATAGCTCTTACAAATAGAGTATTAGTTCTACTAAATTTCAAGACTTGGGCAACTAATAATTTAACACAATTGCATAAAATAGAACAAAAGATGATGTAAATAACTACAAACCTATCTCTATCCTTCCTTGTCTTTCCAAATTACTAGAAAAACATGTACATGATTCTTTTATTCAACCACTTAATTCTTGCAATCATATTCATGACAATCATTCTGGCTTTCAATTGAGTCACTCATGTGATGATCCACATATATCGATACCGACAAATGGCAAAAAACATTAGATATAAGAGAAATTGTTGGCACTGATACAATTAATTTCTGTAAAGCTTTTCATCTTGTAGACCCTGAAATTTGAATTCAAAAACCAAAAATCTAAAACTGTAATGAAAACTACACAAACTGGTTTCTCCTTACTTAATTGACAGAGTGAAAAAAATATTTTTAAATGGTCACCTTGCTGAAAAAGTAAAAATATTAATTGTGGAGTAACAGAGATGTCTATCCTCAAGAATCATTTATCTGCTTTATTTATGTATAGACCTACTTTCAGACATCAACACCGTGAGAGATAGAGGTTCCTTTAATAAAAAAAATTACTCATTAAATGCAGAAACAAAATTATTTCAGTATTTAAAATAAAGTAGCATATTACAGATTTAATGCAATATTAATGGAATCTGATGAATCATTATTTCTTCAAAATCAAATATTATATTTTGTTGTATTTTTTTGTCACATTTGGAAACTGCATGCATGAACTGAATCTTGATGCGACTCAATTTCACGGAGGGAGTACATGAGTGTGAAAAGATGGCCCAGGACAAATTATTTTGTGGTTGGTCTTCAAAGTACATTAGGAGATCTTGCAGTTCAGGGGTTATCTATTTGATATTATCTATTTTTACATAAACGTATAAAGTGAATATATCTATATATCATTATGTAATGTGATTTGGTCCAGTAATGGTGCTTGTAATATATACAAAAAAACAATGACCTCCACCCTTTGATTTTGTGTCAATTTAAGAAAAAAACTTGAATTCAGTTATTTACCTAGTCACCTTCACAAGTTTCCATAGATCGCTCCAGTGGCCTAAGTGTTCGACCTCAGATGTGGGGATTCATGGGTTAGAATCTCGGCCAAATTATAGCCAAGACTTATCAAAATGGTACTAGCAGTTGCCTTGCATTGCACTCAACATTAAAAGGTTAGCATTAGGATTGGTCAGCCTGTTGTTAGAATAATGTGACTGGGTGAGAAATGGTGCCACATGTCTGCATCTTGATGCCTCTTTCCAAGACATCACTATGAACTGACACACTTGTTATATTTATTTAATTTGCATTGTTTGTTTTGTTTTTTTAAACAATTTTTTTATTTCATTATGTAACATTGTATGTTGGCCTAACCCTGTCCAAAATCAAGTTTATTTTCTACTTGACCTAAATTATTGATTTGATTAAATCTGTAAACAATTAATGTATTGCTAAAATATTTTCTGTGTTGGAGTTAATATTAGGATCATTATTAATATAAGTAAACATGTTTATTTAGGATCTGGAATTCCCCTGGAATACCTGAAATCGTCATTGTTAAATAATATAATTTTAGTTACAGACTTTCGAATTATAACTAATGTTTTGTTTTTTGTAAACATTAAGAAATTTCTAGAAATGATTCTAGAAGGCTATATTTTCTTTTTTTTAAAGAAAATGTTAATTGTGACCCAAGGTAGAGTGGAAGACTATATAATCTTGGTAATTGTTATTCTTTTGTGCTTTAAGATCTAATTTTGTATTATTGATGTGTCCAAAAGTTAAAAAAAGCTGGAATTTATTTCTTTAAATTATTCAAGTAAATGAACTTTTCTCTGAAAATACAGAGTGCACAAAAAAAACATAATATTCTTGGACAGAGACATTAAAAGAAATTTACTGTGAATTCAGACCCTGAATACATTACTATTTTTCAACAAACAACTTGGTACAATAACACAATACAGGCTGCCACAGGTACATCAACATCTTCAGCCTTGGACTTAATCTGATTTCCACTTAAGTTTTTTCAGACCTTTTAATATTAGGTCTTGTCTATGTAATTCTAGGACTATTTGGGGATTTAATTTTGCAAGATCTTAAGTTACTTTTTTTAAATTTTAAATTTGTTTTCTAGGGAAATAAATTATTTAATGAATTTTGCAAAAAGCTTGTTGCATTTCACTGTTTTCTGTTACAGACTCGAAAGACACTGCAGACATCATAGCAATGTGACTAAAAAATTGTTACAGCTTTTTTAAATAATCTAAATCACACATACAGATACACTCACAAGTTCCCATAATGTCTAGCTGCTCAGACCATTCGAGAAAACTCAAATATTGCAGTGCTATAAAATCTGTTCATGTCATTGAATAGTAATCAATTTATTGTATCTCATATTGTACAAACAATAAAATAATTAGATTAGGGATACGCTGAATAATATTATGCCAGACATTGCCTCAAATTATTTAGTCTGATGGGCTTTAGGCTGGAAAAAATTAGCTGGTCTGATGGACTATAGATTGAAAAAATTGGCAGGTCTGCATTAGAAATTACCCAGTCCCAGACCTCGGTCCACCAAAATTCTAGCCTATAAATGTTATTGAGCTGGTGTGTACACATGGATAAGGTCAGAAAGGTATCTTGGACTGGAGCCCATCAGTGAAATGTAGCACAGAGTATAAATTTTGTACTTGATTCTGGATCGAATGGATAGCCAGTGTAGGGTACAGAGCAGGGGGAGGTGTGCTCTGATCGTGGTACTCTAAGGATGATCAAAGCAATTGTGTTTTGAACTTTTTGAAGTTTCTGGATTAGATATTGAGATGAACCAGACAGAATTGAGTTACAATAGTCCAGTCTTGAAAGTACTATGGAACACAAGTCTTTTAGTGGCATCAACTGAAAGATGCTTGTGAATGGAGCTGATGCGTCTCAGCTTAAGATATACAGCCTGGCATACATTCATGATATGCTAGTGCAATGAGAGACTACTGTTGAGAGTAACACTTAGGTTTTCATATCAGTACCGTTCTTTATTCCAAATGCCCATCTTATCCTATTTTTTGCAACGGTCTGCCAGTCTGTGTGCAGTTCAGACTGGTCTGCCAGGCAAAAAAGTGTAAAATCAGGAGACAAAATCATATTCTGACTACAGACAATTTTTTGGTGGAAAAAACATCAGGTCTAAAACATTTTGTTTTCCCTTCCATATTTTGTAGTGCAACTAGAACATCCAGATATATTTGTGTCATTGCAGAGCTACATCTGTCTCCCTTTCTATAATACCACAAACTATAATTATCATACATTACACTAGAGAGCTTGGAAGTAGGCAACTACCTCCTGATATATATATACACACACGAGGTGCCAGGGGTTAATGAGTTAACAAGGTGTTACATGTCTAGGCTAGGCTCATATAAAAATAACAAAGAAAAGAGTGAATCCAAGAAGCTTTCTAAAATTTCACAAGATAATTTATTTACCTAGAAAAACAAGTTTAAAAAAAGAAAATGGACTTATGGTTATTGAAGCTAATCAAAATTTAATCCTAGAATTACTAAATATAAATCCTATCAATAAAAAATCCTAATTGAATCACAGTTCAAATCCTGATTAAGTTCGGAGATGGAAGGTGATTGACGTCTTTAATAACCTGCTATGTCCAGTTCCTTGTTGAATCACGAAGAATAATATTCCAGTATTCAGTATAGAATTCCGGATAAATTTTGATAAATGTCTTTGTCCAAGAGTTATTATGAGCACTAGTATTTTTCTGGGTAAATAAATTACTAATTCCAAAAAAAAGAAAAATTCAATTCAATCTGGTCACAACAAAAACATCTTTGAGCTCGAAAGATTAAAAGACTGGCTAAAATCACTATAATAACATGTTTTAAGCCTAACTACAACACAGAACAGATCACCTGATCGGATCATGTCATCACTTCCTTTCAAGTGATGTAGAAACATCACATGCCAATTATCTCATAGGACACATATGGATTCAATTCTACTAAACAGATCTTACTAAAAATACAAAAAGTTGTTTACACCACACTTGTAATTTGCTCTGAATCTAGGTCAGCAAAAGATACATTTCTACTAATGCTTGTTTATCAGATCAAAATGAACTGAACTGAATTTTCTGGAAAAATGTCAAATCCAGTGAATAAAAATATCATTACAATAACATGTAAAAAATAAACAAAACAAAAATAAAAATTTAAAACATGCAACACTTAAATTACATACACATAACACATAAATGTATAAGAATATATTAATCATTCCCTCTGCAAATAGATACGGTCTCTCAAACAAGTGACATTTCATATATGTCTTAGTGAACACTTCCATGCAAAGAAAACCACTGATAGATGGCCATGTTTATGAATCCCTTTTGTTAATTATCATACCATTTTCCTTAATATAAAATTCCACCATCCCATAAATGTCAGTCATTTCTTTATGGTTTTTATTTTACCAATGCTGCAATAATTAGACAAGTATATTTAACTCATCTATGCACCGATTTTGTAAAAGCACCTGTTCAAGCTTTCATAACCAATCACTAAACAGTCCAAGAAATGTATAAAAATGTATTTGCACATGAGAATAAAGCTTTCTCTGCTTTAACTGAACTCACTGCTTTCAATTAATTTTTTATTAATTATACGAGATATTGGATGCCTTGACCACATTCTAATTAAAGCACTATTTAACGCCTCCATCTGATTTCCATACAAGTGCACTTGGGTGCAAGTGCTAACATCTGTGTGGATGTGTTTTTTTTTTATGCCTACAGTAAAAAGCCATTTTATGCTGGTTTTCAAAGCACAACCTTATGGATAACCCCCTTTAGGAAACCACAAGACAGAGTCATAATCTGCTATTTATAGTAACTGGATCAGATTCTCTGTTCTCCACTCTCACTTCTACTACAATTATGAGATTATACTCTTAAATTTATATATAGATAACAAATATATGCAAAACAAATGGTTAAAATTTATGCTGAACTTAACCTATATTACACTACAAAAATTTTTACAGGCATGCCTGTTCACATAGAATTGTGAGGTAAAGTCTTTCAATAAAAACTAAGTTTCTTACAGATGTAAAAATTTAAAGAAAAATGGGTGAAAAGTTCAAATTTTAATGATTTTAAAGTGTATATATTACATAACAATGTCAGTCTATGTGAAACATGTATTACCTCACTGGGTGCCTCAGCCTTGATTCTCCACATTCCTAGTATTGGTTCTTTTGATAGCTCGTACTCAAGGCTTATCACACCTAGAAAAATGAAATATACCATAATGAATATATAATATTTTTACTCCTACAGGATGAACAGGGATCCAGGGAGATAAAAAACACCTGACAAAAATTTTAGCCATATTTCCACAAAACAATGTCTATGGTACCATCTAAGATATATAAACATTCTATGTCATGCAGCAAAAATGGAAACCAATAATCTGACATAATAATTTTTTTATAGGAAACCTACCATTCTAAACACTGTAAATCCTGT
The DNA here is from genome assembly GCA_016746295.1 of Potamilus streckersoni. Lineage (NCBI taxonomy): Eukaryota > Metazoa > Mollusca > Bivalvia > Unionida > Unionidae > Potamilus > Potamilus streckersoni. The sequence continues at coordinate 1,945,119 of JAEAOA010001462.1, forward strand.
GAGTTTTGTGTAAAATTCACAAACTGTAAAGTGAATTGTACCAAAGTTCTAGTGCTGTGTAAAAATAACAAGCTGAATCTACTTTTGTTCTGAATTTAGCTAAATGTAAATATGCATATGTACATAGCTTGCTCTAGATCCAATCAGAAAGAAATAAACAAATTGCACATGTATCTTTCATAATAAGCAAATGTGGTATTTACCTGCAATCTGAGCAAAATAAACTTATTTTGTTCCCTAAAAAGGACATACAATAATAGATGTAAATAAAATGACTTTGAAATCACCAAGCATTTTTTCAATTTGAGGGATTCATTATTTTTCACTGATAAACAAATATTAAGAAAGCATAAGAAAAATTCCATGCTTTTCTAATTGTAATTTGTTTGGTTTGGTATTTTATGGCACAACAACACATACTAATGCATACTGAAAGGGACATATCACTAATGCATACTAAGAGAGACATCACTAATGCATATTGAAAGGGACATCACTAATGCATACTGAAAGGGACATCACAAATGCATACTGAAAGGGACATCACGAATGCATACTGAAAGGGACATCACTATTGCATACTGAAAGGGACATCACTAATGCATACTGAAAGGGACATCACTAATGCATACTGAAAGGGACATCACAAATGCATACTGAAAGGGACATAACTATTGCATACTGAAAGGGACATCAGGAATGCATACTGAAAGGGACTTCACTAATGCATACTGAAAGGGACATCACTAACGCATACTGAAAGAGACATCATCAATGCATACTGAAAGGGACATCACTAATGCATACTGAAAGGGACATCACTAATGCATACTGAAAGGGACATCATTAATGCATACTGAAAGGGACATCACTAATGGTGGCACTCACCAGTTATTATGTACTTTTGAGAGACTGATGTATGTAAGGTGAAGTTGTCTGCATTTTAAACATGCATAGTGGAGAGAATGTTGGCATACCTTTATGCTACTTTCATGTAATGAGGCTGAAATTTCTTTGGATATTGTATTTTTGAAAATTTTAAATGATCTTGGGACACTGCTAACTAAAATGACTGCTCTCTTGTGCTCCAAAAATCAACCTAAATTTGTCTAAAGTACACTATTCTTGGCAGCTAATTAAATATGGAAAATGAATTTTGCCAAACTAGACAATACCAGCTTCTAAAAGTCCAATGAATGAATTACCAAATACATAAAATGTAAAAAAATATTATTAGCTCTATTTTTACAATTTACCTCTGAAGTTCGAGAAGTGAAAATGAGCAAGTAGAGCTAGCACTTTACTGAAAGGTGCATATCTGGAGTAAGACTAAGCAGTATACTCTCTAACCCATATTACACCCATCAATCATACATCAAAATAAAAGGAATTAAATGTTCTTTGAACAATACCTAAGATATATAAAGTCATTTTTAAATAGCCAGTATAACTAGTGAGGAAACCCGGGAAAACTCTTTTTCTTTAAAATTCTAACACTATGCCAAATACGAAACTGTAGAGCACCAACAATGCATAAGGAAAGGGACACCACTAATGCATACTGAAAAGGACATCACTAATGCAAACTGAAAGGGACATCACTAATGCATACTGGAAGGGACATCACTAATGCATACTGAAAGGGACATCACTAATGCATACTGAAAGGGACATAACTATTGCATACTGAAAGGGACATCACTAATGCATACTGAAAGGGACATCACTATTGCATACTGAAATGACGTCACTAATGCATACTGAAAGGGACATCACTATTGCATACTGAAATGACGTCACTAATGCATACTGAAAGGGACATCACTAATGCTAACTAAAAGGGACATCACTAATTCATACTGAAATGACATCACTAATGCATACTGAAAGAGACATCACTAATGCATACTGAAAGAGACATCACTAATGTATACTGAAAGGGACATCACTAATGCATACTGAAAGGGACATCACAAATGCGTACTGAAATGACATCACTAATGCATACTGAAAGGGACATCACTAATGCATACTGAAAAAGACATCACTAATGCATACTGAAAGGGACATCACTAATGCATACTGAAAGGGACATAACTATTGCATACTGAAAGGGACATCACTAATGCATACTGAAAGGGACATCACTATTGCATACTGAAATGACGTCACTAATGCATACTGAAAGGGACATCACTATTGCATGCTGAAATGACGTCACTAATGCATACTGAAAGGGACATCACTAATGCTAACTAAAAGGGACATCACTAATTCATACTGAAATGACATCACTAATGCATACTGAAAGAGACATCACTAATGCATACTGAAAGAGACATCACTAATGCATACTGAAAGGGACATCACTAATGCATACTGAAAGGGACATCACAAATGCGTACTGAAATGACATCACTAATGCATACTGAAAGGGACATCACTAATGCATACTGAAAGGGACATTACTAATGCATACTGAAAGGGACATCACAAATGCATACTGAAATGACATCACTAATGCATACTGAAAGGGACATCACTAATGCATACTAAAAGGGACATCACTAATGCATACTGAAAGGGACATCACTAATGCATACTAAAAGGGACATCACTAATGCATACTAAAAGGGACATCACTAATGCATACTGAAATGACATCACTAATGCATAGTGAAAGGGACATCACCAATGCATACTGGAAGGGACATAACTAATGCATACTGAAAGGGACATCACTAATGCATACTGAAAGGGACATCACTAATGCATACTAAAAGGGACATCACTAATGCATACTGAAAGGGACATCACTAATGCATACTAAAAGGGACATCACTAATGCATACTAAAAGGGACATCACTAATGCATACTAAAAGGGACAACACTAATGCATACTGAAAGGGACATCACAAATGCATAGTGAAAGGGACATCACTAATGCATACTGGAAGGGACATAACTAATGCATACTGAAAGGGACATCACTACTGCACACTGAAAGGGACATCACGAATGCATACTGGAAGGGACATCATTAATGCATACTGAAAGGGACATCACAAATGCATAGTGAAAGGGACATCACTAATGCATACTGGAAGGGACATCACTAATGCATACTGAAAGGGACATCACTACTGCACACTGAAAGGGACATCACTAATGCATACTGAAAAGGACATCACAAATGCATACTGAAATGACATCACTAATGCATACTGAAAGGGACATCACTAATGCATACTGAAAGGGACATCACTAATGCATACTGAAAGGGACATCACTAATGCATACTGAAAGGGACATCACTAATGCATACTGAAATGACATCACTAATGCATACTGAAAGGGACATCACTAATGCATACTGAAAGGGACATCACTAATGCATACTGAAAGGGACATCACTAATGCATACTAAAAGGGACATCACTAATGCATACTAAAAGGGACATCACTAATGCATACTGAAATGACATCACTAATGCATAGTGAAAGGGACATCACCAATGCATACTGGAAGGGACATCACTAATGCATACTAAAAGGGACATCACTAATGCATACTGAAATGACATCACTAATGCATACTGAAAGGGACTTCACTAATGCATACTGAAAGGGACTTCACTAATGCATACTGAAAGGGACCATATACCAGAACACTGTGTCAAAGTTGATTCAATTTTGTTCAGCAACTTCTAGTAGGCTGATTATCTCTGACACACATTTTCATCTTCTTTTAAACTTTTCAGACATGTACATGTGTAGTGCTGACTTTTACTCGTATTCTTGCCAGAATCACCCAAGAAAGAGCAATTTATGTATTTTGTGATATATTTTTCACAAAAATTGTAGTGCATACACTTTGTACATTAATATTTGCTGAATGCTTACACTATGTATAAAAAAATTAAAAATGTTCAAAATGTCAGAAACAACAAAAAAAACCCTATGTTGATGATTGATTCTAAAATTTGATATATTTTTATCCATTTCATGAGAGAGAGAGAGAGAGCAAGCCCATAATAGCTGTAAATTATACAGCATAAGATACTTGTTCAACATACATAGAATAGTTTTATTAGTTCAACAATCAAGAATATTAGTTTACCATCAAGGCTAATGGTGAACAGGCACTTAATATTTTTTATAGACAGAATGAAAAATTATAGATCAAAGGGTTCTCCAGAATGGATGGAATGAAACATTATAGATCAAAGGGTTCACCAGAATGGATAGAATGAAAAAATTAGAATTACAGTAAGAAAAATTAATATAGCTGTATTTGTCCGAGCGTGCAATACCCAATCAGAACTAAACATTATCTCATCTTTTTTTTTTAATACATGGTATTTTTCTCTTAAAATCTTGTATAGCCAGTGGTTAATTCAGGAATTCATTTCGGAAGAAAATCGTGCCGTACTATTGCATTTATTTCGCCGAATTAATAAAAGTTATATTAAATGACATAGAAATTAAAGATGATCCATTATAAATATCCATATTTACATCACAGCATTTTCTCTTAATTAAGTCTGTATCTCTGAATTCTTGTACATCAAAAAAGCAGGGTCAAATACACTGAATTTTAAGCAAAATTTGTCTTCTTGCAAGCATGTAAACACAAAACTAAATCTTAAAAAAGGCATATATCACTTTTATAGTGATGTTTCAATGAACAATTAAACAGGAAATCACCAAAAATTTCTTGTGCAAAATGACAAGTGTTTGATATGTCCATCAATATGGAGTTCATGTGTAAGAAGAATTTATATGAATTCATGCATGCATGTACCCAGCTGAGCAAGTACACACACACACACACACACACACACACACACACACACACACACACACACACCACACACACACACACACACAAAACCTTGTTAAAAGAGGCAGTTTACTCAGGTATAAGGAGACTTTTTACCAGTGGTGAGACCTGCAATAAAACTATTTATTTATAGCTTAATTTGAAACGATGGAACAGCTATGGTTGACCATCCCACCCTATTTTGATGATGCACAATTTATGTATACAGCATGCATATACATTTTTAAGGTTTAAGATAAAAGAAGATGGGTATATAACATTCACAATCCAGCAAATGATTACTGGCAAAGATGCCGAAGTTTAATTTCTCAATATAGTCATTCTTATCTCTCTCTCTCTCTCTCTCAGACACATACACACAAGAATGGTCATAAAAAAAGATTTGTACTAACCAGCATCAAGAATCAGGGAAATATAAACAATAAAGAGCTAGATAATGACAAATTTAAACAACCAGTTGAAATAGCAGTATTTAACACCAAATTGCTTTCTGGTTTATTTTTAAGTTAATTTATATCTTTGGATAGATGATAAAGTAAAAACCTATGCTTTCAAGGAGGCTTCAACTGCAAATCAGCAATTTAGTGGCATTTGATAGCAGTCATACTTTACTTCTATACCACACTGAATCTTTACAAAAGTGAAAAAAGTATATCATTTTATATAGTTTGTTGCAGTGTAGATTTCTCTTGGATAAGATCAATTATATTCTAAACATTATGTTCTTTCTTTTAAAACACATTATAATCAGTGTAACATTCATAACATGTAATATAATCATATAATATAATAATGTAATATAATATAAGCAGCAACTTATTGTGATGTCTAGCACTGGGACATCATGCCACAGACATGTAGCATCATGTCCCACCCAGTCACATTATCCTAACACCAGCTGACCAGTCCTAACACTAACCTCTTAATGTTGATAGCAAGGCAGCTGCAAATATAAATTTTATAAGTCTTTGGTATGACTTGGCCAGTGTTCAAAGCCACAGCCTCCTGCACCCAAAACCCAAAACGGACACTCTAACCACTTAGGTCACCAGAGTGGTCTAATGTGAAGCTGAGGGCTAAGAAATTTACCAAATGGGAAGCAGTGAATACTAACACACAGCATCTTGAATTTGTTCAATGCTGATTTCAGTACTTTGATCACCTGTTTGTGTTGGCTTCACATTATTATTTCATATTCTGAAGAGGTTTGTCACAGTTTTAAGATTAAAGTCAACAAAACAATTTAAAACAAATAAATGCTATTTAAAGTGATCATGGTAAGTAAAATATATAGTGTTATTTTTAATCATCATTCCATTATCTTTTAGACCCCCATTAAAAAAAAATACAGTAATTCACTTGTTGTTATTGTTGATACCCTTCAGGTGCCTCTTCTATATTTAGCTAAACTCACCCCAATATTCAGAATATCCAAAATTTGATCAGAAACATAGCAAAACTTTAATGTCACTTATTTTATTAAAGAGGAGAAAAAAGGCATTTTTGTGATACTGTACACTTGAATTGTGTCTTCAATATGGCAAGGACATTTGGGGTGAGCTAAGAACAGAGATCAAGAAACATGAACCTACACCTTTACTTAAGAACAGTTTTAAATGTTTATTCTCATGGTGTTTTGCTATATCATATGTATACATGTTACAGTGGACATATAATAATTGTGGTGTTATGCATTCACTGAAATATCAGTTTTGATGTAGTTTATAGCTAATACTTAACTGTTGGTATGATGCAGAGTATGAAAGAATGCTGACAAACTTAAATTTTATCATTTTTCATAAGGTCCATATGCAGTAACCAAAATAATATTCTATTAAAAGGGTTATTCACACACACACACACACACACACACACACACACACACACACACACACACACACATTCTGTAGAAATATTAATTTGGTTGCCAAATGTGTGACCAGCTTAAGTTATTATAAATAGCTCAGCACAAAAAGGTTATTATATAACTAAATATGACATCATGAGCATGTTCCTGTGATGCCATATCAAAAAAGTTACAAAAATTAAATGCTATTGAAGTTTTTCAAATGTTAATAGATTTTTACCATGATATTATCAATTCACCAATATTATTTGAACTTTGTGAAATTTTAGGCAAAAAAGACTATACAGTTCAGACCCATAAAAAGGTGGTTCAAGTCCACAGAATCCAGGTAGAACTGTGTTAACACAAACCAAGTCAGTTAGCTGAAGAAAATGATGCATGTACCTAAAAAATGGCAGGGGATAATAAATAATAATGGTAGGGGATAATAAATAAACGTTGGCACAAGAAATACATACTTTTATGTTAACAACTTCCATTTTGTGTAGAACAATTCATAATCCACTAAGTACTGTACATTTATATAAAAAAATCCAAGAATTTGATCACATGTAAATTCATGTATCGGTCACATCACATCAGAAAACACAAATAAGACATAAAAAATGGGTCCTTGTCATTTAAAACATAGCTGACTTTCACTAAACAATACACTACAATACTGTCCCCACTAGCAAGTGGCTATATTTGTTTACAAGCTACATGTAAATGAGCATAAATTGGTCTTTATTTTGGTCAGCTGGAGACAGCTATTATCTTGCTGACACCACCCAGGGGAATAGGCTATTCATTGGGAAATGAAAACATGAACAAATTAAAATATCTTTACAAGATATTCTATCTTTCATTAACTTGACAGCCACATATCTATGTTTTCAAACAAATGAAAATTTAATTTGTGTTTCATAACACTATTGGTAACAACTGTGAGGATAAGCTTTTTTCCTGCAAAAAGGAAACTTTCATGGCACGATAAACGTGTTCCAGTCTCTTTGGAAAATGCAATAATCCAGCAGATTTTATTGCTTTTATTTAAGATTTATGCTGTTTTTCTTGTTCTGTTTTTACTGAATCATGTAGTTAGCTTTCTTTGAAGGGTGCATATGCTACTGAAGTTACCACTAAAGGGCAGCTTTGGAAGACCAAACAAATGCCCATTTCTAATTGTGTCAGAAACATCAGATAATTGTTGAACACTTGTTCATTTGCTTAGTATTTATATAGAATGGTGCTTTAAAAGTAATCAGTTTTCTCTGAAATTCTGCAAAACTAAAAAAAGAATTAGACTTTGTTTGATCAATTGTAGCAGTTGCTGTTCCTGCCTCCAGAGGTTAGTCAGTTGTTGGTAGTCTTGGTAGCATAAGTATTGGTTCTAACAATAAATTCTAGGGTTTTCTGTTTTGACAATGATTACTGGTAGCATTACTATTGGATCAAGCAGTAAGTACAAAGGTGTTCTGTTCTGACAGGGATTACTGGTAGCATAACTATTGCATCAATTAGTAAGTACAAAGGTGTTCTGTTCTGACATGGATTACTGGTAGCATTACTATTGGATCAAGCAGTAAGTACAAAGGTGTTCTGTTCTGACAGGGATTACTGGTAGCATAACTATTGCATCAATTAGTAAGTACAAAGGTGTTCTGTTCTGACATGGATTACTGGTAGCATTACTATTGGATCAAGCAGTAAGTACAAAGGTGTTCTGTTCTGACAGGGATTACTGGTAGCATAACTATTATATCAAGCAGTAAGTACAAAGGTGTTCTGTTCTGACAGGGATTACTGGTAGCATAACTATTATATCAAGCAGTAAGTACAAAGGTGTTCTGTTCTGACATGGATTACTAATAGCATTACTAATGGATCAAGCAATAAGTACAAAGGTGTTCTCTTCTGACATGGATTACTGGTAGCATAACTATTAGATCAAGCAGAAAGTACAAAGGTGTTCTGTTCTGACATGGATTACTAATAGCATTACTATTGGATCAAGCCATAAGTACAAAGGTGTTCTGTTCTGACAGTGATTACTGGTAGCATTACTATTGGATTAAGCAGTAAGTACAAAGGTGTTCTGTTCTGACAGGGATTACTGGTAGCATTACTATTAGATCAAGCAGTAAATTCAAAGGTGTTCTGTTTTGACATGGATTACTACAGTGTTCTGAAAGATTCAAGTCTGTAGGTGAAAAGAAGCGGAATTTTACTTAACATCCACATACAAAGGTCAATCTAAATAAATATATTAATTACTTGCAAGCAACTGATAGTCTGGCACTATTTCATATTAGATAGTGCCTTGTCCAGTTGATCTCCAATTTAACAACAAAAAGTAGAGAACTCACATCATACAGTACTCAGTGTCAGAATAAGTAAATCATGACATAGCAATACTGTTATGATGGTTTGCATTGTAGCAATAGACAGATTCATTTAAATCACATCTGCTGCTTTCTTTCATGATGCCTGTGAATTCCTCCAAACTCAAGACTGTATATACTAGGCTGAACAGTCAACAATGTTATTTGAAGTCTTTTGAGACTGGATGCTGCTGTTTCAAATTTGAAGTCTTTTGAGACTGGATGCTGCTGTTTCAAATTTGAAGTCTTTTGAGACTGGATGCTGCTGTTTCAAATTTCCCGAGATCTTGTTGATTTTTTCTCTGCTTAGAAAATGATCTTTCTGCATCCGCACTGCTGTAATAGAGTGTCAGATAAGCTGTGTGATAATGCTATTTTAACACTACACTCCTGAATGATTGATGTTGATTTGGTGTTTGCAGTCTGCACTGAATGCTCTCCCTTGCTGTTGTTAAAGTCCATCCAGGAGACACAATACTGCTTGCTTTGCAGATGGTTCCAGAATAGCAGCTGATTTTCAACATGTTTTGCATTTTATATAGGAAATGAAATCCAAGTGCAAAGAAACATTGCTGCTTATCATGAAACTGCCAAAAATATTTAATAAGGATGACATAAATATTCAAAACAATTATGTTTAAAACATTTTTCTTCAACATGCATTTCATTGACTTGTTCAATTTTTCCTATGTAATTAGTCAATAAAGAAATATGTGAAATAGTGGCTGCTTATTTTTATTTTCACTTTACCTTTTAATTGAGTATATGATGATTTATTTTATCAACTGTAATGAGGATAGTGAACTCATCTCTCTCTCCCTCCCTCCCTCTCTGATGAGTCCTCTTTTTTTATATACCAGAAATCATTCTTTTATAAACAGTAATGTATAGGTGTGTTTTGAAGTATAACAATAATGTTTTTCATATGATGAGACAGAGTAAATATTGTACTTGTACTAGCTGTCATTGGTGATCAGCATTTTTTAATAATCTGAAAGACCCATCAATGATGCTCTCAAATTTGGTAAAACTTTGTTGAGTGGTTTGAAAGCAACAATTATTATGGATGCACATGACACAAAAGGCAGGTCACACAATGTACTAGAGTTTTTTAAATAAATGTATACCTTTTTGGAGTTACTTTACCTGTGTCTGTTGTTTTTTTCCTCTGCACTAACAAATTGTCTCTTGGATCCTAAAATACACAAGAGTTACTTTTTTAAAAATTGCCAGTATTAATTTAGCAAAAGTGTACTCCCAATTTCAGCACACTTACAAAACATGCAAAACTGCTTAAAGTACAGAGACAAGTTTGAATCCCAGCTTTCAGTTTGCTAAATAAGAATAGAAAATGTATTACAAAATGGAGAGACTCAATATAACACATATTTTGTCAAATTAATAGACAATATCTAGAATTATAATAATGAAATTAAAGCAATTTTACATAAAATCATATTACTGTATTTGCTGGTCTATAAGATAAATTTTTACCAGAAAAAAAATTGCTTCATTTTATACTCTGAATTGAACTATATATTGATTTTGTCATTAAATCATTTTATTGTATGTCACATAACTTTTTATATCAAAAATTCTCAAAAAGTACAAAAATAATGTGTAATAACATTGTTTATTTTGGGACAGAGATTGTGTATGAAAAAAAGATAGGATTTTAAACAATTACATGATAATCAGTATTAAAAATTAGCTTACATCAGCTGTAACTACGCTAAAGCTGCATGCATTAGTAATATGCAATGTTTGTAATATATGTTGTTTAAATTTGACACAGGTGCATTACAATTGAAAAGTTAGATGAATAATCATTACAAAGACAAATATTCCATCACAATTTTCTTACTGCACCTCATCATCAAATAAAAATTATGCTCCATTATGAAAGAGAGAGATGTCTTGACAATTTACAATTGTACGGTAATCTGTATTTTTCACTTTTTTATGACTGTGATCGGTGATCATGTACAAAAGTGCAGTACCATATTCCATTATCAGTCAATACTGCTAGGTAATCAATTTCTTCCAGTTATCCCTTCCATTGTTCAAGAATCATGTGGCTTTATTGTAGGTGTGTGCATGTGTGATTTAGGTTTTTAACATAGCTTTACCAATTTTTCAGTCATATCACTATGATGTCTGCAGTGTGGCAGTTTATAGTGATGTCTAGAACTGAATCATCATGCCAGACATGCAGCATTATGTCCCAACCAGCCACAAAATCCTGACACCAGGCTGACCAGTCCTAACACTAACCTATTAATGCCAAGTACAAGCGATGCAGCTGTTAGTACATTTTTTATAAATTTTTTTGGTATGATTCAGCTTTGTTGTGATATTTAGATTATTAAATATGCTACAACTGTAGTCAGATTTTCCAAAGCTAACACCTATATGAGGTCATGATTTATCAGACTATGGGTATTATGAATATGGTACCATATAATGAAAGGAAAGGCCAGGTAATTACTTGTGTAAACTTCTCAACCATTGATGTCTTATGAAGGTGTTGATAGGACTGACACCAATTCAAAGTAACATACAGCTTGGTTAAAGATCAAAACAATTGCCGACTAAGCAGAGAAAGAGCAAATGAGCTTAAAATAAAGAATCTTATTTGTAGGGAATGGAAAGATCCTTATACTTACAAAGAAAATTACTCAGCATACAAATTAGTCATTCTTGGGATTTAACCTAAATGGAGTCTCTATAGATATAACTATTGTGAATATTCAAACCCTGAAGGAATATGGTATGTATTTTCATAGTTTACATTTACTATTTGTTTGTTCTCTCTTTGACAAAAGCTTCAGCTAAATAGGGGCAGTAAGGTGAAGAAACCAGCCATATTCTATTTTGATAAATGGAAATTAAAATTTTTGGGAATTAAATAAATAAATTAGATATAGCAACACATCGGGGGGGGGTAAACACGAAAACATAAACTTTTTAGATATTTTTTTCGGCTAAGTATTATGGGCATCTGTCTGGTGCCCCCTCAAAAGAATACATGTACATCTCTCTTCTAAACAAATGTAGAAAAAGAAGTTTAGCTTTAATGATGCAATTTTCTTATTGCTGGTAATATGAAATAGCATAGTTTTAATGTTTATGCAACTAGAAGTCATTAGGAGTATAATCCCACACAGCATCATAAATTATATCCCATCTGTATCTCAATACATTTGCAGGTCAGCATCATTATATGTAGCTAAAAGTACATAATACCTTAAAATTATTTAGTTTCAAACAAATTAAGTACTTTTAGTTATATTTAATGATCCAAACAGGAAAAATTATTAAGCTACAGATAGGATAAAATTCATTATACTGTGTGGAAAAAAGTGAAAAAGATGAAGCTGGAGTATTGATCTGGCTTCGTCTTATGCTCAGCATCAACTTATATATGGATGGAAACTTACCAAATTTACTCATTCGACTTATACTCCACATCAACTTACAGGCAGGCAAATATGATAACTACAAGATTTTTCTCAAACAACAAAATATTTTAATCAATATGTGAACACTGATAAATGCCTACTGGTAAAAACACTGTACCAAAAATACATACCAATAAGGGAAAATTATCAAGTAAAATTCATGTTTTAATTTTATCTCTCAATCGAGTTTCAATTCAATTACCTCAAGAATTCCTCACTGATATACTTGAGAAAAGCCTTTTAAATTTGCCACTGTGGCAGCCATACTGGATGTAAGACTGGCAACAATTTCATTTAGAACAAAAAAGGCACCATTATAAAACTTTTGATGAAAACCCAATGTTGACATTGATTCAGTAGGATTGGTTACAAGTTTGCTTATCAAACTGAAAATCAATCATGTAATAAAAACTACCTGGACTAGTTTACTTCTTTATTAAGAGAGTTCATAAAATATCTTTAAATGGTCAGATAATAACTGTAGAATACCACAAGGTCCTATCTTTGGAGCCATTATTCAATCTATTGATATTTTACCCCTTCAGATAAGAAATTCAATTTCTTCCACTGACCTTTATGCAGAGTCACATATAACAAAACCTGTACTTTAAAAATAATTTATATCATGCTATTAACAGGCTTGAAATATCAAGGAAAACACCATGATTATCAATACAAAAAAACAGTGACTTACTAATTGCAAAATAATGAAATGAGCTTCATGTTTTATTTGACAACATAATCACTACTCATGAAAATCTTGGTGTATTTGTAGAGAATTATTTAACATGGTCTTGTCATATTGAACATGTTTTTTAAAAATGTTAATTTTTATCTCTGTCTACCTAGGTAAATCAGAATATTCATTTTCAGAATTGGGTCATCTTTTATAAAAATTTATATTCAGCAATATCTGACTAATGTAAGGTTTTTTATGGAGTAATGTGCTAAGTTCAAATAATGACAACAAAAATTCCATACTCCAAACGAGGTCATGCCATTTAATTCTACATCAATGTAAAGACAATTTTTAGGATGCAATAAATTATAAATTAATTTTACCACAAAGAAAGAAATATTTCTTAAAAAGACCAATATATCAATAAAGTGTCTATCAAAACCTGTCTACATTAGCAATATCTTTCAGCAAAGAAATTTTCATTAGATTAAGTTGATTTAAGCTCTGTAAGAAGTAAAATTTACATTCTAGCAAAGCTAAAGAAATGTCTTTAAAAAAAGTGTTTTCAATATACTGGTCCACTGGCATCATTACTAGTGACATAAGACACATTATTACCATTCTATTACTGATAATAAATGTCTCACATCTTAAGATAGTATAACAGTTTTAGTAACATAAATACCTCCTGCTTTTCTCTTCTAACAAATCTTTCTCAAAGATAAATTTTTCTGTATGGCACAATATTTTATACATGTTTATGTGCTCATTGATGCTAGTGAACATGTTCTTGGCTTTAAACTTTGATTTAAGAATAACTCAAGTCTTCGCTGTGACGCCAAATTATCATATTGTACTGTATATACTGCATATATTGTACATAACAAAAGTCGTGATGGTAGCTACTGATAGTTGAGTTATTTTATTATTTTTTTTATTATTATTATTATTATTATTATTATTATTATTATTATTATTATTATTTTTATTATTAAGTACTTTCAACAGATATGGAGCCCTTAGAGACGATCTTTATGGTACCATTTCTATTTCTGTCAATTCACTATTGTTAATAGGGTACCAGTTTTGTGGACTTCTAGGTTACTAAGAACTTTGGGATACTAATTTTGTGAAGTTTTAGATTACTAAAGAACTATGGGGTATTCATTTATTGGACTTATGGGTTACTAAGAACCATGAACGTAAGGACTCAATGAACAGAAACAAGCAACAGGATCCCTTCCACAAATCTGTGAATAAACAAAAATATCCCTTTCTGAAAAATCAAGAATTTATTTATTAGTGTTGAATGCCTAGACACATACTCATGATGGACAGAATAACTCAGTTTTGTAACTTTCCACCAAAAGGTAGTTTTACTGTAGCTACATGGATCAACACACTTGTTATCATATAAAAAGTGACATTACATGTTCACCCAGTGCATGAAACTAAAGATATACATAGTGGTCCCTCACCAAAAAAAACCTCAGTATACCATTGTCACCCTTATTACAAATAGTATGGTAATGAATGCCATTTGGTAGGTTCATTTTTCTTATTTTACTGTTTATAATTAGTTTACTTCAACTAATTTCATTTGTTTGCCTTTGACAACCAATAATGCTGTTTCACATATTCAATTACCATCTTTTCTTACTTCTGTGCCTAATTATTTACTTGTGGGAAAATACCTCAGTATAAGGTGACCTCATTAGTAATACATGTCATATGTACAGAAAAGAGGCACTGTACATAGTGGCAAGCAAATCATGTACAGTACTCCCTCACTCTAAGGCCCTTCATTTTAATACCATGTACAATATACATCATTACAGGTCAGTCTCACTATCAAGCAGTCTACTTTAATACTCCTATGGACAGCAATATAACGATGGAGAACTGTATATCAGACTAAAACATTATATGTGTACATCTCAATTCCCTCTTTAAATGAGATCTTGAACACACAAAAATACTCTCTGCTCCACCAAATTACTCAATTTCTATATCATTTGCTCTGATATTCTGGCAGGAGGTCCACTAAGATATTGACACAATTTAAAATTGTTTCCTCAAACTGAGATTTTATAGTAATTATGCTTATGATTTTTTAAGCCATATTAGGACTTTAAAAGAATGTAAAAAAAATCTTACAACTGCATGCCTGGAAATATTATTATACTTAACAAGAGTCGAAGAATTCCTACAATTTTAAGGAAATCCATGTATTTCCTCAGAGATTAAACAACATTCTCTTTAGGGGAAATTCAAGCTATTATGGATGATCTGAAATAACAATGCCTGGAGAAAGTCAGGAGAAAATTAATTGTTTCCAAGAAAGTATCAAACTAAAATAAAAAAGTCTCAATGTTAAGGAGCATATTTTTGATGTTTAATTAAAATTCAACCAAGTCTGAAACCAGTTAATTATACATACAAATGTGTGTGTGTGTGTGTGTGTGTGTGTGTGTGTGTGTGTGTGTGTGTGTGTGTGTGTGAGTGTGTGTGTAAGTGTGTGATTTGGATTTTTAAGGTAGCATTAACAACTTTTCAGTAATACTGCTACAATCTCTACAACACTTGGGTTCATGCTTGTGTGCAAAATACTTACTTTTATAGTAATGGTTACATTCTCATTTGAAATAGGAATCTGGTCTTGATCCAAGTAAATAACACGATACTTAACTGAAATCAGAAAAATGATCATCTAAGATTTCTTTAATATTTAATATTGGAATTTATACAATTACATTCTAATACATATTACTCAAATATATCTAATTCAAAAAAGCAATATAAACATAAATTCAATGACCAGTTTTGATTTATAACTTCTTCACAATGAATACAAGTCTATTTACATACATCATTAAATCCCTTTTGTTTCTATGAGATTACTGCCAATGTGACAAATAAAATTACATCATAGAGTGAATTGTTCTAGCTATTTTATTAATGGTGTTTTAAGGACATAAGGAGCATGGAAAAAAGATATATTACAAGATATAAAAAACTGTCATGAATATACATAACTCTCTATTGAAAAGAATAACAATAAAACATATATGAAGAAACAGATAACAATTTGAATATGTAAATCTGACTTTATAAAATGATGAAGTTTATAAATAATCGTAGAGTTATAACTGCTCTGATGTGTCTAATATGTGTCCAAACAATGAAAGAAATGTTTAATTTATGGTCCATGGTACAATTACTGCACAATAGCTTTTAAGATTGTGTGATTTGGATTTTTTATGTAGCTTTACAAATTTTTCAGTCTTATCGCTATGATGTCTGCAGTGTGGCAGTTTATATCGATGTCAAGCACTGAGGCATCATGTCACAGACATGCAGCATGATGTCGTAACAATCACATTATCTTGACACCAGGCCGACCAGTCCAAACAGTAATCCCTTAATGCTGAGTGCCTAGACAGGCAGTTGAGAGTACTATTTTTCTATGTTTTTAGTTTGACTTGGCCAGAGTTCAAACCCATAACCTTCCTCATCCAAGGCAGACAGTAAAACCACAAGGCCTACTTTGAGGCCTATAACATTTTATGTTATTATAATTTTTTTAAAAATAATATTGAAATTATTCTATATCATTTTCATAAAAATAAGTTCAAAAAAGGCAGTGGAGAGCAATATGCATTTTAAAATTGCACAAGAAAAGTTTTGTCAGTTTTCTACAAATAATTTATAAAAATATAAACTTTCACTTCTATTATTATGGGTAAGAAAATTGTCATTTTAAAAAAAGCAGTTAGGAAGTAGAAACTAACTGAATACTAAGACTCATCATGAAAGGTCAAAGATATTGGAACATTAAAAAAAGTTTTTTGGTGACTAGTGACTACATGTACTGCAAGTAGCCATTCTCTTCTCAACGGTGCATTAAGATCTGGTTTCTTAAGCTATCAAGAGTTTTGTGCTGACATCAAAACACCAGTAGCTATATTTACCAAGCATGAAACAGCGCCTATGTCTTTCATCTCAGTGATATAGGCAATTACATGATCTATCAAGATTATTAAAGTGATAACTAAAACCAAGTCTTTTCTACACATGAGGACATCAAAGAAAACTAAGCAACTTTAAGGCCCAAAAGGAAACAATTACATGTTAGTTATTATGCCAGGATTGATATGCAAATAATCTCATGAAACAGACAGACCCACAAGCAAAATCAGATGTTCAGACAGAGACTGCCCAATAAAAGCCAAGAGAAAATGTAAATTTGCCATACATGACAACTGATGCACAAAATATGCCTACATTACAAACAATAGTACGTCCGTCTTTGACATGTGTGATACCTGCAACAGCAACTAGAGTAAATCCACTGCCAAATGCTTAAACAAGTCTGTTCCAAGCAATAAAATCCAATTTTGGGGTAAGTGGGTGTGGTGGGGGTATAATTTTTGATGTACTGCTTACCTGTTGCTATTGAATAGCTGGTATTTTTCTTGGAGGAAAATACCTAACTGAATGATGAAAATTTCATCCTCCAATTAAAGTAAACCAAAACTTTACAGAACAATTGAATCAACCCCGTGTAAGAACCAATACATCTTTAGAATGCACAATAAGAACCAATACATCTTTAGAATGCACAATAAGAACCAATACATCTTTAGAATGCACAATAAGAACCAATACATCTTTAGAATGCACAATAAGAACCAATACATCTTTAGAATGCACAATAAGAACCAATACATCTTTAGAATGCACAATAAGAACCAATACATCTTTAGAATGCACAATAAGAACCAATACATCTTTAGAATGCACAATAAGAACCAATACATCTTTAGAATGCACAATAAGAACCAATACATCTTTAGAATGCACAATAAGAACCAATACATCTTTAGAATGCACAATAAGAACCAATACATCTTTAGAATGCACAATAAGAACCAATACATCTTTAGAATGCACAATAAGAACCAATACATCTTTAGAATGCACAACAGACTTTCATTTATTGAAGAAGTAGCCCAATGTGGGTCATTGGTGTAGAGTGGGAGATGAGAATCTGGCAATAGAAACTGGTAAGTATTACATCATTAAAATTAGTTTTACCCCACTAAAATACTACATTTCAGTATCAGTAATATCTTACCTGTTGCTATTGCATAGCTGTGTTTGTCACTTTGGTGGTAGGTCTGATGTTCCCAAAACCGGTGAATAGAAGAAAACAATGAATACTCAACCTGAACTGGAGACAACTGTGGGATGGTATTAGCAAAAAAAAAAAAAATATGCCACTCTGAGCACTGACGACTAGGCCCAGTGATAAAATGCCTTCAATTTGACAGACCAAAAAAGGAATGTAAAAGGAGACATTATTATGAGAACCACATGAATTTCATCACATTCTCATAAGATGAACGAAATTGATAGACCCATGAAGGAACAATGGCACTAACTTCATGGGCTTTAATTTTCATAAAGGACCAGTCCCTATCAGTAAGAGATTGGTAAGCTCTCTTGATAGTTAATACAATACACCAAGAATCAATGGAAGCTGTATATCTGCTGAAGCCTGAATGAGTAGAAAAAACTGCTCCCTTTGTAAAATTTGACTACACATCCCTGTGCCAAAAAATAACTTTACATATTCACCCCAATGATGAGTAGAACTTTACTTCATATTAATCCCTGTGCTGAGTAAAACTTTACTACATACTCAACCCTGTGCCAATTTATAGGCATGTCTAGCACTGGGACATCATGCCGCAGACATGTAGCATGATGCCCCACCCCATCGCATTATCCTGACACCAGGCCGACCAGTCCAAACACAAACCTCCTAATGCTGAACACCAAGCGAGGCAGCTGTTAGTAACAATTTTGTAAGTCTTTGGTATGACTTTACTTTGGTAAAACTTTACTGCATACCGGTACATGTCTCTGTACAAAGTAAAACTTTACTACATACTCAACCCTGTACCAAGTAAAACTTTACTACATGCCGGTACTTGTCTCTGTACAAAGTAAAACTTTACAATATACTTGTCTATGTGCCAAATAAAACTTTACTACATACTTATCTCTGTGAAAAGAAAAACTTTTCTACATACCTGTACTTGTTTCTGTACAAAGCAAAACTTTACTACATACTTGTCTCTGTGCCAAATAAAACTTTAATACATACTTATCTCTGTGCCCCAAAAAAACTTTACTACATACTGGTACTTATCTCTGTACAAAGTAAAACTTTACTACATACTTTTCTCTGTGCCAAGAAAAACTTTACTACATACCGGTACTTGTCTCTGTACAAAGTAAAACTTTACTACATACTTGTCTCTGTGTCAAGTATATATAGTAAAGTTTTACTCTGCACAGAGATAAGTATGTTACAGTAGTAACATTTTACTTGGCACAAAGACTAAGTATATAGTAAAGTTTTATTCAACACAGGGATGAGTATGTAGTAAAGTTTTACTTGGTACAGAGACAAGTATATAGTAAAGTTTTACTTGGCAAAGAGACTAGTATGTAGTAAAGTTTTTCTCAGCACAGATATAAGTATGTTACAATAGTAAAGTTCTACTCAGCACATGGGTAGATATGTAGTAAAGGTTTACTTGACACAGAGATAAGTATGTAGTAAAGTATTTAGTTGACACAGGTATGAATATGTAGTAAAGTTTTTTTGGGCACATAGACAAGTATGTAGTAAAGTTGTACTTGGCACAGAGACAAGTATGTAGTAAAGTTGTACTTGGCACAGAGACAAGTATGTAGTAAAGTTTTACTTGGCACAGAGACAAGTATGTAGTAAAGTTTTACTTGGCACAGGGACAATTATATAGTGAAGATTTACTACATACTTATCTCTGTGCCCAAAAAAACTTTACTACATACCGGTACTTATCTCCGTACAAAGTAAAACTTTACTACATACTTTTCTCTGTGCCAAATAAAACTTTACTACATACTTGTCTCTGTGTCAAGTAAATCTTCACTATATAATTGTCCCTGTGCCAAGTAAAACTTTACTGCATACTTGTCTCTTAACCAAGTAAAACTTTACTACATACTTGTCTCTGTGCCAAGTACAACTTTACTACATATTCGTCTCTGTGCCAAGTACAACTTTACTACATATTCATCCCTGTGTCAACTAAAAACTTTACTACATACTTATCTCTGTGCCAAGTAAAACTTTACTACATATCTACCCATGTGCTGAGTAGAACTTTACTATTGTAACATACTTATATCTGTGCTGAGTAAAACTTTACTACATACTTATCTCTGTGCCAAGAAAAACTTTACTATATACTTGTCTCTGTGCCAAGTAAAACTTTACAACATACTTGTCTCTGTGCCAAGCAAAACTTTACAACATACTTGTCTCTGTGCCAAGTACAACTTTACTACATACTCATCCCTGTGCCAAATTAAATTTTCTATATACTTGTCCCTGTGCCAAGTAAAACTTTGCTACATACTTGTCTCTGTGCCAAGTAAAACTTTGCTACATACTTGTCTCTGTGCCAAGTAAAACTTTACTACATACTTGTCTCTGTGCCAAGTAAAACTGTGCTACATACTTGACTCTGTGCCAAGTAAAACTTGACTATATACTTGTCTCTGTGCCAAGTAAAACCTTACTACATACTCATCCCTGTGTCGAGTAAAACTTTACTATATACTTGTCTCTGTGCCAAGTAAAATGTTACTACTGTAACATACTTATCTCTGTGCAGAGAAAAACTTTACTATATACTTGTCTCTGTGCCAAGTAAAATGTTACTACTGTAACATACTTATCTCTGTGCAGAGAAAAACTTTACTATATATTTGTCTCTGTGCCAAGTAAAATGTTACTACTGTAACATACTTATCTCTGTGCAGAGAAAAACTTTACTATATATTTGTCTCTGTGCCAAGTAAAACTTTACTACATACTCATCCCTGTGCCTAGTAAACCTTTACTATATACTTGTCTTTGTGCCAAGTAAAACTTTACTACATACTTGTCTTTGTGCCAAGTAAAACTTTACTACATACTTGTCTCTGTGCCAAGTAAAACTTTACTACATATTTGTTTCTGTGCCAAGTAAAACTTTACTACATACTTATCTCTATGCCAAGTAAAACTTTACTACATACTTGTCTCTGTGCCAAGTAAAACTTTACTACATACTTGTCTCTGTGCCAAAAAAAACTTTACTACATACTTGTCTCTGTGCCAAATAAAACTTTACTACATACTTGTCTCTGTGCCAAATAAAACTTTACTACATACTTGTCTCTGTGCCAAGTAAAACTTTATTACATACTTGTCTCTATGGCAATTAAAACTTTATTACATACTTGTCTCTGTGACAAGTAAAACTTGAGTACATACTTGTCTCTGTGCCAAGTAAAACTTTACTACATACTCATCTCTGTGCCAAGTAAAACTTTACTACATACTGATCCATGTGCTCAGAAGATGCAGATTCAAAATATAGTCCATCATCTACCCTTGACAAGTACTGAAGTTAACACTGCCTAACATTTGGTGTACATAACTGTTGGTCTAGTATATGTTCAAAAATGAAAATTAATTTTTCCTTTAAACAGGTAGGCTTGATATTAAAGTTATTCACTAGGATAAACATATGTTGCTGTTTCACACGTAACTCTTGATTTCGTAATGCTTTTTTCATTTATAGTGACACTTTTCAATAATGTAGGCAGCATTTTGATGTGCAGGAAGATTACCTTTCAATGAGGCATTGCACATCTCAATGAGTCAGACCTCTAATGATGGAGAATATAAAATTAACTTTTTGACTTTTTCATCTTGTCCGGCAATGTTGCAGTTGTCAAAGTTCCCCAGTATTTTCATGACTGAAGCTTTACATTGTTAGATATTTCTATAAGCATGTAATTACTTTTCACTAGAAAATGATACCAACTCACATTCTAAATGAGAATTGTAAGCGTCTCAGCAAATTCCCACTTTCTTCTATACAATGCATTCCATTGTAATTTATTCAAAAGCAGATGATGTCGAGACATCATCTAGAAATGTTACATTTATTTTGGTCAATCAGCTATCATCCTTTTTATGTTGCCCACAATTTATAGGATGAAATTTTTACCAAAACTGTGAAATTAGAAATTTCTCTTTCAAATGCAAGTACTGACATTTTTCTTGTGAAATAATAAATATCTGCTGGTGTCTCTTTTTTGCATGAAAGTGTATTAAAAAACTGTCAGTCTTGAAAATACTGGCAAGAGCTGTTCCATTTAAAATGGTACCCAGGGAAGGCAGTTTTTCAAAAAAAACATGCCAGGGTATTTGTGATGTCAGAATTTTGCTGACTTTTAAATCTGCAAACCCCAAACCTCAGCCCATCAGCCTGTGCAGAAATCAGTCACGACATATCATCATGAAAATGAATGAAAATGCATACTATTATGTAAATGTAATGAGTGTCTGCAGGAGACACAAGCATATTTATAATACAGTAAACAGCCTCTAGTATTTCTACAAATGTTTAGTTTTACAATCACTTCATTTTTTTAACTAGTACTGTTTTACATTCAATCTGAACACATCATATCCATCAATAAAGCTTTATTTTTGCATCACCTTTAATTGCACACTTGCTAAGGCTACAAAATCTGGAATTTGTGTTGATTGCTATTAAAATGTGACTTTATATAATGAATGGCTTCGAACAGTTATTCCTGATTGAATGAGTGTGTGTGATTTGGATTTTTAACATAGGTTTAACAATTTTTCAGTCATATCGCTATGATGTCTGCAGTGTGGCAATTTATAGGCATGTCTAGCACTGGGACATCATGCCGCAGACATGTAGCATGATGCCCCACCCAATCGCATTATCCTGACACCAGGCTGACCAGTCCAAACACTAACCTCCTAATTCTGAACACCAAGCAAGGCAGCTGTTAGTAACAATTTTGTAAGTCTTTGGTATGACTCAGCCGAGAATCGAACCCACAACCTCCCACATCTGAGGCAGATGCTCTAACTACTTGACCACCAGAGCAGTCTATTCCTGTTTTAACATTTTTATATAATCTGCACTGGATTTAGAAAATATTTTGCCTTCAAAGGTTTTAAATCTCAATTATATTAATGATGGGGTGATCACATCTATCACTATTTTGATTACTGTAGAAATACTGGTTTTTCAACTTTCAATATATACAATTCTTCTGAACCCCTTAGTTTACTTATTACAATCAAGTTGGACTATCTAACTAAACTAGAAATAAAAAGCACAAAAGAAAGTTAATAATCCAATTAATTACATACATTCTTTTTTAAATAAAAAAGCACTGCTAAGCAGCAATTTACTTATACCAAAATTTAAAGAAAAGGAAAGATAATTAAAGCACATTAAAAATGTATATTACTTTCTAATGATCAATGTTGTTTTCAGAGTTTAAAAAAAATCTATGAGTTACCTCCCCCTCTCAAAGAAATAATAAGTCTGCATTGTAACAGAGCTTGTGTAATACATGTCAAAGATGTCTGCTGCTTGCAATAGATTTCTATTCTAAATATATATGCTGGGTCTAAAGAGTAATGTTGAGAATAAAATTTTTATATTGTTTCTTTTATATACTACTAGAAACCAATTTTATCCCAATAATATTACAACTTAACCTCATTGAATTTTTCAGACCATATTACAAGTCTAAATTTCATTTTTCTCAAACTAATATCTTTTTTATAGTGGCTGGCATGTGACAAAAATACATTTTCATGCAATAGTTAATTTTTTTTAGACATCAAAGCATGACATTGATCATTAGCTTATGACTGGCAAGAGATTTGCAATGTCACTCCTCAGCCACGGTACAGCAATAGATTTGAAAATGTAGTTTCTCATTGAATTAACTTTGCTCATGACATGAATGGCTACTGTTAAGTGCAACAGTCAATATGTTGTACACAATCCTGTGCACTTAAAAAATTGTCATACTCTGATAAACAAAGGTCAAGGATAAAGCTACATAAGAACAATTTCTAGCATAACTCCTGTATCTTTTATTGTTTTAATACCTGATGCTATATCATTCTCGTAATATCCATAGTACTTGATTGTACATGAGCAGTATAAATAGTACAGCATTTGTTTCAAATCCCATTTCAAGCTTTATTTTTGTATTACCACATAGCTGCCAACCTCAGAGTATTTAATGTCAAAGATGCATGTATTGCACTCTTGCACCTTTTGAATGGGCACCCTGTTCTATTGGGTGCACATTCAGAAGGTGCAAGACTGCAACACACTCGCACACAGACACAGGCTATTTATAGAAGACTTTTTAATACCTTGTTTTTTCAATCATTACCGATTCCAATGTACCACCTTACTGATGATCTGAATTCTGTGCAACTATTTTACTAAACTATTTTCATTCTAGCACATGAACAATCCTTCGTGGTTTAAATGTCTGAAAAAGTGTTCACTGTCTACTCGATTTTTCTTTCATGCCAATAGATATTGTGCATGGAGACATGAACAGACTTATAAAAGAGACTTATTGGATTCATAAATTAGATACTTTGTATCCTAATGGCCAAATGAAAAGCTTTTTCCTTTACTTGATGGTTTCACAAATGTAAACATGACAGCATAAATGTCCTTCCAGTTCTGTTTTCTTGTCATTGCTTGAGAAAATTGTGAACCTTATGCTTTCTTTTTAGGAACAGAATAGTATGAAGGTGAGATACAATGATAGCGGCAACTACTTTGTGCAATTGAATATGGTAGTTAGAGACTGACATTGTAGCTGTAATTTTGAATGAACCAATCATATTCTAGAACTATATATGCAATACATTTACTTTTATAATAGAACAAGCTGCCAATTCTAAAAGGAAAATTGAAAGAAAATTTTTAATTTTATTTTCTTTTGACAAACACAGGCTTTTAGTGAGAAAAACATACACCCATATTAAGGTCCAAAATACTGGACAAATACTGGAAAAACAACACTTGGCAGCAATGTTACAATATTAAATAATTTACTTAAAGCTGGTAATTAACTAGTCTACATGTGTAACTTTCGCTAAATGATCGTGAAATGGAAATCTGCAATGAGGTCAGGTTCTCAGAGAGTTGTATTACATTACTTTTGTATACTTCTTTTGAAGTTTATAAAGTGGTGTTGATTTGTCCTTTTTTCTGCTCTGACATGTTTGATGTTATTTGGCGGCATGCTCTGACATGTTTCATGTTATTTGGTGGCAAATATTAATGGTGGAGGAAGAAACTGAGAAATCAGCAGAAAGAACCACCAACCCACAAGAAGCTACTGGAAACCTTTCTCACATATCCACATTCACCAAATCTTAGACTCCAACCCATGCAGAGGTAAGATGGCAGTGATCCGTAACAGAGAGTGCTTTAGTGCCCTCTGCCACTTGGGGCCCCTGTCATGTTTGAAGTTTGAAATGATCCATCTGCTCAAACATTTTCTCTCATATAACATCCACAACTAACACCATAAAACGTATGTTTCACTCAACATCTGGTGTCATTTTTTTTAATGTACAGACTGGTTTACAACTTAGCTGCCTAATAAATATGATGAATCTGTGAGTCAAAGTTCACATCTAAAGAAACCCATCTGTTTGTTGGAAATGGGTCATAGGCAAATGCTATAAATAGCAAATAAAGGCTGTTTACACTATTCTTACACAGCAGTCACCTTTTTAAGAATATTCTCAAATTTATACAAATGGAATTAAAGAGATGATGTTAAAAATGACAACAACAAATTTTATTGCTTCATTTTGTTTTTGATGTACCAAAAAGGTGTAATCCATATACAGTCTATCAATTTGGTGAAAAAAGCATAATGATTCATCAAAAATGTAATGGTTGGCATGTATACAAAAAGATTTATTACAACTGCAATAAAATTCTTTAATGGAGTTCCATTAGATTGAGTAGATGTCTACTAGGCTTGAGTAAAATCCATGATATATAGTGGACATGAACTATTCATAGTAAACACTTAATTACTTTACTGTGTTTATGTCCACCAAATCGAGTTGACAATTCATAATACAATGTGTATGTGCGTGTTTGTTATATGTTCCTCTGCATGAGGGCCTCAAGATAGATTAACTCTTCTGCATTACCCAGTTTAAATAAAGTCATTCTTATTATCAAACAAACATATTATCAACAAACCAATGAAATAAACTCTTAAACATCAATGGAAGTGACCTTATCAGTCAATAAGCAGGTTTATGCATATTAAAGAGAAATGATGACATTTTATTACATGGGTGAAAAAAAGCATCATAGATTTTACACCAACAATGGAAATGTACAGATCTAAAGCCAAAGTGTATGTGTATCCTCTGTAATGTTGAATACAATAAGACTTGAATATTAACCTGTCTGTCCTGGTTTATAAATGCCCTTATCAGTCTGGATTAGCAGAAACCGGGTCTTGGTTGCAACTAGCCGCACATTTGTAAAATTGCTGATTTTCACGTTGCCTCCAGTGGAAGTTACATGGAGATAGCATGTTCTTGGGGTTAAAACTGGAGTCTGCAAAACAAAGAATATTATAAAGCACAAAGTGATCTCGTGAATTTCCTATAAATAAATGAACAAGCATGACATGTTCAAACATTCATAACAACAAATGAACCATCAGAATATAGAAAATGTTTCTCTTCATCTTACCAAAAAAAAGTCACTTTGAAATTCTAGTAATTTTTTTCTGTCAACAAGTGACTTCTCTTCTCTTAAATGAGGTATTTGATATTCCACTACAAACATGATGGTTCAAAAAATAATAACCTTTAGCCATTTTGAAATGCCTCAGGAGAATCAATACTGAGGAATGATGAAGAAATTAATGTAGGTCACAGTCTTTTCTCTGACATACTGATTCTCACACCAAGTTTTAAGATATTGTATCAGCAACAATGTCCAATTAACTCTTTAAACATCAAGTATAAAGTGAAGGTCACAGTAATCTACTTTTCATAATGCTCTCTGGATGCATGAACACATCAAGATTCATAAATGTGCAACCAATGGCATCCTAGAAACTAGACCACAATCACACAAAATGATCAATGCAGACAAAGACATAAACATAGGTGTACAGTATCACTACAGCATGAGAAGAAGTTACTGGTTTATGACATTGTCATGCAGTATTCCTCAGACTGCTTGCACTTACAATGTTTCAAATAAGGTGATTCAGCAACAGTGATACAGAAACTGATCTAAATGTAAAAAGTGCATCACAGAAACCTATTTTTGGTATGCCAGGCACAACAACAATCTTTCTGTAGGATAATAGCTCAGTTGGTAAAATCTCTGACTTATAACCGATAGGTCAAGGATGGCAAACTGGCCCAGGTCAGTTGAGCGTGTCCTTGTAAAGGATACTTAGCTCCCATTAAACTGACATAATATAGCCAATAAAATGTTAAAAGTGCTTTCAAAACCAACAAAAAAGACAAACCCTATCTTTTTATACACAGGTAATTAAGCAAACAATATCTTTTTGTACACAGGTAACCAAGCAAACCCTATCTTTTTGTACACAGGTAACCAAGCAAACCCTATATTTTTGTACAAAGGTAACCAAGCAAACTGTTATTTTTGGAAGTTACTTGGATTTTACCTTCTTACTGTTCACATGTTTTGAACAGCTATCTTAATAAGCCATATTCATTTTTATTTCTTGGAATGGCACAATGAGGCAACTGACCCAGTCTGGATGGCGATATATCAAACCCATGATCCATGGATAACCGGTCTGATGAACTACTATCTGAGATACCATGTTTACCAGGCAGAAAACATTCATTACTTGAATTAACTCCACAAAATTAATTTATTCATTATTTAAATTAACATCAAAAAATTAATTTATTAAATAAAAGAAGATTCTATTTACCAACAAGAATTTCCAAGAAATGAGGAAACACCATTTCTTCCTTTTTAACTAATGAGTCCTGAACCATCTGATAGTCTTCAGCAATAACAAGATTTTCATATTATCTGCTGTGGTAACAAAACTGGATGCTAGATTGGCAACAACAATTTTAACTTATGACTAAGAAGACATAATTTAAAACCAATAAAACATCATTTTACAATTTCCAGAGCAAACCACATGTTGTTATGTTTTGGAAAAGTTATAACAGTAAGCTTTTCAAGATGTCTACCTTGTTGTTAGCTTGGCCCTGACTAGGACCGACAAACACCAGTATCTTCTCCCAACCAGCTGTCATCCAAAACACTGCATTAAGAACATTCCATATAGCCAGGCACTGAGGATACGAAGAATTTGCACCAACGATGAAAGATTCCTAGAAAGGTCTGAAGAGCTGGCTAAACATTTAATTTACTGAGGCTACGACAAAGACCTGATTGCGGAGGCAATCCAAAGGGCCAAACAAACAAACCGTGATGACCTACTCAGATATGGACAGAAAGAAAAGGTTGATAGGATACCATTTATTCTGACCTATCACCCAGACAATCCCAAAGTAGGTAAAATCATCGCAAACCACTGGCCAACCGTGCAATCGTCAGACATACTTAATCTAATACTTCCGAACAAACCTGTAGTAGCTTACCGGAGACCAAAATCCTAAAGAACATCCTAGTCAGGGCCAAGCTAACAACAATCGCTAGTCAAAACCAACCTAGTCAATCTGGACCCTGTGGCGATAAAAGATGCAAAACCTGTCAACATATGATAGAGACCAAGACATTCACTAGCACAGTGACTAAAGAAAAACTAAACATACATGGTCCAAACAAAACGTGCAAAACAGAGAATGTGATTTATCTCATCACATGTAAGATCTGTGGCCTTCAGTACGTGGGAGAAACTGAAAAGCTACACATAAGAATAAACCTTCATAGATCTGATTGGATGACAAAAAAGCTGTACAGAAGCCTGGTCGCAGAACACTTCTCCTCCCCTGGCCACACTTTCAGTGATATAATACTTATCGCTATTGCTAACAACCACAGCTGGAGTTCCGAAACCAGGAAGGAAAAGGAATCATACTGGATACGCCGCCTTAGAACATTGAAACCAAGCGGTCTAAACCAAGAAGACTAGAAAATGAAAACTATGCACTAGTAGAATTTAACATTTTCTAAATCTTCTTTTTATCCTTCAATTTTTACTATAAGAATAACCGGTATAGCATCAAATATCTGGGATATAATCTGCGTTACATATGTACACAAAGTAAAAATAGATGTCGCTTTGGCTTGTAGACTTTTAGGGAATTATACAACGTTTTCAGTTTCCGCAACTAGTCTATACAAGCTGGTTGTATTTATAGTTTTAGCACATGTGAAGACAGAAATGTAGAGGTTTACAAACACAACGTTTTTTAGTTTATTTGTTTGTCGTAACTATGTTTTGTATTTGCCTTTGAAAAAGACTCATTAAGAGTCGAAAGCGCTTAGGCTAGTTAGTTACTAGTTTCGTACTGTTCGTCGTCAGTTTATTGCATCTATATATATATATATATATATATATATATATATATATATATATATATATATATATATATATATATATTTATTGTTATGTATCTGCTTGTTCTAAGTAACATAAAGAAAGAGTGAAGACAACAAGCTTTGTAAATTTAGAACAAAAATAATGTATTTTCCAAGAAAACATGGAATAAAGTAAATATGTTAAACAAGACTTACAGTTTACAGAAATGATCCAAATTTTTTGTTCAAAATAGAAACACAAGTTCTGTACAAAGTTCTAAACACAGTCCGAAGTGTCTGAAGTTCTGATCCAAAATGCGGATGACCACGTCAGACAAAGGCTAACAGAAAATTCCAGAATTCACACAATAAAGCACAGTTTGTGTTTTTCCATTCCAATTTAGAATATTTTTGGGAAATGTCTTTGTCCAAATCAGTAATATTGTTCTTCAGGAAAACAATTAATTAGAAGAAATGAAATAAAATTAGCTCCATTAACAAAACATTTTGTTCTACGTAGACATACAAACAAACAACTTCTTCTGGCACAAAAATACCTTTTTAAAGTAATAGAAGTTGTATAACTAAGATGTTACAATAACTCCAACTGACTTTACAACTCTATGACTGTGTATGACTCTTGACTTCGACTGTCTGTCCGTGACTCTAAATGTCTTACAAAAAATACCTCGGTATATAAATGAAGCTAATATGTTGTTTGAATTACAAGCGCACGAGGACACATGCAATTTCGTAATACTTCTGGACATTAAGAAAGCCTAACCAAGTATCAGCCAATCGTTTGCATAGCTATTCCTGAATGTTTACTTGTAATGAATTTGTTATACACAGCACATGCTCACATGAGTCACATTTACAACTCAAGTAAACACTATGTTTTTCAACAATATATTAGACTGATATTAAAATAATCATAATAATAATCACATTTAATGAAATAAAAGGAAATACAAATTTTTTAATTTTTTTTTAAAAATTCATTCCTTAATACACACATACTTTAACTACAGGGTCGTAACAAAATATATATATATATATATATATATATATATATATATATATATATATATATATATATATATATATATATATATATATATGCATGACAGTGTGACTGATAATGTCCATGTTATAATAATTACAAACAAAATCTGATATATATTCTGGTGGTATCTTTATATTCATACTTGCCTTAAAAGTAATAAAAGCTGTCTGCCCATCTCCTGAAAATGACAAAGTAAAGTATTACTTGCATGCCAGATTATTTACCTATTAATTTTTTTTTTGTATGTTGAGATGAGAGTTCGGCAAAAGAATGGTACAGCACTCCCTCATTACAATTCTGTCTATAAAAGCAACACAGTATAATGCCTGACAGTAATGCTATCTAATAATGTCTGTAAGAGCCACACAGTATAATGCCTGACAGTGACACATTCATTTAATATCCATAATAGAAATACAGTATTGTGCATGATAGTGTGACTGATAATGTCCACAAGAGTCACACAGTATAATGCCTAATAATGTGACTGTCTCATAATGTCCACAAGATCCATTTAGTATAATGCCTAAATAATGACTCTCTCACAATGTCCACAAGAGCCAATTAGCATAATGCCTAAATAATGACTCTCTCACAATGTCCACAAGAGTCACAGTATATAATGTGACTGTCTCATAATGTCCATAAGAGCCACACATTATAATGCCTGACAATGTGACTGTCTAATAATGCCCATAAAAGCCATGCAGTATAATTCATAAATGTAAGACTAAAAATATCCATAGGAGCCACACAGTATAATGTCTAATAATATGAATGTCTAATAATGTCCAAAAAGTTACACAGTATAATGCCTGTAGTATGACTGTCTAAAAATGTCCATATAAATCAGAGATTAATGCCTGATAGTGTGATTATCTAATAATGTCCATATAAGCTATGCAGTATAATGCCTGATGTGACTGTCTAATAATGTCCATATAAGCCACACAGTATAATGCCTGATGTGACTGTCTAATAATGTCCATAAAAGTCATGGAGTATAATGCCTGACAATGTGATTGTCTAATAATGTCCATATAAGCCACACAATATAATGCCTGATAATGTGACTGTCTAATAATGTCCATATAAGCCACAAAGTATAATGCCTGACAATTTGACTGTCTAATAATATCCACATAAGCCACACAGTATAATGCCTGATGTGACTGTCTAATAATGTCCATAAAAGTCATGGAGTATAATGCCTGACAATGTGATTGTCTAATAATATCCATATAAGCCACACAATATAATGCCTGATAATGTGACTGTCTAATAATGTCCATAAAAGCCACAAAGTATAATGCCTGACAATTTGACTGTCTAATAATATCCACATAAGCCACACAGTATAATGCCTGATGTGACTGTCTAATAATGTCCATAAAAGTCATGGAGTATAATGCCTGACAATGTGATTGTCTAATAATATCCATATAAGCCACACAATATAATGCCTGATAATATGACTGTCTAATAATGTCCATAAAAGCCACAAAGTATAATGCCTGACAATTTGACTGTCTAAGAATATCCACATAAGCCACACAGTATAATGCCTGATGTGACTGTCTAATAATGTCCATAAAAGTCATGGAGTATAATGCCTGACAATGTGATTGTCTAATAATGTCCATATAAGCCACACAATATAATGCCTGATAATGTGACTGTCTAATAATGTCCATTTTAGCCACACAGTATAATGCCTGACAATGTGACTGTCTAATAATATCCATATAAGCCACACAGTATAATGCCTGATAGTGAGACTGTCTAATAATGTCCATTTTAGCCACACAGTACAATGCCTGACAATGTGACTGTCTAATAATGTCCATATATATGCAGTATAATGCCTGATAGTGAGACTGTCTAATAATGTCCATATAAGCCACACAGTATAATGCCTTTCAATGTGATTGTGTAATAATGTCCACATAAGCCACACAGTATAATGCCTGACAATGTGACTGTCTAATAATGTCCATATAAGCCACACAGTATAATGTCTGACAATGTCACTGTCTAATAATGTCCATATAAGCCACACAGTATAATGCCTGACAATGTGACTGTCTAATAATGTCCATATAAGCCACACAGTATAATGTCTGACAATGTCACTGTCTAATAATGTCCATAAAAGTCATGCAGTATAATGCCTGACAATGTGACTGTCTAATAATGTCCATAGGAGCCATGCAATACAATGCCTAATAATATGACTGTGTAATAATGTCCATAAAAGGCCATGCAGTATAACACCTAATAATGTGACTGTCTAATACTGTCCATAAAAGTCATGCAGTATAATGCCTGACAATGTGACTGTCTAATAATATCCATTTTAGCCACACAGTATAATGCCTGACAATGTGACTGTCTAATAATGTCCATATAAGCCACACAGTATAATGCCAGACAATGTGACTGTCTAATAATGTCAATATAAGCCACACAGTATAATGCCTGATAGTGAGACTGTTTAATAATGTCCATAAAAGTCATGGAGTATAATGCCTGATAGTGAGACTGTCTAATAATGTCCATATAAGCCACAGAGTATAATGCCTGACAATGTGACTGTCTAATAATGTCCATATATATGCAGTATAATGCCTGATAGTGAGACTGTCTAATAATGTCCATATAAGCCACACAGTATAATGCCTTTCAATGTGATTGTGTAATAATGTCCATATAAGCCACACAGTATAATGCCTGACAATGTCACTGTCTAATAATGTCCATAAAAGTCATGCAGTATAATGCCTGACAATGTGACTGTCTAATAATGTCCATTTTAGCCACACAGTATAATGCCTGACAATGTGACTGTCTAATAATGTCCATATAAGCCATGCAGTATAATGCCTGATAGTGAGACTGTCTAATAATGTCCATATAAGCCACACAGTATAATGCCTTTCAATGTGATTGTGTAATAATGTCCATATAAGCCACACAGTATAATGCCTGACAATGTGACTGTCTATTAATGTCCATATAAGCCACACAGTATAATGCCAGACAATGTGACTGTCTAATAATGTCAATATAAGCCACACAGTATAATGCCTGATAGTGAGACTGTTTAATAATGTCCATAAAAGTCATGGAGTATAATGCATGATAGTGAGACTGTCTAATAATGTCCATATAAGCCACAGAGTATAATGCCTGACAATGTGACTGTCTAATAATGTCCATATATATGCAGTATAATGCCTGATAGTGAGACTGTCTAATAATGTCCATATAAGCCACACAGTATAATGCCTTTCAATGTGACTGTCTAATAATGTCCATAAAAGTCATGGAGTATAATCCTTGACAATGTGACTGTCTAATAATGTCCATATAAGCCACACAGTATAATGCCTTTCAATGTGACTGTCTAATAATGTCCATAAAAGTCATGGAGTATAATCCTTGACAATGTGACTGTCTAATAATGTCCATATAAGCCACACAGTATAATGCCTGACAATGTCACTGTCTAATAATGTCCATAAAAGTCATGCAGTATAATGCCTGACAATGTGACTGTCTAATAATGTCCATAAAAGTCAATGCCTAATAATGTGACTGTCTAATAATGTCCATATAAGCCACACAGTATAATGCCTGACAATGTCACTGTCTAATAATGTCCATAAAAGTCATGGAGTATAATGCCTGACAATGTGATTGTGTAATAATGTCCATATAAGCCACACAGTATAATGCCTGACAATGTGACTGTCTAATAATGTCCATATAAGCCATGCAGTATAACACCTAATAATGTGACTGTCTCATAATGTCCACAAGAGCCACAGAGGATAATGCCTAATAATGTGACTGTCTAATAATGTTCATAAAAGGCCATGCAGTATAACACCTAATAATGAGACTGTCCAAAAAATGTCCTAAAGAGGCTCACAGTATAATACTGATAATGTGAATAATGTCTATAAGAACCACACAATGTAATGCTTGATAGTGAGATTGTTTAATAATGTCCATAAGGTCAAAAACAAAAAATGTGCTTCTGATCAACCCACCCTCCCTGTATTTTATTGCTGACCCCTAGTACCTTTTTCCCCTCTGGGTAAAAAAAAATAAAAACTAAATTTTAAAAATATTAAATTCATAAAATTTATTTGTGCATCTAAATCTATAATATATATATATATATATATATATATATATATATATATATATATATATATATATATATATATATATATATATATAATATTTAAAAAATATACCTACCTAACCTAACTATAAAACCAGTGTTATAGGAATAAAACAAATATTTGTTTGGCAAAAGAGCTACAGTGTACTGTCTGATAGTGAGACTGTTTAATAATGAAAGATATTATATGCTAATTTTAGTTTTACATAAAAAATGGTTATAACCATACCTGCTTGATAGGAGTAAAGGTTATATACAACCATACTTTCCTTATGACAGTATACCTTTTAACAGTAACAGTTACCTATAACCACAATTACCCTTAAAAAATTAATGATTATCTATAACCATACCTGCCTTATAACAATAATAATTACCTATAACCCATACCTGCCTTATATAACAGTAATGATTATCTATAACCATACCTGCCTTATAACAATAATAATTACCTATAACCCATACCTGCCTTATATAACAGTAATGATTATCTATAACCATACCTGCCTTATAACAATAATAATTACCTATAACCCATACCTGCCTTATATAACAGTAATGATTATCTATAACCATACCTGCCTTATAACAATAATAATTACCTATAACCCATACCTGCCTTATATAACAGTAATGATTATCTATAACCATACCTGCCTTATAACAATAATAATTACCTATAACCCATACCTGCCTTATATAACAGTAATGATTATCTATAACCATACCTGCCTTATAACTAATAATTACCTATAACCCATACCTGCCTTATAAGGGTATTGATTATATATAACCATACATGCCTTATAACAGTAATGATTATCTGTAATGACACCTGCCTTATAACAGTTATGATTACCTATAACCATACCTGCCTTATAACAGAAATGATTAACCATACCTGCCTTATAACAGAAATGATTATCTATAACCATACCTGCCTTATAACAGAAATAATTATCTATAACCATACCTGCCTTATAACAGTAATGATTATATATAACCATACATGCCTTATAAGAGTAATGATTATCTGTAATGACACCTGCCTTATAACAAAAATGATTATCTATAACCATACCTGCCTTATAACAGTAACGGTTACCTATAACCATATTTGCCTTTTGACAGCTATGGTTACCTAGAACCATACCTGCCTTATAACAGTAGTTACCAAGAAGCATACCTGCCTTACCTGCTTTATAACTGTAATGGTTATTTATAACCATGCCTGCCTTTTCACATGGTGTTGCAATGAAAGGCCTTTCAATGAGAAAGTGTTGTACTTAAAATGAAGAGCACATGCCACACTCTTAAACAGTATATGAATCAATAAAAATCAAATTAATGCCCAGAAATGCCCAATTATATTAACATACAATTCAGTAATAGTACCAAGATATACTTTAACCTATTTTGACAGTGATACAAAGGTAATAGAATGGATCATTTATGTCTTCTGAAGACATGAGGATTGGGGCAAAGATACTGAGGATGTTGACGGGAGACCTACAGCAGTTTCAAGGCGGATGAACAAGAAAAGCTCAGTGCTTCCCTGATGAAGGCACAACCTATGACAAGAGGGTGATTTTGATGGCAAAGCCAACTCCATGCTGGCAGGGCTCCTCAGGTTCTAGGCACTTCCTAAAGAAATTATAGTTTTCCTTTCTGAGGGAGCTGCTGGAGGCAAACCTGGTTTGCTGGTGGGAAGCTATGCTGACATTAGGTCTGTGTCGATGATAGCCGTCTTCCTGGTGTCATTCATCTCCATGAGATTGTCAGATATGCCTGTGAATATGGCGAGCACATTCCAGCTTGCAAATTAAAGAGCTGGAGTCTTCTTTGATGGCTTGTTTCTTTTGTCTCATTCTGCTTGTCTTGCTGAGCAACACAATGAGCTTGACAGGCACCATCTGAAGCGGACAGATATTATCAGGCCAACAGTTTACTGACTGGAAGCTACCCAGCTTAAAGCGGATGGTAGTCAGCCAGTGGGATACGATGATCCATCCCACCGTCAAAACTGACCTGTGGCACCCCTTCTCTATATCACTCGGGTGGAACATATAACCCATAGACTACCAGCTTCCATGTTGTTTCCTTGCTCAGGGATGAGGCTGGAGTGGCCTCACAAGGGTACAAGCCTGGGAACATAGTATGGAGATCCTGGGCTGTCCTAGGCTCCTCCACTCCAGATTTTCTGTCTGGGTTTACTCCTGTAGCCTTTCCTTTTCTCAAAAATATCCACAAGGCTGTGAAGATATCATCCAATGGCACTGCATCGGTTTCGAATTGGAGTTTCCATCTCCTAAAAGTTTTCCTTCTGTTTGACTGGCTGCCTGCCAAGGCTAAAGAGCCCAGTCTACACACCCAGATATACTGCCAGGAACTCAGCAGCACCACACAGCAGGCTTTGTGAAAATGGGCAACTGGACAAACAGATCAAAGAATGCCCTAAAGATAACTTTAATGCTAGAGTGGGTTGAGACCACAAGTCATGTCCTACCTGCCTTGTACATCATGGCACTGGAAAGATGAATGAAAACAGTCAAAGACTGCTGGAGCTGTTCACACATCATGATGTGTACATTACAAACACCTTCAAGTATAAGCAACAACACATAGTGTCAAGGAAACACCCCAGGTCTCATGGCTGGCACAAACTCAACTTGGTCATCAACAGTTGCTCTGCCCTGAACAGTGTCCTCTCCACTAAAATCTACCACAATGCAGACTGCTACTCTGACCATGCCCTTGTAAACAGCATGGTGCATCTACAGCCACTTACACCATACTGCTCCAAACCAAAAGTTCACCCTCGCCTAAACACTGTGCAGATGTCTATCCCCTCCAAGGTGGATGAGCATGTGTCTTGACAATCAAGGACAAATGAGAAGCCTTCATAGCTTACAAAAAATGCCTCAATGAATGGACACTTGCTGCCCTCAGAAGGGCCTGAAGCACCACCTAATGCATTGCTAGACAGTGTGCAAACAAGTACTGGCAGCAACTGTGAGAAGAAATCTAGTGTAGTGCCAAGTCGGGAAATATATGAGGCATATACAGTGGCATCAAGAAGGCCCTAGGCCCTACAGTGAAAGGGGATGCCCCCCTGAAATCTCTGATGGGAGAGAAAATCACAGACTGCAAGCAAAAGATGACCAGATGGGTGAAGCACTACTCAGAGCTGTACTACCAAGAAACATCAGCCACTGATGCAGCCCTAAGCGGCATACATGAACTGCCCACTATAGAGGAACTTGACAAAGGGCCCACCTTAAAGGAGCTCAGCAAAGCCATTGACTCCCTACCAAACAACAAAGCACCAAATAGTAATAGCATACCACCTGAAGGCATTAAATGTGGAAAACCAAAATTGCTACAGTCATTGCATGAGCTACTCTTCCTATGCTGGGAGGATGGGAGCAGTCCCCCGTGATGCCACCATTGTGACCCTCTACAAAAACAAGGGTGACTGCAGTGACTGTAACAATTACAGAGGAATCTCTCTCCTGAGCATCATTGGCAAAGTGTATGCCAGCATTGTCCTCAACAGGCAGCAGCTACTGGCGGACCATGTGTAGCTTCAGAGCAGGCAGGTTCAGAGCAGTGCAGCTTCAGAGCAGGCAGGTTGACA
Organism: Potamilus streckersoni; assembly: GCA_016746295.1. NCBI lineage: Eukaryota > Metazoa > Mollusca > Bivalvia > Unionida > Unionidae > Potamilus > Potamilus streckersoni. Next base: position 1,983,736 of record JAEAOA010001462.1, read on the forward strand.
AAAGACATGATATTCTCCCTCCGACAACTCCAAGAGAAGAGCATAGAGCAAGGTCAGCCACTCTACATGATGTTCAATGATTACACCAAAGCCTTTGATCTGGTCAGCATGAAGGGCCTATTTGAACTTCTTGGGAATATCAGCTGCTCTCCAAAACTACCGCAGCATGATAATCTCCTACCTGCCGATATGAAGGGTACAGTCCTGTATGATAGATCCTCCTCAGACTCCTTCTCCATTAACAGCGGTGTGAAGCAGGGCTGCTTGTTCGCCCAAAACCTTTTTGGATCTTCTCCCTGCTCCTGTCCTATGCCTCTGACACGTCCACTGATGGAGTATATCTGCACACAAGGTCTGACCGAAGGTTGTTTGATCTGGCATGACTGCACTCAAAGACCAAAGTGAGGTCAGTACTCACCAGAGGATGCTCTTTGTTGATGATGCAACTCCTGTGACTCACACCACGGATGCCCTACAGAGATTGGGAGACTATTTCGCTTATATCTGCAAGCAGTTCAAGCTCACCATCAGCCTGAAAAAGATGAACATCAGCATGCAAGATATCACCACTGCCCCATCCATCAAAATTGACAGTGTTACCCTGGAAGTAATCAACAACTTCACTTACCTGGTATCAACCAACAGCAAAACTCTTTTGCTTGATGTGTAGCTGAGAGAAGGCTTGGAAAGGCTAACACCATCATTGCCAGACAAACAAAGAGGGTGTGGGAAAACAACTCGCTGACAGTGCACACCAAGACTCAAGTCTACCAGGTATGTGTTCTCAGCACCCTTTTATATGGAAGTGAAACCAGGAGCACCTATGTTTGGCAAGAGCTTCAACTCAACTCCTTCCATATACAGTGCCTGAAATGCATCCTGAAAATCAGCTGGCAAGACCACGTCCCACACAGCTTGATCCTTCTTTGTGCAAGTATCCCCAGCATGTACTCCCTGCTGAGCAAACACTGTCTTTGATGGCTGGGACATGTACAATGCATGGAGGATAGAAGGCTGCCAAGGGACATCCTATATGGACAGCTGCCTACTAGCACCAGAAGAGTCTGCCACCCCTCACTCCGCTTCAAGGATGTGTGCTAGAGGAACATGAAGGCATGCAGCATTTCACTGACAGCTGGGAAGTGCAGGCTGTGGACTGACGGGCATCATAGGTATAACAGACTCTGATGTGAGGAGAGCCACAACAGATGCCAAAAACCCTGGAGACAGATGACACTCCAAGGGTGCAAGTCGCAAAGCTGCTCATGATTATAATAGAAAGACAAGAAAGACATCAAAGTTTCAAAGTTCTTACTAAATGGGCATTTAAGATGATAGGAAAACTACCAGAATATGCAAGTCGAAACTAGAGGAATGATAAAAATTATACTTGTATAATAATATGCCAATGCATCCCACCTATACAATTTCAAGATAAGATCATTTTTTTCCTCTTAACTGCTGAATACTGAAAGTATCTCTGATATTCTTCAGAGATGACAAGATTTTAGGTGAGCACAAAGATCTGTCAATATGTATATCTTTTGATAGTGACTGAGAAAATAAAAACTAAAAGATGTGTTCACAATATTCAGTCTTACTCTGCATTCAGCTGTATGACAAAATGGCCAATAGTGCTAAAAGATATTGCAGAGCAAAGTGATTTGTTGAGATGTGCATCTTCTGAAGATAGCAATCCAAAGAAAACTTTGAGGCTACTTGCACTTTGAGGTGAGAATTTCTAAGCAATTCTGGGTGAATCCCTAAAGAAGATGACAGTTTCAGTGCACAAGACATCCATCCTAAAATGCATCATGTTTGATAGCATTGGAATCTGAGAACAATTTTTACCAAGTCTATATTACATCATCAAAAGTATGTCACATCTACATTTTCTGTGCAAGAAATGATTAATCAAAAGATGTCAAGTGTAAGACTGATGTTAATATATTAAAGTAGTAAAGCAGTTGCATGGATGGACACAGCTTTTTTGCACATTTGAATAAATACTGGAAAACTGATCATTGGGACCCTCTGTGTGACTTGGAATTGTAATGTAGCATTAAAACATTTCAGTCATATCACTATAATGTCTGCAGTGTGGCAGTTTATAGTGGTGTCTACCACTGGAGCTTCATGCTAGACATCTTGTTGCACTCAGTCACATTATCCTCACACCAGGCCAACCAGTCCTAACACTAACCTCTTAATGCTGAGTGCCATGTGAAGCAGCTGTTTGTACCATTTTTATAAGTCTTTGGTATGACTCGGCTGAGTTCGAACCCATAACCTCCTGCATCCAAGGTGGATGCTCTAATCACTAAGCCACCAGAGTGGTCTCTAATTTTGATGCACACTCAACTCCTAAAAGAGTTTTAATGATGTTTTGGATATAATTTTGCTGGCAGCTGGCGAACAGATATTGGAAATAAAAGCTAAACAGGATTTTTTAGTTTGTTGCAAATAAATTCTAAAATCACAGCATCTCCATTTTTAAATGTGACACACAAATGCATCCAATGTACAAGACTGATGTCAACAGATGAAGATATGACAGTATGAGAAAAATAGATTGATCTATCCATGAAATGATCATTAAATTTTATCCCAAGTTCAGACTCCTTCATAGGTCTCATCATGTGGTAGCAGCAGACCATACATTGATCCCTAAGATTTGCTACAGATCTCCACGTTTTTACACAGTATTCCTGTCACCAATCATAAAGGTGTCACATCTTGCACTATGGTAAATCCACTCACTAAAAGTTCTTCAGTTTGACAAAAACATTCTTTGATTTGTTGATAAAGATGTCTGATTTAATTTTCCTTCCACTTTCTAACTGATGGCATTGGATAAAACTGTTTCTTACAAGTTCATCATTGTAGTTGTCAATACTCAGCCTGAACTGCAGCTTTGCGATGATTAATTTAGTTGTGAACATTTTTACTGTAACTTGTTTTGTCAGTAATAAAATTCTTCTGCTGATGACACTCTGTAATTGTTTGTACTAAATTTGACTTGGTTAACTCTAATGAGTGTCGACATGATAATAACCCAAGTCATGACATGTGACAAACATATGCATTTAAAGTTTAGGCTCAAACACAGTGAATGCATTCAAAAAACATACAGTTTGGGAACCTGTCTTGTATGTTTTCATGAATATTCCACATACACTGTACTGCTTTCACTGAGGAGTCATACCTGTATGGTATGTTTTCATGAATAATCCACATACACTGTACTGCTTTCATTGAGAAGTCATACCTGTATGGTATGTTTTCATGAATAATCCACATACACTGTACTGCTTTCATTGAGAAGCTATACCTGTCTGGTATGTTTTCATGAATAATCCACATACACTGTACTGCTTTCATTGAGAAGCTATACCTGTCTGGTATGTTTTCATGAATAATCCACATACACTGTACTGCTTTCACTGAGAAGTCATACCTGTCTTGTATGTTTTCATGAATAATCCACATACACTGTACTGCTTTCACTGAGAAGTCATACCTGTCTTGTATGTTTTCATGAATAATCCACATACACTGTACTGCTTTCATTGAGAAGCTATACCTGTCTGGTATGTTTTCATGAATAATCCACATACACTGTACTGCTTTCATTGAGAAGTCATACCTGTCTGGTATGTTTTCATGAATAATCCACATACACTGTACTGCTTTCATTGAGAAGCTATACCTGTCTGGTATGTTTTCATGAATAATCCACATACACTGTACTGCTTTCATTGAGAAGCTATACCTGTCTGGTATGTTTTCATGAATAATCCACATACACTGTACTGCTTTCATTGAGAAGTCATACATGTCTGGTATGTTTTCATAATATTCCACATACACTGTACTGCTTTCATTGAGAAGTCATACCTGTCTTGTATGTTTTCATAATAATCCACATACACTGTACTGCTTTCACTGAGAAGTCATACCTGTCTGGTATGTTTTCATAATAATCCACATACACTGTACTGCTTTCATTGAGAAGTCATACCTGTATGGTATGTTTTCATGAATATTCCACATACACTGTACTGCTTTCATTGAGAAGTCATACCTGTCTGGTATGTTTTCATAATAATCCACATACACTGTACTGCTTTCATTGAGAAGTCATACCTGTCTGGTATGTTTTCATAATAATCCACATACACTGTACTGCTTTCATTGAGAAGTCATACCTGTCTGGTATGTTTTCATAATAATCCACATACACTGTACTGCTTTCATTGAGAAGTCATTGTCATGTGAAAAAATATTAAATGAATGATACTATCACAACTGTTGATAAAAAAGCAGAAGACTAAATATTTATCCAGAACACATATCTGAACCTGACAACACTGTGTAATTTATCCACAAGTTATAAACTTTCAAGGAAAACAAGACAACACAAATCTTTTTTTATCTCAAGTATTATGAACACCAGGGAGAATCTTTTTGGATACATCAAGCCTATGCATGTAATACATTTTAAATGAGATTCTGAGCATTGTTCAATCTGTCCAAACTCGCCACTGAAAATTCAGTTAACAAAACCAGAAATCATCTGAGATACTCAAATTAATTCATGAATAAGTAGGAATATGGTTTAACATCATGTCAGTACAATAATGACAGTGCAGATAAAAAGTTTTCCTAAAAATTTAGAGATACAAACCCAACAAAAAAATTAGATTAAAACAACAAAGTTTAGATTTTTTGTGACAAGTGCAGAGAACTGATGAACATCTTATACCCCATCCACATATTACAACAAAATGTGTAGAGTATTAAGTTGCATGTCACATATTACAACAAAATGTGTAGAATATTAAGTTGTATGTCACATATTACCACAAAAAGTGAAAAGTATTAGGTTGCATGTCACATATTACAACAAAATGTGTAGAGCATTAAGTTGCATGTCACATATTATGACAAAAAGTGTAGAGTATTAAGTTGCATGTCACGTATTACAACAAAATGTGTAGAGTATTAGGTTGCATGTCACCTATTACAACAAAATGTGTAGAGCATTAAGTTGCATGTCACATATTATGACAAAAAGTGTAGAGTATTAAGTTGCATGTCACGTATTACAACAAAATGTGTAGAGTATTAAGTTGCATGTCACATATTACAATAAAAAGTGTAGAATATTAAGTTGCATGTTGCATATTACAACAAAATGTGTAGAGTATTAAGTTGCATGTCACATATTACAAAAAAATGTGTAGAGTATTAAGTTGCATGCCACGTATTATAACAAAATGTGTTGAGTATCAAGTTGCATGTCACATATTATGACAAAGAGTGTAGAGTATTAGGTTGCATGTTACATATTACGACAAAAAGTGTAGAGTATTAAGTTGCATGTCACATATTACAACAAAATGTGTAGAGTATTAAGTTGCATGTCACATATTAAAACAAAATATGCAGAGTATTAAGTTGCATGTCACGTATTACAACAAAAAGTGTAGAGTATTAAGTTGCATGTCACCTATTACAACAAAATGTGTAGAGTATTAAGTTGCATGTCACATATTACAACAAAATGTGTAGAATATTAAGTTGTATGTCACATATTACCACAAAAAGTGAAAAGTATTAGGTTGCATGTCACATATTACAACAAAATGTGTAGAGTATTAAGTTGCATGTCACATATTACAACAAAATGTGTAGAGTATTAAGTTGCATGTCACATATTAAAACAAAATATGCAGAGTATTAAGTTGCATGTCACGTATTACAACAAAAGTGTAGAGTATTAAGTTGCATGTCACATATTACAGCAAAATGTGTAGAGTATTAGGTTGGATGTCACATATTACAACAAAATGTGTAGAGTATTAAGTTGCATGTCACATATTACAACAAAATGTGTAGAGTATTAGGTTGCATGTCACATATTACAACAAAATATGCAGAGTATTAAGTTGCATGTTACATATTACAACAAAAACTGTAGAGTATTAGGTTGCATGTCACATATTATGACAAAAAGTGTAGAGTATTAAGCTTCATGTCACGTATTACAACAAAATGTGTATAGTATTAAGTTGCATGTCACATATTACAACAAAATGTGTAGAGTATTAGGTTGCATGTCACATATTACAACAAAATGTGTAGAGTATTAAGTTGCATGTCACGTATTACAACAAAATGTGTAGAGTATTAAGTTGCATGTCACATATTAAACAAAATATGCAGAGTATTAAGTTGCATGTCACGTATTACAACAAAAAGTGTAGAGTATTAAGTTGCATGTCACATATTACAACAAAAAAGTGTAGAGTATTAAGTTGCATGTCACAAATTACAACAAAATGTGTAGAGTATTAAGTTGCATGTCACATATTGCAACAAAATGTGTAGAGTATTAAGTTGCATGTCACATATTACAACAAAATGTGTAGAGTATTAAGTTGCATGTCACCTATTACAACAAAATGTGTAGAGTATTAAGTTGCATGTCACATATTACAACAAAATGTGTAGAATATTAAGTTGTATGTCACATATTACCACAAAAAGTGAAAAGTATTAGGTTGCATGTCACATATTACAACAAAATGTGTAGAGTATTAAGTTGCATGTCACATATTACAACAAAATGTGTAGAGTATTAAGTTGCATGTCACATATTAAAACAAAATATGCAGAGTATTAAGTTGCATGTCACGTATTACAACAAAAGTGTAGAGTATTAAGTTGCATGTCACATATTACAGCAAAATGTGTAGAGTATTAGGTTGGATGTCACATATTACAACAAAATGTGTAGAGTATTAAGTTGCATGTCACATATTACAACAAAATGTGTAGAGTATTAGGTTGCATGTCACATATTACAACAAAATGTGTAGAGTATTAAGTTGCATGTTACATATTACAACAAAAACTGTAGAGTATTAGGTTGCATGTCACATATTATGACAAAAAGTGTAGAGTATTAAGCTTCATGTCACGTATTACAACAAAATGTGTATAGTATTAAGTTGCATGTCACATATTACAACAAAATGTGTAGAGTATTAGGTTGCATGTCACATATTACAACAAAATGTGTAGAGTATTAAGTTGCATGTCACGTATTACAACAAAATGTGTAGAGTATTAAGTTGCATGTCACATATTAAACAAAATATGCAGAGTATTAAGTTGCATGTCACGTATTACAACAAAAAGTGTAGAGTATTAAGTTGCATGTCACATATTACAACAAAAAAGTGTAGAGTATTAAGTTGCATGTCACAAATTACAACAAAATGTGTAGAGTATTAAGTTGCATGTCACATATTGCAACAAAATGTGTAGAGTATTAAGTTGCATGTCACATATTACAACAAAATGTGTAGAGTATTAAGTTGCATGTCACATATTACAACAAAAGTTGTAGAGTATTAAGTTGCATGTCACATATTACAACAAAAAGTATTAAGTTGCACATCATGCTATTAAGTAAAAAGCTGTGAATTACGCTGAATGGAAGCTGTCTTTGTAGCAGGCTCTGATGAAATGGTCGAGTCCCACAGCGGAGCAGAACTTTCTGCTAATCCTTGTTGCAGAGATGCGCTAATTGTGACAGTGTCACTGGCAACACTGAACAATGCAATGCTGACATTGTAGTTATCACCTGATCTTAATATGGCTGGTGCTGCCACAATATATGACCTGAAACGATAAATTATACAGAGCTATAATATACAAACCCAAGAACAATTAACACTGTTGTATGATTGAAAAAAAATCCTATCCAACCTTAAACTTTTACCACAATTCAAGACCTTCCATCCCTCGACCTGTGGTCAGCCAGAGTGAATTTCCCATGATGTCACAATGCTGACAGTTTAAACACACCATTGATTAAAACATTTCCATGTTTGAGATTCCAATAAGGAAAAAAAAAAATTAAAAATACAAGCAATCAAACACAGTACATTGGCATATAAAACCAATCCAACTTTCAATTTCTCTCAAGAAGTTTTGTTCTGGTAGCAATATTAAACTTTGCAATAAACTTGCTTGAAAGCAATCCAAAGCAATAACATTGAATAATGTAAAAAGATGAGGAAACAATGAAAAAGTACTAATTTTATTCACCTGAAACTTTCACTGTGACCTTGTTAAACAAATTTGGTGACCAAAGGAGTGAAATTAGGTCCAGCTGCCAAATAATTATCCAAGTTCAAGTTTGGAATAGAATGATGCCATATCCAGCAATATTAACTAGAATGCTATGTCTATTAGGATATATCCCAGAGAGTAAAAACTCCTCAAGGGGCCTCTGTAAGGTATGTGTAGTAGTCTTTTCATTTCCAGTAAGGTCAAAAACAATTGCAATGGTTTTAAAATTAGGGTAAGCAGGTTTATGTTTTTAACATCATATTTAATGCAATTTTTTTCTACTACTGCCTGACTGGAAACACAGAATTGTTTTTAGTATAAGAGTACATATGATTATTGGAAGGATATCTTAATGTTTAGGACCCAGGGTCTAATTACTTGGAGATCCCTGAAAGCCCAATTCAACATACATGCCAACCCCTGGTGAGGAAAAAGTGTAATCCAAGTGGACAAAAAGAGTAATCCACATATAACATAATTTATTCAAAACATTATCAAATAATTAGAAGATGTTTTATCCAGTGGAATCTACTGTTAATTCTGGTAATGAAGGAAGAGCAAAATGACCCTGCCCATTTTCATTGTCAAAGTCTCTTACACGGACTGGGTACAACATTTTGTCATCATAATCACTACTCCTGTATGTTGCAATTAATAAAGGGACCAATTTTCATGGCTTCTGCAATTTTAAGTGATGTACCTTCTGCTCAACACTTAACAACATTAGAAGATTTTGTTCTTGCACATGCATATTTTCTGCAATTTAGGTGTCAGGAAGCATCCATTGGATCAAAGGACCAAAGTTGTATTCTACCACTAGGGGTAGTCAGTGTTCTATTAAGAACTCTGCAGATATGCCCCTGCATTAATAAAATTAATTTCCACAATTTAGTTCTGCTGTAAAAAAGAAGTTACCTTAGTATTGGAGTTAGCAAAATGCACTAATTCAAGGCATTTGTGTTTGACACTGACCAATATTAAAATCCTTTCCACGCAGCCTGCAATGGGTGTGAAACTATAATGGAACACTCTATTGTTTAATTCATGTACTCATCTCTGAGTCATTATTTTTTTTTTTCATAATCCATCTGTGAAATCATTTGAGAAACATTTTTGCTGTTACATATGCATCGACTAGAATAAGTTGGACTTAATTTTTACAGCCAAATACCTACATAATGGTTCTGTACCTCATATGATTTATAACAAAGAATATGTGAGCAAAAATTAAAAATTAAAAAACCAATCTGTTCTCTCCTAAACCAGACAGCTACTATAAATAGAAACTGAGGTCAAAAGTTTGAAAATACAAAATAGCATGTTTCTTGGAAATAGGGCAGCTGCTATAAATAGAACAACACTGTTAGGAAAGTCATCACTAGTCTACAAACAAGTGTACTTTTATGTCATAGTTACACAAAAGCTGTCTTTTCTAGAATACATTTTGTGGAATTAGTGAGATGTTAATAAAAATGAGAAAACAAATTAATTTTTTTGGAGGGGGATATACCAAAAAAAGTGTAGTCCAAATACATTTACACATAAGAAATAATTTAGTGAAAAAAGCATAAAAAAGCATAATGATTACACCAAAAGCTTAATGGTTGATTCATTCACATTAGAAATTCACATTTTCATGCATAGTAATTTTTCATATATATATATATATATATATATATATATATATATATATATATATATATATATATATATATATATAATTCCAGATTTGAATTCAGTATAAATTCCAGTGAATGTCTTATCCAAGAATTTTATCAGAGCACTTTTTTATTAAAAAAAATAAATAAAAATAAATAATAAATAATCACTTGATTTCAATAATATGAACCAAAGAAGATTCCAGCCCCAAACTACTGGTCAAAACATATAATATACTTAAAAGTACTAGATGTTAAAGCACAAAAGACCAAGTCCTCACAAGTACAAGATTATAAAGTTCTCTACTTGACCTTAGGTCAAAATCAGCATATTCTATATAAAAAAAGACATCACCTAATGGAAAATAACCTTCCAGAATGATCCTGATGTTTACAAAATCAAAACCATATCCTGTAAAATTCACTTAGCAAAGACCAAAACCCTGATCCAAAAAAACACATATACATCTTCTGTTAATAAAGATCCTGATATTAAGCCCATATGCATAGAGATTAATTTAGCTATGTATTAGCTGTTTACATAAAATGAAATTTCAAAAAGTCTATCAGATAAAATAAGAAATGAACTCAATTATGTACACTGTCAAGTCCAGCATACAAAGTTAAAATACAAAAGCATGTAATGACATTTTTAAAACATTTTTAACTAACAAGCAAATAATTAAATTAAATATACATAACACTATAGCTTCCAAGTTATGAGCCCAGGATTTTATAGCCCATGGGCATAGGGATAGACAGTGGAAGCCAACAACAGTTGCACATATAAATTTATCTTTGACAAAAGTATATAGGGATTTAGGGTAGGGATCACAACAGTTTGCATCATATGCAAATATCTAGGAGACTGGAATGAATCCTAAGCATTTAACATTAAGGCACCCACATGACAAGTTTTATGACACACCATCACTCAGTTTTGTGTTAAAGACTGTAACTGGATGTTCTGTATTTAGACAGATGCAAGTCCAAGCACTTTTGACCTTTGACCCAGGAAAACTTAGGACTTTACCATGCCAACAAAAGGGTTACTGAATGGATGATGGGTAATAAACAATGAATAATACTGGACTATGAAAACAATGCCTTTCTCTAATATATGTACAGTGTATATCTCACCATTGCCACATTAGTGCAGCAGGGTCAGATAAATTATGTACCTGTGAACTAAGGGCTACTACAATCCTGTTACCATACTGGGCTACTACATAAATATTGAATTCTTGTCATGTAGCCCACTGGGCTAAATTGTACTGATTTTAAACTTGCTTCACATTTCACTTTTCGCAAATAAAATGATTGTAAATGACTTCTAAGAAGGAACAAATTTAGTTCCTGACACAGCCTAGTATCCTGGACCTCTGTCAAATAACCAACAATTCAGGAATCTTTAAAATTAGGGCTTTTTTATCCTTGGAACCCACTGCACATTCTTCAGTTCTGGACTGATTAGTTCTGGAACCCAATGTACACCTCTGCTCTACTGACACTAAATCAAATAAGGCAAACAAACACAAATGTGTGTTTCCTATTGGACAGCTTTTAGAATTTGAGTAGGAAAGTATTTTTTTTAAAAAAAAACAAACATTTATAGATACTTAATTTGATTGGAGGGCACCATGAAAAAGTGCTAGGGTTGGCAATGAAATGCATGAATGGGTAGGCTGACCAGAAACACATTTTGTGGGTGGTGTCAGTAACCTAAGATCTGTTGTAGTACAAAGTCAGCACTCTGATTTAATCCCACAATGAAAGAAAACAGGTAATTGCAAATGAAGAAGTAACAAGCAAGATTGTTGCTAACACTTTACAAGTAGCTACCAAATTTTACCTATAAGAACAAAAAACCCCATAAATGTTTGATTACTGAGTGTACCAGAAGTGGACTCCATTAATACCAGTTGCATCTTGAGTGAGGTTATGTGGTTTCGCACAATTTGTAGTCTAGTTTTCCTAAACATTTTCATTTAATATCTACATTGGCATTTGCATATGCCCAAGTCACCAATTTTCAAACAAGATATGCCAGTGAAAAGAAAGTATAAATGATGTTAACCTAGCCATAGATAGGACCCTGTACACTTTCTTACTAGTGAAGCAAATAATCTCACATTAAATAAGGTTTATCTAATGAGTGAAGCACTGATTCCCATCCAGTCTTGATGGTATTTAGCACTTCTGAAAAATTTTCATGCATTTCTGGAAGACAATGAGATTAAAGAAAAACAAAAATTAACATACTTTCTCTGAGCTTTTTAATTTAACCCTTTGCTATCAAATTCTTTTTCTTGTGAGTTTTTTTATATTCACCACAACCTGTGTTGAAAGACTCTCAGTCTTTATTAGCTTATAATAACTACAAATTTTGAAAACAATATAGTAGAAGTCACATATGGCTCATTTTAGAGAATTGGATTACACATGCCTTTAAATTGCATTTATTTATTTTATTTGTGCCTTGTCCATCCAAATTCCCTTGAAGATTATTGTACAAATTCCACAAAAAAATGCTTAATGGCAAATTAAATGATAATGTACTATGACATTTTTTGGCAATAAACTTTGACATTTTTTGGCATAGTCAGGCAAGGGGGGTGATCTATTTTAAACCAGGGTGATCTATTTTAAACCAGTTTTGCGAAAGCTGTGACTGAAGAGGAAACACACCTGGAGTAGGGACAAAGTTGTACTAAAAGGTAAAAGGTAAAAAAGAGACACAACAATATGTCATTTATAAACATTGACTGTGAAAACACCAGCAAAGCAAATTGGTCAAATTAATTGGAGGCAATTATGTAACTTCTATCTTTTATTTCAATTCCCACATAACTGTACTAGATATAAACTGGGTATCTCATCCAAAACCCTAAATTGTATTAGGACAACAGCATGATTAAGCCCCTCCAAGGCCCCCCATATGAGTCTAAACAAAATGCAAAATCAACTTTGTTGAATCGACAGTTTCATTACTAATTACCTTCCACAAGGATCTTATCACTGAATCACCATCATCGTCAGACATAATAGGATTTGTATTAGCTACACCCCTTTATTTTTACTAATGCAGTTTTTACTTGAAATCACAAGCTATTTATGTCACACAAAATTTGAGTGCCTTGAATCATCATCATCGTCAGACAAAATAGGGTTTGTATTAGCTACACCCCTCTATATTTATTAATGCAGTTTTTACTTGAAATCACAAGCTATTTATGTCACATGAAATTTGAGTGCCTTGCACTCCACAATACCTAACATTCACATAAAATTACTATACCCAACATGCTGGGTTTTTACATATCACATCTGACTATTTAATGCCTATGTGCTTTTTAATAACTCACTAGGATTTGCAGGTACAGTAAAAAAAGTTCAATAATTTAAAACAGCCACCTGTCAAGATATTTTTAGTGTCTCAGCTTTTGCTATTATATAACTTTCATCATCCTGAGAGAACATGTACAGATTAATCTTGCCACTGAGAAAAATGGAGTCTAGCAACTTGATAAAATTTACATATGAGACTATTGTTTTATCGACATATCATTTTTTCAGTTCATCATCCCCTGTGAACTATGTGTATTTATTCTGAGATACTGGATTGCAAAGATTATAAAAAGTTTCAAAAAGTGAGTCTGTAACCCAAGTAAGCTTAATAAAATGTTCTGAATTTTCTGTGCAAAACAGAGACAATTATATCTTATTTCTGTTTTTGAAACATGTTCTGTACTTTTTTCATTGTCAAGCATAACTGTCATATGCTAACCTCAGAAAAGAATTCTTTTCATCTTTAATGTAGTATCCTCTACTGTCATATCTTCCATTACTTTTCTTATTTCACACAAAATTTACTGAGTATTCTTTTACATATCTCACAACTCTATTTAGTATTTTTTTATAGCTATGTGTGGGCCAGTGGCAACTAAATTAGGGAATTAGCTGGTAGAACAAACAAAGAAATGTCAAGGCAACATATTTATTCAATTGTTTCTTTTCACTGTCTCCGAATTCCCTCATTCAAATTCAAAAGCTCTCTGTGTATATATATATCAGCCTAGCAGACTTCACAGGAGACTTACTGCTATCATATTTTTATAACTGGCTTTATTGTTTCTGGTACACATAATCTGTTTTCTACATTAAACTATACATTTGATGTCTCACTAATGAGTTGTCCAGAAGTTGATTTGAAAACATAAATTGTTATAATATATTTGATCAGACTCACACTCATTTTCAACCTTAACCTCCAAATATAAATCCTAAATAAATGAAGTTTATAGGTAAGGGTTGTAAAAGATTATCAGAATTCAAGTATAAAATATATATTTCTTTTAAAACAATATGCAAATTATTCTTGCTAATTATAGAAATTTTATCTACTATCCTGTCTCGAATATCGTCAACATTTTCAAAATCTAAAACTAATTATAAATCTTATAAATAATCATTTAATTAATTTACAAAAACACAATGTCTGTTGTTCCCACTTACTACATAGACCATGGAGCCAGACTTGCCAAATGATTAATGTCCATAAGGCCATGGGGTGAGTGTGCTGTAAAATTTTTACTTGTATTGTTTTTAGACTGCAGAAGCAAAACAAAAACTTTTCAACTTTTAACCTATATTCCTCTAACTCACAGAACAGTATTTATTAATTAAATCAAAGTCTCTGCATATCTCAGCTGAGGGCCTCTCATTCCTGAAACTCTAGCAAAGTTGTAACTGTTTTCAGTTAAACCAGATGAACCAAAAATTTTCTCATTCACGCAATTCACTGCTTCCTCAACACTTTCTGGGTCTAATGAATCAGCATCAGCTAATCTGATCTCCATTTACAGGTTTAATATAAAATTATAAAAACTTTTTTACAACTCTAATTGATCAACAAATATTATAAATTACAATCACATTAAATCAAAAAAATGTGATAGCACGCCAGACCTATACTAGGTCATCATGTGTATATATCTGAAACATTGATAAACCTGGATATAAACCTCTAGCATTGACATCATAAATCCAGAACTACAGGTACTTGTTTGTGGCTACTTTAGGATCAAGTGTATTTTGCTGAGAGATATAAAAATCACCAATAAATATTGGTGATTTTTATATCTCTCAGTAAAATACACTTGGTCCTAAAGTAGCCATAAACAAGTATAAAGCATAGTTCATGTTGAATCATCATTCAATTGTTTCCAGGCAATAATGTGTCCAAGAGCCTAATCTGACATAGTAGTTTCCAGATTGTTACTGGATACTCTATTTTGATCCATAAGTTACTTGTTTCTGTGTCGCACTCTAACTCATCAGGTAGAGGGCAGTTAAAAGCAAATGCATAACTTGTGATTATTTTCCCAATAATAACTTGACACTATTGCAAAAAAACTGCTGCACTTAATTCAGCATCCATGTACAATTTATTTGTAACATCCAATGGGGAAGCTGGATTAGAAGTAGCTGTTATTTTATTTAAGCCCATATTTAATATTCCTGCCATCATATCACCAGATTTTGCTACTCATGATGTAATATTTCATGATATCATATCATTGAGATAATTTTTATTTGTTAAATCGGATGTTGCTGATGCAATTATCAATGTAGTTATTCAATCCCATTTCTAGATTTCTGACCATAGTGTCACCAGGTTTTATTACAAAACTGTCCATGACAAGCTTTACATTTGTTACAGCTCAGTTTACAGCTAGTTTCTATCTACACAGTCAATCCACAGCAGGATAAATACAAGCTGCTCAATGAATACAACAAAACACTAAAGTGACACAGGTGATGATATATTTATTATAAAACAACCCAAAGAATTAATTCCAATTGCTGAGCCAGATTCTAAGGAGCATAAATTGATTGTCTTTGATGTCTTTCTGCTTAGCAATGCAAAGATTGGAAAGATAAAATTGTATTTTTCACAATTGAACAGAAAAAATGTAAAGCAGTTTACCTAGCTCGAGGGTTTTAGACATGGATTGATTTATCAGGTAAAATACAGGACAAGACAATATTGACATAAAAAAAACAGCATGAGAACAGAGCTGGGGTATATAAAAGACAAATTTGTTGAACTTTATCGTAATGCTACTGGTGATGGCAGACACACCATCTTACTTGATAAACTAGCAATAGATCAAAATCATATGTTTAGATGTGGAAAAGATACGTTTTTGGACTGTGAAAATTAATCTAACAGTGAACACATAAAAATTAGTCTGATATGGTCAAAACCTAAGTGACTGAGGTTGTACTTGGCAACCATCCAGATATTTCTGTGGAATCACCAGAACATCAAGGTCTACAAGTTATTCTTAAAGAGGAGCAAAAACAGATGCATAACAAATTATTGAAAAAAAAGGTGATCCTGTGGCACAACAGGTTGTGGTTTTATGAAAAACTGGAAGAGTGGATCTAGTAGAAGAAAGATTAGAAACAAAACGAGTTAAAGAATGATGAAAACTGGAGAAACTTAACAGTTGAAAAACAAAGTTGATTAAGCCATACTGAAAAAGCAACAAAAATAATTAGCAACAATTTTAGATATGACAAAATTGTAGATCTGGAAAGTAATGTATTTGAATCAGAAAAACTTATAACATTTGGTAATATCATAAAACTGGAAGATGCAGAGATTAATAGGTATATTGAGTTATTAACAAATATAAAAATTTTGAATGACTGATTACTGTGATATTATCCATAATGATTTTAATGATTTTTTGGAAGTGTATATTCTTGCCAAAAAACACCAAAAAGAGTTATCACTGAAATGTATATTACTATTTTGGAAAATATTTAAAAAAATCTGACAGAAAAATATTATTGGAAAACTAAATTACTTACATTAGCAAAAAACTATCAATCTGTATCATTAGGTAGTGGAATGAAAATCTATAACTCTCAATCTGAAATATTCAACCAGTTGATGCTGTTAATAGCATCAAAGGAAGCTGGAAATATGAACACAGAAATCAATAATGAAATTGTTGAAATTTTAACATAATCACAGATCAAACAGTTATTATACATCCGATGAATATTATATTTAACACAATGATCTTATCATAGTGATTTAATTCAGCGAATTAATTCACTAACAGCAAAACACAAACTGCAGGCAGTTTAGTTTTATCTATCAGATAAAATAGGAATGTTAGTACTATATTACTGCTCGATTCATCACAGACTACGGCAGACCGTGCAAACTTTTCTTTATTTATAATCTATGAATCAAGCTGTACTCAGGAATGCAATATGAAATATTAATGGTTTAAATTACTGCATGGCATACTATGGCAAGTATCAGGACTAATTTGAATAACGATTTTACATTTCAATAGATCCAGCCAGCTGGGCACTTATATTATTATAAGTTATATAAGTTATTATATAGTTACAGATCTAAATAAAGCAAAAACGTTACTGATTACAACTAAAGTCAAATTAATCCCCATCAGACAATTTTAGCTTATTCCAAACTATAATGCACAGCATGCCAGAATCACTTTGAAAAACAATTAATAATTGATTTCAATACCGCCAATAGCATTGGATCATTGTTAAGTTTTGCTTGAAAACAGTTCTGAATTGCAAAGTGCATCAATTTCATAAGAGGATGAATATAAACAAAATAATAACAAATTTACTGTAAGTAAAACCTCTGGAAAAATATGCAAGCCAAATACTGTCAGCAAGTCTCAAGGATACAGGCACTGGTAAGACTAACACAGGTTTAGGTGATCTCTGCAAGTATGCTGTAGGGGACTGCCTAGCTATTTGGCTCAGCGGTGAATGAGTTAATGGATATAACAGAAGTAAATTTGATTTTAATAAACTGCTTTATTGCCAGCAAGTCATACATGGCATGTGATAGTAAAGGTCAGACTGTTTATTCTGTTTTCCCTAAACCAAGTTCATTAATACAAATAAATCCAAGACAGATAATCTACTATCTTGTTAGTGTTGAAAATCAAATACCTTCCATCACGATGACACTGACTAATCAATCCAGCCAGCAGCTGAATCTTAGTAACAAAATTGTAACATATTATCTGCACCTGAGATCAGGTAACTAATCACAGTGAGCTCTGCTAATCACAATCAGTTTTATCAGGAGTTTTGTATAACAAAATGAAACAACAAAATATTTATCGGAGAAACATTGTATTGGTTTCTTTGGTAATATATTCTCTAAAATAATAGAAAATGTACCTGGAATTGCTAATATGATAGCACCTATCACATTAGACGCATTTAAAACTTGACCGAATAGGCCTCCTCTGCAGAAGATCATTGATATAATTAGGTATGCAATATCAACAGCATTGGTGAAAAGAAATAGGGATAAAAACAAAAAAAAATTTAAATATCATTAACATTATAAACTACTAAGGAACTGATACAAACAAAAGAAATCTGCTATCTCCACCAGATGAAGAAATTATTAGAAAATTAGCAATTAAAACTAGACCTTGGAGTACTAGCTGTCAAAATTTTTACCTTGACCTTATGGAGGAAAAACAAACAGATAACAACATAATTTAAATGAAAATTAAAACGAACCAAATAAAACAGGCCAAAATTTTTAACACAAGAGACAAGGACTTATTTCTGTTGCCACACAAAGCTGTACTTAAAGTACAAGGTAGTATAATGGCTGTTGACACTTCTAAATAGTGGCTGGAGTTGGTTTAGAACTAAATAATCAGGCTGTAGATGGTATTTATATGCCATTAGCAAACTCAGTCTATTATTCCTTTTACTTCAACTTATAATGATAGCATTATTAAATGATGAAATTTTACTAAAAGTTCAATTCAAATAACTATGATGCTTCCACTTAGCACAATATTTGGATTTTGCAGAGACTACATTAACTCATTAACCACTGAACCAAATAGCTAAGCAGTCCCCTACAGCATACTTGCAGAGATCACCTAGACCTGTATTAGTCTTACCAGTGCCTGTATCCTTGAGACTCACTGACCGTATTTGGCTTACATATTGTACCAGAGGGTTTACTTACAGTAAATTTGTTATTATTTTGTTTATATTTATTTAATTAGGCTAAAATTTGGCAAATCAGTTCTCAAAAAATTATGTACATAACAGTATAAATTTCATGCTACATGCAGAAATAAAACTCTTGCATAATGGTGAAAATAAATGATGTACAGAACTTATCAATTTCCATCTCGTGCCATGAATAATCCATAAAATCCATCAGACACAATAAGTAAGACATGAAATAATTATATTTTATGTTTTATATTTTATGTACACAGAAAATCCACTTGTCATCTGTCTTGTAAACTTAGCATCCTGTGAATTAACCGTTCAAAGATGCAAATACCTTTCTTCTTTAAAATTCTCACTGAAAATTTAAAAGCTAATAAAACACATAACAAACTTTGGACTCATTCTCATCACTCTCGCTGTTATCATCAATGGCTATTTCGATGTCACTATCAATGTCATCCAATGAAAATCCTCAATACTCTCTACCAGAGTTTGTCTGATCTAAATATTTTCACTATTTCTGCCGCAATCAAAGTCAAATTTTTTTCCCCTTCATTCAGCAGTGTTCTCTCTGTTTATGTAAGCTAAAATTTTATTCATTCAACTGCCTGCATAATTAGGAAATGGCTTGAAATCAATCAATGGTTTGCAATGACTTTACTTGTGCTGGAAATAAGTCTAGACAAATACTGCCACTCAAAACTCAGCACTTGAGATATATATAAGCTATGTAAACTCAGCCATGCTATCAAGGCACTCGGGAGATGAGGGAGGAAAAGTGCAACGAGTGATCAGTGATGGAGGCAGCAGGGGTTAATGAGTTAGGATATTTCATGGTATTAATTAAACATACACTTTATTGAGCTGATCAAAACGATTGATGAAAGCTGTATGTGTCAATGAACTGATTTCACAATTGGCATTGTGGATGCCACATGTAGCTCCGTTGATCAATAAATTAATAGAAATTGAGATGATGTTAACAGACTTCACCAAAAAGAAAATTCATTTTATGCAATTCCAAATTCGATCAATAATACATGTCGAACAAATATTTGTCAGAATAAATTCTAAGCTGTATCCAAAATGAAAAATCGAATGTAATTTTACAGCTGTAATTTCACAGCTGGAGCTGACAGACATATCTTGAATCTACAAGTATTCATGGAAACTATGAGCAAGTGAAAACTAGGAAAGGTAAGAAGTTTGGTCAAATGGCGAGGTTATGGAGACAGTTTTCATAGCAGGAACCAGTGAAATCAAGAATCATTGATCAAATCAATGGGTGTATAACACCCTGAGATCCAATCCAATGTTACAAATCTCAGCTTGTTCAGAGTAACAAAGAAAAGAGTGAAGCCAACAAGCTTTGTAAATTTTAACAAAAATTTATTTCGCTACAAAAACAGTAAATATTTAAAAGAGGACTTATAGTTTGTAAATATAATCCAAAAACAACAATCCTAGAATTGAAGCACACAAGTCCTATCACTAAAATATCTTATATAAATCCAAGTTATGAATCACAAAAGGATTGTCAAACATTCCACATTGAATTTCATGAATCACAAAAGAATATTCCAGCTTTAACACTGAATAATTTGTAATGAATGTCTCTGTCCAAAGCTTTGATGACGAAGCACTTATTTTCAAGAGAATATAAATTATTCTTAAATAACAAATAACTCCAAATTGGCATAACAGAAAATAATTCTGCTATCTTAAAGGTACTTTTACGACTGAATCAAAATTACTAAAAACGTTAGTGTTAAACACAATTAGATCATGCAATAGGTCACCTGGTCTCTTACTACAAGCCACTTGACAGTGTACACAAATGTTGATGACACAAGGTGATCAACCAGTAATGTAGATGACTGAAGATGCACACACTTCTTTTCCAAGCGATTGATAATTTTCGTAATGATAATTGATATGTAGGTCACCACTCACAAACCACAATTTAATAAATTTTGTTATACTATTATGCAAATCAATTTTAAAAACACAATTTTGTTTAAAAAAAACAACTTGTATTAGTAAATGTGCTTACATGACCCATGTGATTTGTATTATATCTGAACTACTATATTGGGTACATATTTAGAAATTTCTGCCCACAAAACACATCTATTAAACACCATCAACAGAGTAGAGGGATGGGCAATACCCAAAGCCTATTCTAACTGATATTTATCTCTCAGCTACATAATTATTTAAACTTCAGAAGTTCTTCTTCCAGGTAAAATTAGATGTGATCTATATACAGCATAGAAATACATGTACTTATTCAAGCAAAACTATCTGTTCCACAAAGCTCTTGCTGGACAAGTACATCTGGCATTGAAAACTGTTGTTGTTATTGATGTTGTCAAAGTCTTCATTTTCAAACAAATGAAAAACTGCATACCTCTAAAGTATATTTGAATTCTGCAATTCAGTTTAATAAGAATGAAGTGAAAAAAATTAATATGCTAGTTGAAGAGTAAATTACAGCAGTGTTGTCCCTTGAGATCACTAGTAATGATTGTGCTGTTAACCTTAGGACATTTGAATTGTGGCAATTTTGTAAAGTGTCATTAAGTATAGGGGAAGTCTCTATATAAGAGAAGGTATTTTAATGCAATCCACTGATGAATTTAAGATATTTTCACTGTAAGTGAAAACCTGGGAGAAAATAATACCAAATGGATGCCCAAAATACACCTGTAAAATGTAATATGCAGTATATGTACAGACTGTAATTAATTATTCATTTAATGTTTTTTATGCAGGTCTACAATGACACTTATTACAAGACCACTGTCACTTTCATATGACCTCAACTTTGTAGTTAGAAAATACATGCTATATTTTTGTACAAATCAACAGATTGTGGCAGTTAATATGATACCACTCACACCTTTGTATGACTTCTACTTCATTGTTAGGTAATTGGATTAGATGCATATTTGAATGTAGATACTAATGATTATGGAAGAACATAGAATAACTGTCATCAATCACTGGTCAATGAAAGTTAGTTAAGAATCCCTTAGTGACCAATGGAACTTGACTTCGTTGTTGATCTTGGTGAGCAATGAAAAAGAGACCACACATCCCTTAAGAGGGGCTGACAAGGGGTGGGGGGCAAACAGAATATATCCTCAAGGCCATGGAGAGTATGGAGGCCCAAGCCAAAACAAAACTTTTTAATTTTATACCAGAAAACATTTGAACGAGAACTAGGAGAAGTCCAGGTGTATCTTACCCCAGGGCATGTGATCACTCTCTATGGCCTGCCCTTAAGCCAGAAACCAGAAACTTGCTCTGGGATGTCAGCAACTTCCTTAAACCACGAACCTTACTCCTACCAGTACTACATTTAACAAACTCTCTTGCACCCAAAAATGCCTTTGATCCCCTCCTGGAATCAGTGACTTCATTCCAATTGGATGCACCAGATCACTTTCAGTATTTGCAAGTAGTAGTTGTTGTTATTCTGGGGCTTAATGCCATTTTTCAGCACATGATAGGCTATGCATGGCGGCCAGTATTTATGTTTGCAAGTAGTGCCAGTGAGCCCTACAATGATGTCTTCTTACACTGAAAAGTGGCTTTGATCCCTTTTCATGTTGATGACTTTATTCCACCAGGATGTGTCAGTGCAGTGATCCATCTTCATGTTGATGACTTTATTCCACCAGGATGTGTCAGTGCAGTGATACATCTTCATGTTGATGACTTAATTCCACCAGGATGTGTCAGTACAGTGATTCCTCTTCATGTTGATGTCTTTATTCCACCAGGATGTGTCAGTGTAGTGGTCCCTCTTCATGTTGATGACTTTATTCCACCAGGATGTGTCAGTGTAGTGATCCCTCTTCATGTTGATGACTTTATTCCACCAGGATGTGTCAGTGCAGTGATCCATCTTCATATTCATGAATTTATTCCACCAGGATGTGTCAGTGCAGTGATCCCTCTTCATGTTGATGACTTTATTCCACCAGGATGTGTCAGTGCAATGATCCCTCTTCATGTTGATGACTTTATTCCACCAGGATGTGTCAGTGTAGTGATCCCTCTTCATGTTGATGACTTTATTCCACCAGGATGTTATCAGTCCAGTGATTCTTCTTCATGTTGATGACTTTATTCCACCAGGATGTGTCAGTGTAGTGGTCTCTCTTCATGTTGATGACTTTATTCCACCAGGATGTGTCAGTGCAATGAACCATCTTCATGTTGATGATTTTATTCCACCAGGATGTGTCAGTGCAGTGATCCATCTTCATGTTGATGACTTTATTCCACCAGGATGTGTCAGTGCAGTGATACATCTTCATGTTGATGACTTTATTCCACCAGGATGTGTCAGTGCAGTGATCCATCTTGAGATCAACCTAGGATGGTGACTTTCTTACACTAAATATATCTGATATATCTGATCCAACTAAGGACAAGACAAAGTGTCAAGTCAAAACACTACCTGACCTTGATGCTGGTGAGCTAAAAATCAATTAAAAAATTGATTATCCACAAACTGGCTAAAAATATGGAGAAAAAACACTTACCCTGCTTCTACATGAACAATTCCACTATACACTGTTATCATAAGCAGCACCAGCAGTATCTTCTCACCACTGTCATGCACAGCCATCTTTATTCTGCAACAAATAACTCAGTTGACAGTACACCTTTGTCATTAAAGGTTAGGTTTGGCATTCACATATGAACTGTCACCCGATAGCCTGGTTCATTTGTTGTGTGACATTAAATGTAAACATTACCTGCCAATTATCTACCAAGCTACTGTTGGCTGTACCTGATTGTCAACACTATCAAGTCTGGTCTGTTAATATATAATGTGCTGTTAGGTAAAGGTCCACAACATTTGTTATAAATCAGAATAAAATCAGCAGCATTTATTTTAGTCTCA
This sequence comes from Potamilus streckersoni, assembly GCA_016746295.1. Classification (NCBI taxonomy): domain Eukaryota; kingdom Metazoa; phylum Mollusca; class Bivalvia; order Unionida; family Unionidae; genus Potamilus; species Potamilus streckersoni. The sequence goes on from JAEAOA010001462.1 coordinate 2,007,517, forward strand.
TTCAACCATGCTATGGAGTGGCTCAATGGGAATGTTGCCATATAAAAGTCTGGTAAAATGTGTTACTAATATATGTTGCTAACAGAAGGAACATAGTAAAATACTGTAAAACTATTAGGTACAAAGACACTTTTCTACACATCATTTCTATGCATATTTTCTACAATCATTTAAACCCAATTAATACTAAAAACTTAAAACATAGATTGCAGGTGAGAGTATAGTCAAGTAGCCTATACTGGAATAATGATTGTAAATATTCAGGAGCAATATTATTGGATATCCTGTACATTAATTTGGCTTTTCTCAAATAGATTCTGTCTTTAATAGATAATATTTTTAACTTATCAGCTAAATCATCCTTGCTTTCTTTCTTATTAACTCAAATGCTATTTATTTGGAGATGTACAAGCTTTGAATTACCCTATACTGTATTACAGTAGTCTAAATAGGGTTGTATGTAACTGTTATAAAATAGATATCTGTGCCTTTCAGGGAGGAAGTGTCTTATCCTACTAAAAAGCCATTACCTTGAATTTTCTTTTTTTACTGATATGTTTGATATGTTCAGTCCATGATAGGTTATTGTCTACCACAACACCAAGTAGACTATCATAACTGACCATTTGCAAATTTGTATCCTTCCATGTCATATGTATGCTATCAAGTTTTGTTCTTTTTTCAGTATTGAGATAAGTAATATTTTAGTTTTACAAGTATTAACTACCATGCCATTGCATGTGCACCAGTTGTCCAGTTCTCTTAGGGCATTCTGTAGAGAAATTTTCAGTTCTTGCTTTGTGTTTTGGATGTCTGACAATGTTGTGTCATCTGCATAGAGATCAATAGATGATACTGAGACCTTTAATATAAATGGCAGGTCATTAATAAATAAAAAAAACATTAATGGACCTAGAATTGAGCCTTGTGGTACTCCACATCTAATTGTTCCAGGTTCAGGCAAAACATTATATAAACATATTGGGTTCATTCACTTAAAAAATAAAACTGTGTAAAACTGCTTTCATCACATTGGTATAGATTTTCAGTTTCTTCAAAAAGATTTCATGATCCACCATGTCAAAAGCTTTTCTGAAATCTACAAATACAGACCATATTATTCTACCTTGATCAAGTGCTTGAAGCCATTTATCAGTTAGGAAGATCAAGGCAGTCTCACATAAATGTTTTCTGTCTAAAGCCTATTTGTTAGGGTATAACAGAAAGTTTTTGGTTAAATATGATATGAATGAATCCTGGACATGTTTTTCAATAAAGTTTAACAAGTTTGGTAATATTGAGATTGGCCGGTAGTTATCAACATCATCCTTAGAACCAGATTTGTGAATAGGAGTTACTTTTGCAGTTTTCCATATTTTGGAAACAGATGACATTGCATTTATTATACTTAAAATTATACTATCTATAATAACAGTGGCATAAGATTTAATGAGTCATAGACCAATCTGATCAAGTCCTGTAGCTTTCTTAGTATCAAGTTCCTTGAGACATTTGTTAACAAAGTTTTTTGAGACTGGTAGGATAGAGATTTTGCTGCTGCAGCCGATTAGGTTGGATTTCATTCTTTACTCAATGTACTTTCAGTGGTGCATGCTTAGAGACTACATCCATAAATAAGTCAGTCCACATCCTCAGAGTTTCATCTGTCATCCAAATTTGAATCATATTCCATGGAACTTTATATAGATCATTGAGAAATTTTTCTTCATTAAAATTTTTGAATGATCTGTAATGATAGTTTTGTGTATATTTTTCTTATTTCTCTTGCATTTAATCTTTCTTGTCAAAAAAGCAGGATAGTGGTCACTAAGACAAATTTTCGGAACATTTACACAAGCCACATTGTCTGGTAGCTTGGTATAAATGTGATCAATAAGAGTGCTTGATTTTTCTGTTACCCTTGTGGGGTCAATTACCAGTTGGACTAGACTTAATGATTTAATAAATTCCATCCAGTTGTTCCTTATTTGAGTATTGAAAAGGTCCTTATTTATATCATCAAGTATATGTTCTTTCTCCTGTGCAAGAACAATTTCCATTTGTTTCAAAAAGTTATCATTCCAGATCACTTTGGAGGAAGGTAGCCTATAAATGAAACCCACTGGTAATGATTTTGCATTTCCACCCAGATACTCTCAATTTCTTGTGACTCCAAGTCAAGTCGCCTTTCTGCATTTACCTCTTCCCTATGTATACAACAAGACCTCCTGCATGTTGTCTCTCTGTTTCTCTGTAATGGTATATTGTAGCTTTGACAGTGAAATAGATCATCATTGTGGTTAGCATTTAGTTTGGTTTCAGTGAGTCCTAAAACAGGAATATTAATTCCCTTGCAAGACAACATTATCCTTATTTTCCCACTATACCTTGTACATTTAAGTAACCCATGTTAAAACCTTTTGTATTTAGTCTTATATCAATTATATGTATGTCATGCAATGGAGTACCCACTGAGATTGTCTCCATAATACTTTCACTAATCTTACATTCTATTTCCATATCTAAATGTTCATATACATTAGCATCTTAAAATGTACATAGAGACCTTGAAAATCTATTAACATTTGCATTTACAACGGTGTTCATTGAATAGTTAAAGTAAAGAGTCTCACAAGGTACATTTTGATTTGTTATAGATGAATCATTGGCATTTTCCTCTTTGCCCGATTCCTATAGGGTATGTATAATACATTGATTAACCGAGTCTTTGTGTCCAAATTTATGACATCTGAAGCACTCAATCTGTTTGCCATGATGGCATACCTATATCATATGTCCAGTTTCCCTACAGTAGAGACAGTACTCTTCATTATAGTGTCATAAAAGGGGGGGACATACATGTTAACATTTCTCAGTAGTTTTGAGGCTCCTTTTATGCTTCAATGAATTTTGTCTCTGTGGTAGAGACTTTGGTTGACATCCTGTTTCTAAAGAAAGATTAATGTGTATTTGGAATGTACTGTATTTTGAAGTCTTCACACAGGTCAATTATCAGATTTTTTTATTTCTTTCACCCTGGTGTCCACACAAGGTGGTAGGCCTGATAAGATTACTTTACATGTATCTGGACTGCAATACCTAACAGCATACAGTAAACATTCAAATTCTGTTCTGATTTGATTTAGTGACCTTCCATCCCTGGCATCATTTCCACCTACTAAAATAATAATTTGGTTGTACATGTATTTGGTTAGGTCAGTTTTCATTATTCTTTTCGTTTTGTTGATTTTTTAACCTATTAGAGTCTGTACAACTGTTTTAAAAAGTCTCCATGGTATTATATTTTTCAATACTGAGGAGCCAATATTAGAGTCCTATCTTGTATGGGTTGTGATTTCATGTGTTGGATTCTGGTTTGTATTTCTCTTGGAGGAAGGGGTGCTGAACTTAGTGTCTCCATTGTGTATGTTAACTAAGCTGATACTAACACATTTGTCTGAGCACTGGAAAGTGCAGTTGTTGGTGCAACAAACTTGTCTTGGCTGAGGGCCTTGGGTGTACACTTATTGCTGTTGCAGGAGTGACACATGACTCAGAGGAGGGTACTCTTGTTTGCAGTGCAGGATTACTTTGGGTGTCAGTTGTTATTTTCATGCTTATTTTACATTTTCTTTTGGCTGGTATTGAGATTGTCCATGTTTGAGCATCTAACATTGTTGCTATTTGGGAATCTGTCTGAATTGCTGTTTCTCATGAGGTTACTTGCTCATTTATCCTTCCCCATGTTGACTTAATAACATGTAACTGTAGCTTTAATTCTTCAATTTGTGCCTCCAAGTTCACAATTGCTTTTGATGTACACAATTGGAGAACTCATTATGGTTTAAGCCATCACTGCAGTGGTCATGATTTAATGGAGCATGTAATTGCTTGACACTGGAGTTGTGTTAATTTTATTTTCTGAGTCATCTAGGTCAAAGACTTTAGGAGCTGATTCATGTTTGATACTACAGTACATCTAGTTACTAGTGTAGATTTCAGCATTTCACTTGAACTGCCTTTAGCATGGGTATTATCATCCTGTCTACATTTACTTATAATCTGACCATCTGAAACAGTTCATCCCTGTATGTGTAGGACAAATGTTGTTTTATGCAATATCTTAATAATGTAAAGCATCCTCTAATCTCATCAAAGAAATTGGGAATACCTTGTTCTGGCATCAAGAGAAAAACATCCTACAGTATTTTTATAGCAAAGATTTTGCTGAACCATACATTAGTCAACACCGATCTGACTGTGATTAACTGATGCATTATGGTAAATCTGAATCTATGCTATCTCAGCGGTGTGCTTGTTATTCAAAAAATAAAGCCACGAATTTTGCAGATTATCTTAGTTGTTGACTGGCAAAATTTCTCAGGTGACTGTAAACATCTCTACAGTATGGTGTCCATGAAAATAAATGACACTATATCTACCTTGTGCATATAACCATGCCACCTACAGTGGTGTGAAAAAGATCAAAAGTTTATGTTGACTTATCTCCACTCTGTGGGTGAATGTAGTCACATCAAATAGACAATGTATTTTCAGAATAAAAACAGATTAATTAAGCAACAATGACAGGATAAAGTAATTGCTGCTATTAAATATTGTTTCTCACTTAGTCAAAGCTTTGACAATTAATGGATAAAAACTAATGGTTTATTTGATCACAAAACTGGATCAAAAGAGTGATGATAAAACTATTGGTGTATAAATTTAAATGACTAAAAGTTTCACTTGATTACTGAATCTTCTCATTTTGAGTAATTAAACCTCAATGATTTCTTGCATTCAAATTTATTGTCTCTTTCATACAACTCTTAGGACAATGGGACACTATCAAATGAACTTGACATTTCAATGAAATTGTAAACCGCTCCAGTAACCTAAATGGTTAGAGCATCCAGTTGGGATGCAGGAGGTCATAGGTTTGAACTGGAGTCAAGTCATACTTATAAAAATGGTACAAGCAGCTGCCTCGCTTGGTGCTCAGATTTAAGAGCTTAATGGACGGACTGGTTGGTCTGGTGCCACGACGTGACTGGGTGAAACATGATGCTGCATTGTCCGTGGCATAATCACTATAAGCACTGCCCACATCATAGTAGTATGAATAAAATAGTTAAAACTACATTCAAAATTAGAAGAAAAACACAAACACACACTAAAATGAATATTTAGTAAATGTTTTAGTCAGAATGTGTCTTAAATGGTAGGGCATGAGAGTCTGAGGCACCCAGGGGAAATGTTTTATAATGACACCCGTACAGAGGTTCTTTAGTGGTAGCAATCTATTTTTACCTTTTTACTAAAGAAAAATTTATCCCTGTTCTCAACTGCCCTCTTCATCCACCACCCCATTATAGTTTCGTGAAAAACTGTCCCTTTACACTAAGTTAAAATACAAAATGTATAGGGAACTTCAGAGATTTCCTGTATGACATCACATCTAAGCATTGGCAGAGCTCTGGTTGGCAGAACCACCATGGCAACTAAGGAAGATGATCTATATATCAACTTAGGCCACTGAATAGACAGTGCTAACTTATATATGGTACTGATGTTTTGATGTTGGTTATATAATTTAAGTCATATATTGATGTTCCATTACATTATCTAATTTTTTTCTTATATATATATATATATATATATATATATATATATATATATATATATATATATATATATATATATATATATATATATATATATATTATGGCAACTAAGGAAGATGATCTAAATATCTGCTTAGACCAATGAATAGACAATGCTTATTGTATACCTGGTATTATTGTTTTGATGTTGGGTATATATAATTTAAGTCAATGTTTCGTGAAACTAACTAACTAACTAACTAACTATATATATATATATATATATATATATATATATATATATATATATATATATATATATATATATATATATATATATATATATATATACTGGTAAACAAGCTTATTCCATCGAATATAGAGTAAGCCTATAGTCTTCTTGCCAACCAGACTAGAACCCCCTCCTCCCTTTGCTACCCAGGTGATTATGCCTTATGACGTCACGGCGAATTTCCTTATAGCCAAAACCTGGTGGCAATTGCCCCATCACAACAGCCAGTTCCTTTCCCTTCAAGCCGCCACTACATGCAGTGCTAGTTTGTGTCACAGGGGCTCGTATAATAACTTTGAAATTGGCGATAAATACAACATATGCACGTAAGTGGAGTAGTTGTACATGTATCCATAAATTATAAGTAAATATGCGACCCCCTATTACTGTATTTTGTTCCCACCCAGCAGTTACATAAATACGTATACCCTCTTGGTCCAATATTTTATTCCTTGTCGGGTACACACATTTATGCACACGTAAATGATTCTAATCTGCCTCCAAAAAACGGATCGTTACCAACGACGTTGGTTCCCACACACTAGACCAAGTAGGTCTCCACTTTTGTTTTGTATTTTCCGACTGAAAAAAAAAAAAAAACAAGCACGGAGATATACTTAGTGTACCTACATATTTTCTAACGAAGGTGGGAGTAGGTCGAAAATTAAAATAACCAGGCACCCATGCTGACTAAAAAGAACTGACTAAAACGACGTCTCACACAAACGCATATAATCACTGGAGTCTGACGTTTAATAGTACCGATTGGGTTATTTCATGTTGTCAGGGTCGTACTTTATTGATAAAATGTCAGTCTACTGTGATAATATTCACTTACCGCAGTTGAATGTCACTCCGTTGCAGGTCTAGGTTAATCCGGCAACCTAAAGTGAGTTATTATTGTTATTGCACGGTTTGGCGCGACTTTTTCTCGTCATACGATTGTATATAGACTACCGATAGTTGGTTGATAGGTACCCTTCTTTTTCACCCGTATCCGCACAGTTGACTAGTAACGTGGAAAACTATACAACGGGAAAACTGGTTAGGATTTAATTTTTAAAGGCCGATAAATCCGCTACTCACTCGTGATGATATTCTTTTTCGGTTTATCGTCCATCATTATGAGCACCGATTTGGGGGTGGGAGGATTTATCGGACGAGGAATTTTATTGTTAGGTTTACCATATTTGAACTTAAAAGAAAAGGACACTCCGGAGAGTACCTATATCTCTATCAGTTTGTACCAAGTCACTGTATTATATAAAGAATACAAATTATATGGCAAATAACAGCCCTTTCAAGCGCACTGGAACCAGCAAGGATCATGTGTGTCATGGATTGAATGAGATAGATGCAATAAACTGACGATGAACAGTGCAAAATAATATCTCATTAGCCTGAGTGCTTTCGACTCTTAATGAGTCTTTTTCAAAGGCATATACAAACATAGACAAAACAGACAAATAAAACATAGAAAACGTTGTTTTGTAAAACTACGTGGCTCATGGCTGTTTCTACATGAATTAAACCTATAGATGCATTATATCTCATATATTTCTTTTCAGCATCAAAAACAAATTAGGAAATTAGACGATAGGTGATTTTGTTAATTGGCGTCAAGTGTATAAAATCAACAACTCTTAATACTAATGATACATATTTCATTAAAGCTTTCATGAAAGTACTTGAAAGGGGCAGTGGGAATTTGTTTTTACATCTTTTACTTGAGATTTGTTTATTGTGTGTGTGATTTGGATTATAGGGTGAAATGACATGGGTGGAAAAAAAAAAGAAGTAAAAATTATACGTGGAACCGTTAGAATGACCAACGAACAGTAACAAACTCTAAGTGACACATCATGATTTTTTCTTATATGCCATAAAATGTGAATATTTTTTTACTTGATATGAGCAAAATAGCGAGGGAACAGATGAATATGGTGGCCAAACCAAGTGAAAAAATTGACGCAATTTATTAGCATTTGTCTTTAATGTTTTTAAATAGTTTTATTGTATGTTTTGACATTTTTTTAGTATTCTTCTTCAATGCTTTTATTAGCGTTTTTTTTTTTTGCTTTAATACTTTAAATAGCATAATTGCTCTAATACTTCAATGCTTTCATTATCATTTTTTGCTTTAATGCTTTGAATAGCATATTTTTTTAATACTTTAATGCTTTATTAGCATTTTTTGTTTTAATAATTCCAATAGCATAATTGCTTTAATACTTTAATGCTTTTATTAGCATTTTTTTTTTTGCTTTAATAATTTCAATAGCATAATTGCTTTAATACTTCAATGCTTTCATTATCATTTTTTGCTTTAATACTTTGAATAGCATAATTGCTTCAATACTTTAATGCTTTTATTAGCATTTTTTGCTTTAATGATTTCAATAGCATAATTGCTTTAATACTTCAATGCTTTCATTATCATTTTTTTGCTTTAATGCTTTGAATAGCATAATTGCTTTAATACTTTAATGCTTTTATTAGTATTTTTTGTTTTAGTAATTTCAATAGCATAATTGCTTTAATACTTTAATGCTTTTTTTAGCATTTTTTGCTTTAATGCTTTGAATAGCATAATTGCTTTAATACTTTAATGCTTTTATTAGCATTTTTTTGCTTTAATAATTTCAATAGCATAATTGCTTTAATACTTTAATGCTTTTATTAGCATTTTTAAAGACAAAAAATTAGACTTGTCAGCCACACGCTCAGAACTAGCTAATTATTGATAATTATTTTAGGCTTTCTCCTCTACGAAATCCCCAGGGTACAAAACCCCAACCAGTTTCCGATTGAGACTACCTATACCTATCAATTATCACTGAATAACTTGTTGAGCTCGGTTGTAGCCACCCCCCAATAAAATAACCAGAAGTTTAACTTGCCAGTAATATGCCCAATCCCTGTGTTGAACCCATAAAATATACCGGTAATGTTTTTCTAAACCCAACGATGTTACCACTACACCATCTCAACGTTAATAAATATATGCTAAAACCTAACAAAAATACCTGCTGACGCGGAATCAAAACCTTAAAAATATTTTATAATTATCTCTTGCTGTGGAATATTCGGTTGAAATAAAAGACATAAATAGTGTTATTTACACAAAAGATAAGAAATATATCTAAATTCCTACTACGTATGTTACCGAGTGGGGAGAAATCCGTAGATGCAGTCTACAGGTAGAGTTAGCCAAGCGAAACAGATTTGTTATCACAATCCTCGAGAATGTTTCTAAAAAACCCTTGTGTTTTCACAGAGAATACACCAGTATAAACAGTATTATTTATTACATCTAAATCCGTACTCGTATCAGTAGTCGACGGGTAGAGATAGTCAAGCGAAACAGGTCTCCTATCACAATATTAGAGAATGTTCCCAATACACAAATATATCAAAAAGTAAACGTAACACGTATTTAGATCGTAAAATTTATTTATTTGGCATTCTAGTATTTTCAAAATTTATTTTTTAATGTAACAGGTATAGATTTCTCTACAGAGTGTACAAGAATGGATTTTTGGCTGACCCGTAAATCCCAGTGAGTTATAGCGGATAAGTAGCATAGTGGGATAGTATAGCTCCAATGGAATTTAGCATTTAGGATCCACCCCAACCCCGTCCACTATGGCCTCAAGATCTATAGCCTCAAATGGAACAGCTGGGGTAGTATAGCCTCAATGGGAGTTTTGTATAAGGACAAGATGAATGGTACAGGTAAGGTGACGTCACGGTAGTGGGCATTGGAACACATACAATAGAGACATAGATAAACACAGAATTATACAAAATATATATGTGGCAAAATTGAAAATGAAAATCTTTTCGAAGCATAAAAAGTGGTTCTTCTTTTATCTTTAACACTTTTTCCACCAGCTCCTGACTTATTGAATGATTCCTTTTTTATTAATATTTTCTTCTTCGTCGTCTGCCATCTAGTCAGGATGGCCCAGACCTGTAAACTTTGCTTGTATCTTCATCCAGTTTTGCATAATTTTTCAAAGTCTTCTTTCTTCTTTATGTATTCTTTCTCCTTTCTTTCTTTCTTTGTCCATATTTCTTTAATGTTCTTGATTTCATCATTCAGTATTTTTTCTTGAGGTCTTCGGCCTTTTTTTAAAGAGTCTATACCCACGTTTTTCACAAAAGACCACTTGGTTAAACGGAAGAAGTCTTGTAGAAAGGAACTCCCTTCGATGACGTTATCAAGAGCCAGCTTCAAGGAACCTACTCGTACATATTTAGGTTGAATGAAACCTCTAATCTTCTCCACTTGCTTCTCCGCCATACCTGATACTAGTTTTTGAGCTAAGTTAAGGTTGATTACGTGTCTATTAAATGATATCTCTCTTAACTTGATATTTCCATTCCTTTTCAATCCTTTCAATTGCGTAGACTCCATTCATTATCCAAAAATAAATATCTTTGAGTAGATTAAAGTGATCTATTTTGTATCCTGGGTAAAATGTTGTTTCATATGTGACATCAGTCATGCATACATTCTAGTATTTTATGACTTTAAGCCCTGAAAAGGGCTAGTGGCCTCTCCCCCTTCCGGGGCCGGGCTCACCAGAGTCCAGTGCTGACACTTTTGCCCCGGCGCGTGGGCCTATTAACCCCCCTGGTGGCTCACCGCCTTGGCCGGATGTTATCTTTCGGTAACATTGCTATCCAGGGAGGCGCTTAGCCCTAGGGCTGGGCTTTTGGTCGTGGTGCTGACCTTTATTTGCTGACCTTAAGACCCTTTGGTTGACTGCGTATTGTAACAGAGCGTAACGGCCTTCCGCCTCAACTCTCGCCTACTAAAGTCCCCAATGTTTCCTTTATTTGATACTGATGATTTGTTCTTGTTGATTCTTCTTTATTCTTGCATTTTTGATTTAGTAATATTGGATGATTCAAAATTATAAGGTTGTTGACTCGTCGGTTTTGATTGGATGATAAAAGCCGAATTTTCAACCCTATTCTAGTTCAATTTTGTTTTCTGTTTAGGTTTTGTAATAAATTGTTTTATGGTATTTCATTCTTATTATGTGCTTAGTTGTAGTATTATAGATGGTTATCAATACTAATTAGAGTATATATAGTTACTATAAGGAAAATTAAAATACAAATACAGTACATGTATGTTATAAATAGTTATGATTATTGTTATGATTTAATTATGCTTATAACTAAGGATACATTGACTAAAGGTAAGGCGTAATAATTCCTAGGGTTCTTATTACAAGGAATCTAAATTATTCTTTTTAGTTTTATGTTTTATAGTATTGGATGCTTCACATTTTAATTATTCCTCGTTAATTTGGAAAATAGTGAACATTTATTAGTAGTTATGTGGGAGCGTTTGTACTAAAGTTGCGTTTCTTGTGTACGTCATTCGAGTGCTAAATTTTGATTGGTTGGTATATATTTTAGTTTTCAATCCTTTTAGCTCAAGATTGTATGTTTTCTTTTGTGGTTAAGCGCGGCTATTATCGGTCAAACAGATGCAGCCTTAGTTTAGGGTTTATGTGTTTCGTGTTATCTGATTTGTAAGCTGGTATAATATTAACCCGGTATGTTGAGAGGGGAATTTAACTGTTGGCTAGAGTTTAAATTTAAATTTTTCTTTTTCAATAAATATTTTAATGTAAATTCATGTAGGGGTTGTATGATTAAGTATTTATAATATATTGTTTGAGGTTATTGTTATGTAGTAGTACCAATGTTCAGTATATATTTTTGGCTGCCCACGTGTTTTTCCCGTAAGGACAAAGGAACAAAGGAGTTTTCCGTGAGAACAAAAGAGCAAAGGAAATTTTAATTAATAGTTTTGGTTTTTATTCAATATATTAAAAAAAAATTTAAAATTTGTAAAGGAGGGTATATTTACATCTTTGGTTGAAGTAAGAGTTGTTTGGGGTGGTAAAATTCAGTATTAGTTGGTTTTAACTATTGTATAACGACAATTATTTTAGAGTTATGAGGTAAAGTGGATTTTAATTGGAATTTTGTAAATTCACTAGTTTTGAATAGATTTAAGTATATTTTACTTTACCTTAGCTTTTCCTAATGAAGTATCCTTAATGTGAAGTGAATCATCCAATATTATCCTTTAAGTCCGGGAGTTCAGAAAACACGTCCGCTCTGTTCAACAGCCCCAACTAAACTCCTGGGTAAAAATCATGGCGCGAATAACGAACGCTATCAATTTATAAACTTTAAGCACGGGCGTGAAGGAAAACATCCCTTACACTCACTTCTCATACGATATACTATCAACACCAACGAACGAGCAAGTATAAAACAAAACTATACTATCCACACCATAGGGATGAAAAGAGAGAAAAAAAAACAACAAATGTACTATCAATACTAACGAACCAGCAAGCATAAAACACATAAGTATACTATCCACACCATCGGGATGAGAAGAAGAAGAAAAGAAAACAAAAACTTTATATAATATCCACACCATCAGGATGAGACAAAATACATATTATATACTATCCATAACATTGGAATGAGAAGGAAAAAAAAAACAAATATACTATCCAAACCAACGAACTAGCAAGCATAAAACACAAATATACTTATTCACACCAATGAACGAGCATGCAAACACACGCACACACACACACACACACACACAAAACAGTAAAGGAGTGTGTGTTTATAGTCACACTACACTACATTCATACGAATAGGCAAATTGAAACGTCTCTCTTATCTAGAGATCTGGTTGGCCCTGTAAAGGGCTGTTTTCGAAAACTCCATTTGCACCTAGTTCATTCTGGCAACTTCCAGGGCGAGCACCACACATGCATCGCCTGCTCCAGTCTTGTACCAATTTATGCGTGCAGTTGAGAGCGCAAAGAGAGGTTGAAAGGCTTCAAATTCCCACTCTTCAGTTTCTGGGATTGATTCTGAAGACTTGTTCCCTCCTATTCAAGACCCGGGGATGAATTTGCGGACGCTGAGGCTCCCACTCTTCTCGTTGTCTCTCCAACTCCTCCATAAAATCCTCCCAGTTTTCCATCTGGTGGACAGCAACTCTTGATACAGGTGGTGGCAATGCTGCTGCTTGTGATGCTGCTGCTGCTGCTGTAGGTGTCATCACCTCAGGTTTGTCCTCACACAGAGGTAAAATGAAGAGATGAGGCAGGATTCTTTCCTCCTCTTTTTTTTTCATTTTCATCTCATTCTCCTTCTCTTCTGTTCTTTCTACTCAATGGCATTCCTTGTCAGTTCATCTAAAATACGCCTGGCATACTCTAGGTGCATTTGGAGTTCTAAAAGTTTAGCAATTCTGGTGCTCATCTTCAGTGTTCTATCTATCTATGTATTTAAGTCCACGTTTGTGTTTTACGACTGGTTATAGCCCTTAGAAGGGCTAAAGGCTCTCCTACTATGGCAGAGCATGGGCATTTTGATCGGATCGCTTGACCTTGTGGCCTTCGATATATATTACTATTTATTACATCAACCAATCAGAATGCCACCCAGCCAGCCCCAGGGTAAGGTAACGCTTCGAAGTTCGCCCCACCCCAAGACGACTGGTAGTTGTGCAGGTCTCGCCCCGGATCTACACCCACAGTAGTAGGCTTATAAAGCAATAATCTTTTCTAAGGCAGTATGAAAGTAATCCTTCGTGTGGGTGTCTGGTGGGCACGGGCGTAATTGGGCTTGGTCCTAGTTTATGCCCTCTCCTTCCGTGATGGTAACACCCTCTGGTAGATTTTCTTCATCCCTTCCGTTATGATCCCAGTCGCCAAAACACACCAGCAGCAAGCAGACATATTAAATTTAGTAATCTGGTGTAACCCGTTGCTTATTGGGGGTATGGTCCCTATCTGATGCCAAATATGTGTTAGCCACATACGTTTCAAATATACTTGAGTTGTGAATTTTCCTAACGCATTAAGAGTTTGGTTATTTTAGTGTACTATGCGTACTATTTTGATTTGAAACGTATGTCAACTTTGTTGGGTATCAGGTACCCTATTAGAATATGTGATCTTAATTTGGTAGCTGTGGGTAGTTTGGAAAATACTGTAAACTAATCATTCATTTTAAGGGCCAGTGGTTGTATTCCAGTGAGGGCCCAGAGTGGTCCGAAAATTAAGTCCAGTGTATAAATTAACAATTTTGAAAGTGACAATCTTTTCACTTTCCTATTGTTGTAGAACGATGGAAGTAAGAGTATTCGTGGCATATACTGTATCAGCAACCATCTTCTTTTCTTATTTCTTCTTCTTTAATTCTTCATTTTACTTCGTTCTTCTTTCTTCTCCTTCTTTGTACTTCTGTTGCGAAAGCGTTGGTGTGGGTGATCTTCAGTATTGACTCTCGGTGCATCGTTTTCTTTCTTTCTATTTTTCCTTTTTTAATTTGGTAATCAACTATGTGTAAGTCACGGACATTTTTTTCCTTTCTTAGTCTTTCAAGCTCTGAGAGTGAGAAGTCAACTAAAGGGGCGTCTACGTCGTCTTTTTCTGCCTTGTCTTTGCTGTGGTGTCAGGGAAGCAGGAATGTATGGCTCATCAGCAATCGTGGTATTTATAGAAGTGTCTCGCTGGCCTAAAATGTCTTTGTTTAAAGCAAAACATTTTTGCCTGCTCTTAAGAAAGATGCTTTGGGGTTTTGTTTGTCACTGATGAGATTTTGGACAAATTCCTTACCGTGTGTTAAAGCGGCATCTTTCAGGGATTGCAATCCCCGTGTCACCATCAGCCACTGTACGAATAGCCGATTTGAGCATATCTCCAAACCCATGTCCTCGTTGTCGAGCGTCTCTTTGCGATATAGTATAGATGACTGATATGATATTAGAGTACTCGTTTCACTATGACTTTCCCTTGGGTGAATGAAATATTTTGTCCCAGATCTCCTTTCATAGTAATGTTAAAAGTGTCGAAATATGACTTACAGACAGGTAAATAGTGAGGATGTAAAAATTCACGATGAACATGAATGGAGTTTCCACCTTCTTCGTCAGCAACCGTAGCAGAATCCACTTTGAAAGGAATAACACGCAGTAACTGTACGGAGATGTGTCCCACTAAGTTGTACTCCACCACCTCGGAGTACACAAAGATCAAATTTAGTCATTGATTCATTTCTAATTGGAATATAAAAAAATTGGCAAAATCCAAGTTTTTGTTCACGGCTGTTATTTCGATTTTCACCTGGATCATCCCAGGGTCACCACCCAAATTTTCATGCAATTCAGGACAATATATAATGGCCTACTTTGTCCACCTTAAGTTTGATCAGTAGCCGAGGAGTTATTTTGTCGTACTCAACCTTGACACTCTAAGATTTTGCCAAATGCGGTATTGAACCTGGTAGCAATGGTACTCCCCAAATGTTGACGACTAAAATAATAGCACGCTGAAATTATCAGCTTTTAATTGGTGAAGTCGGATTTAGTTCCGGGGTCATTTTCTATTTGAATAGCGTCTGGAAGGGGACGTGAATTCAAGGCTTGTTGCATTTGCGGGTAATTAACTTCAACCTTAAGTGTTTTGGTTTTCGACGATGTTTTTATTGGTGATGGGTGAATGATTTCCACTAAAGGCACTTCCCAATGGGCCTCGTGATCCAATTGGATGGCCTGAGATACTCTGGCCATGCTACAGCACGAAGTATTTTTAGGAAATACTTCCATGGAACTGTCACTTGGTAACGTTAAATAAAATTGGTTGTTCATAATTCCACAGTTCTAATGTCCAATGAGTCGCTGAAATTGAGAGAAGTATCTAAAAGAGGTTACAGTGGCTATTGGAACTAACGTTGGACACAAGACTCCCGTTGTTGTTTTTGTTAGAGGAATATTTCATAGATGGTTTGCGAAGAAGGCAACCAATGCAATTGCTGAGTAAAATTGTCCACAACACTATGTCTCCTTATTGCAAACGCAAATTGGCAATATCAGCACCGATAACACAATACACCACAAAGATTTGAGAGAAAAAGAAAACGATTTGCGTTTTAGGTGTACCTTCTTCACACCACACCCACCAGGGTTGCTTTTGTAGATCTTCCAGAGAGGAACTGGGGGAAGGAGTGGTCACTGTTTGATCTGAGGCTATGTTGAAATGCATGGTGGTAACTTCTTTTTTTAGTCGTTGATTTGAAAAGCGTCGATCCAAGAGTCAAATTGTAACAGATATACTTTCCAATGTACTTTGACATGGCGTTTTCCCACTTTTCGTGTTCTTCGATCGAGAATACTTTCTATATCCTACACATCGCATTATTTTTTGGTCACACGTAACTCGAGTAAGGAAAACGTTCCTTTAACTCTTCCCCGTTCATGTCTTCGAATTTATAGACAAGAGGATAACGACCACACATTCGTTCAGTGATACGAAACCATTTAGTGGTCCTATTGGAAAAGTAACCTTTGTTAACAGTGCGCTTGGTTTTGCTAATGCGTACCCAATCTCCTGTGACCAACACTGCACTTTCTTGGGAACAGTGACTGACGGGGACGTACCAAATAGACGCTCTAAGGAGGTCATGATACAATTTCCGGCAGGATAGATGGATCAAAGTAATTGCTGGCTAAAACCTTCTCTATTTTTAATAAGTGATCAAATCTTCGCTGATGCTACTCTGGATAGAGTGAGAGGGTAGTTGGGAAACGGCTTTTTGCGTCTATGTGCCACAGGAGTTGAAGTCGAAGGTAGCTTTAGTAATGGTGGTGGAGGTGGTGGTAATGGAATGGATTTGGTCTTCTTTTCTTTTTTCACTTCTCGCTTTCCTTTTTTCTTTTTAACTTCTGTCGAAGGAGGAGTAGACATCATCTTTTTAACGCAAGCTGGGTTCCATCAATGATTGCAATTCGTGTTGCAGATGGGACATCTCGGCCAAATGAAGATTGGGAGGTAAATGCGGAGTTCCCTTTTCTTGCCAACGATGTATTCCATCCATCGTTTGTAAGAAACTAACTTCAGTTTTCATCCTTCCATCAAATTTTAGGGATCACGTCTGATAATCTTTTGATTCCAGATAACCCATTTATCTTCTTGAATAATTTTAATTTTGCTCCAAAAATTCCTCGCATCATTGTTCCGAATACTCCTTTAAGAAACATAGGCAAAAAAGTCCTTTGTGTTGCATCAACATCTTTTTTGACGAATTGGAACTTTCTTTTGGACCATTTGGCGAAAAACGTGTATATGTTTGACTAAGCATTCTTTCTGGTGTTTAGACAAAGGTATCGTGCTTTTCAAGACATTTAGGACACATTCGCACACGGTACAGATAATATCTTTGGAGGTATTTGAGTGAGTTTTTCTCGCATAGGTGAAGATTTGGTCAGGATGGACAACATGTCCCCATGTTTAGCTAAACGAGGAGGCTGTACCCTTCTTTTTTCTTTCCCCTTTCCCTTTGGGAAAGAAGAACGATGGTGTGCACTTTTTGGTGGAGCCATATTGGGGCGTTCAGGAGCACAAAAACACTGATCCGTATGGTTTGTGTCAGGTCTTTTTATACTGGAATGCGTCATCACTGATTGTCTTTACGTCGTATTGACAGGCATAACTCTACGCTGGGGAGTTAGCAAGAGAGTAAATCAGGCCAATTCTTGATTGGATAAATCCAGTAAACTAAGTAACACACCCGATCTCTCTTGGACTTTGATTTTGGGGCAGGTACTTTGTGAACAGCGGTCACTGCCCCTAAAGAGGAAAAGGTTATCACCACAGGAGGAGTATTTTGAGACACGGGTTTCCAATATTTCATCAAATGAGGAAAAACAGGTGTGAAAATGAGCTTAATTGGCATCACCAGCAACGGAGAAGTGGAATAAGCTGAGGCTACTGGAGATGCGGTTTCTGGTGCGACAGGTCGTGGTTTGGGAATATAAGGTTGCATCCTGGCGGCAGTGCCTTTCTTGCGGAAAGAAGCTGTTTTATGTGGGCTTTTCCTTTTCATTTTCTGAGGCTGTGACTTGGTCCTGATACCTTTGTTCTTTTTCTTTTCTTTTTCTGAGGCTGTGACCTAGTCGTGACACCGTTGCTCTTTTTCTTTTTCTTCTGGGTATGGCTGGGCGTGACTTTTTTCTTGAGCTTAACTTTGAGAACATTAGGATCCCATTTTAAGAGGAAACAAATAATTAGACCTCCTAGACAACCGCTACCTTCATGTTTCTAAATAATTTGCATTTTGCCTTGAGTGTCAATGCGAGGATCGGCCAGCTGTGTCAAGGCTACTTTGTTTCTGTCAAAAAAGTGTAATTTGATGTGGAATGTGAATGATGTCTTGCAGTAATTGACGTGCTGTCACCGTAAACCATCGTAAGACCTCTTTGAGACTGGCTTTTTTCACGACTGATTCCGTACAAGGCACGATTTAATTTGACCGGAAGATGAGACTGAAGGGACGTCATGTTCACAGTGTGAAACAGAGTCCAAGTGACTGAGAGTTTTATAGATTTTTTTTATTTGGTAATGGTGGCTAAGTCGACGACGAAGCCGTGTACACGACAGGTCATCTATCTTTAAACCAGTGGTGAAACAGATGGGTATGAAATCGCAAAAAAATATTGGTAGTTGGTTTGAAATCCACGAGTAAATAGGCGTGTGGGATTTGATTGGCATCTTCGTACGCATGAATTAGCCAAGGTGTTCCTAACTGTTTGGCTACAACTTGTACTTGAGATTTATATCTAAGACTTTTAAACAAGACCACTTAATGAGCATTGAGACTGATGGTACGATGGATTTTACTTTGTTGAAACAAATTTTTCGGTAATATAATAATAAACGACACATCAAAACAATCATAGTGGAATATAAACAAGTCTCTACTTGACAACATTTTCCGCGATCAAACTTTAGTGTCATTGGGACAGTGTGAAATGTTCTGAGGGTCTGTACATTCCTTGGTACCGTCAAACAAGAGTCCTCTTGGAAGGATCTTTCGGGGATGTCAATGACAGTCCTGTCCTGGAGAGAATGGTTTTCCTCGGTGACAGGCTGTTCTTCTACTGTCACCAATACTGGTTTAAAAGTGCCTTTTTCACTGAACGTTTTAATTTTTCAGGATTACAAATCGCAGACATAGTGGGCCACTTCTTTAGTACAAGCCTCGAAATCCCAACTTTTCCAGATATGTACATATGTCCAGTGAGGGTATAAGTCATAAGCTACACACACATCGTCATACACATTTTCAGTACCTAAAAGTTGACGGATTTTGTTTGCCCGTAAAGGTCAAAAAGTATCCAGATGAAAGCGCAAAGCTTTGAGGAGAATGAATGTCTCGTGGACATTTAAAGGGACCACTTGTTTGAATCTTAGGTACTGTTCGAAAAGAGTCAACAAAAACATTGGACGGTAAACGAAATCCCAGAAAACATGTCACTAAGACACACATTATACGTCGACGCCATTTCAATGGACACTATTCTTGTAAAAGACAATGGTAATCCTACACCGTTTAAATAATGTCGTGGATCTTCCACGGAATCTGTTGTATCACTAATGACAAAGGTCATGGAATGGTAGAACGTTTTTATAGCCTCTTTTTTCGGCAGCTATAAGTGTACTTTCTGCATAAAAGTGGTCGTATTATTCTGTTGTCGAATCCAATTTTTGTAGTCACTAACTAACACATGACAAATCGTTCACAAGTTTCCTTATCAACTAAAGTTTATATTCTCTACAAGATTTTGGAAACCCTAACTCTTCTTTTGGAATTAAATTCAGTAAGTGTACATGCTTGTAAAAATTGTTGTTGGGTTTAACGCCATTTTTCAGCACAAGATAGGCTATACGTGGCGGCCAGTATTAATGGTGCAGGAAGAACCCTGAAAAACCCAGGGAAGAACCACCGACCTATGAGAAGCTACTGGTAGGCTTTTTCACTTACCACACGTTAGCCGAGTCTAGACTCGAACTCACGCAGACAGAGGTGAGATGGCAGTAATCCGTAACGGTTAGCGCTTTAGACCACTCGGCCACTCAGGGCCCCATACCGATAAGTAATTTGCATATGAGACGAACGCACGACGCATCGGCGTTGACTAACCCGAAAGGCAAAGGCATGACTCTAAATTGATAAAGGCCTTTTGGAGTTGCAAATACCATTAACTCACGGACATTACCAGCGATTGGTACCTGCCAATATCCTTTGGTAGGGTCAGACTTAGAAATATATGTATGACCTGTCAGTTTTGAAAACAAGCTATGTCTGGCATTAGCTCTGCGTCAAACACTGATTTTATTCAGCTGCCGAAAGACAATGCAAAGCGGTTTGGTCCGCTTTCTTTCTAACTAACACAACGGGATACGAGTATGGGGAATTGGAAGGTTCGATCACTTCAAGGGCTATCATTTTTCCCACCTCATCGTTGATGGTCTCCCGTGCATTAAAGGGTATTGGATATCCTTTAATGATGCTGATCGGCTCCGAGGTATTCAACTTGATCTCATGTTGAATCAATTCAGTACAGCCTGGTTTGTCTGTAAACATGTCTGTGTATTGGAATAATACCTCCATGATGTGTGTACGCTGACCCTCGTATAAATCCGGGCATACACTGATCTGGTCTGCACCCTCTTTCCCTACGTCACTGGGGTATTCAAGGGGCAATTCGGTACCGAAGACGAATTCCCCTTTATATTTTCTTACTGTAATACACACTCTAAATGAAAACATGTTCTACAGACCGGGAAGTTTGGTAACAGCAATAACCGAATTACCCGAGTCACATATGAACCACCAAACTAATAACAACTCAAATATATAGCCAGTCCTACAAAAAAACAAGATAACATACAAAAGAAATAACAAACACATATAGCACACATTAGACAATACTGATCCCTAGCAAGAATCACTAATATTAAATAAAACTCCAAAATCAGCCAGGGTTGAGGAGTATTTTAAACACTAGAATATAGCGGTGTATACAAACTAAATCAAAATTCATAAAATAAATTTAAATAAACTTAACCCAAACAACATGTATAACATTAAATACCGTATTGCATTTCCATCAATCTGAAGTCAGATAAGATTGGGAGTCTGGATCCTTGTACATGGCCGGAAAATGGTCGATTGATTGGTCCAATAGCATCCATGGCGATTTAAATCTCAGCAATTGGTCATCGCGCAACACTGCAATCACCTGTAATCTGATACGTCTGTATCAGTGACATTTCCATTTGTGTAAAATTGCCTAGGTGTGGAGAAAAAAAAATATGTATCAAATTTTCTCGAAACATCTAAAAACAATTTGAGCTAAGTCATGATGGTGTAAAACAATCATTCTTCAGTCAAATCTTTGGTGTTAATGCCATTTTAAAAATTTACCCCACCCAACCACGATACTCTTGATTATTATGTAATTTTAATAATACTCAGACTGTATGTGTGCGAATAGCTCGCTGCCCTTCGGTCGAGCTTTGACCCGAATCTGTAACCCCAATGACCCCTGACGATACGTACATGAAACGGATTTCGGATACCAAAGATATTATGGGAGATGCTCAGTTGATGAAGAAAGCTGAGATGACTCGTGATTCATTTAATATTACTAAAACGACAATTGTACAAATATTTTAGCGCTCCTACTTGTTACCTACAATCCTTCAGTAACTCGAGTGAGATGCCAAATATCAACAGTTATTTCAATATGAATTTGAGCTCGACAATGCGGCAATAGACGAGGACATGTTTTGAGCAGATGGTACATGTTGAGGCTCCGCAAGGAAAATGAAAATTAAGTTGGGCTGTTATTTTATGCAAGTAAAAAGATCATGGTCGAAGTGTAAGAAATGTCTTATGAATCAACCGCTGCTGAATGGCGTTACTCCAGTAGTCTCAAGTCGTAGTCCTAAGTACAGTATACCAGTATGGGATCACATGTGATTGATAAGGCATCTAAACTGTACCAAGAAGAACGACCCCAAAACAGAGATGAAAATGCTACACTAATTCTTGAATATATTAGGCTTTGATATAAGAAACAAAAGCTTTATTCACAGAACTATGCAGAAAAGCAGGTACATAGTAGATTCATAGTCAAAGGGTATCTATAAGTTCGTTAAAAGTTAATTATTGTTTGAATTGTCTTAAAATCTTAATTGTTTATGCATTTGATACTTAGTACATTTGTTTGGTACACATTTTAAATTTGAAGTGAAGATATGGGTATGGTATACGATCTTTTATCAAGACCAGCTTTATAATTTATACCATGAAGGGAATATATTTAACAAATTTTGATTAACATGAAGCGAGGCATGCGAGTTAGCATTTAATGAAACATTTATGCAACGAGTGGTAAATCACTTATACAGATTATATACTATACACATATTTTATTCATATCACATACAAATACACGCGTTAGCCCTTTGAACGGTGTTAAAGTTGAATACAGGCAACTGTGTATTGACCGATTAAATGAACTCCTCACATCCCCCCGAGTGTGTTCTGTGACTTTAGTGACTATTCACCATCAAATTTGCATATTTATAAGATTATCGCTTTCTTTCTTGAGTTTTTTTTTATTTATCTTCATTAAACAATATAAGATACGCATATGAATTAAACATGAACGATGATTTTGATAAAGAAAAGAGAGAACTGATTTTTAGCTTCTTGAACACTGAACGCTAAGCCATTCACTTACCGGAAAATTGAATTAGTGTGGAATACAAAATTAAGCGAAACGAATAACCAACAAGAGGTAATTAAAATATTTTAATATATGGAGAGTTGATCTAGTTAATTATTCTGCATTAATTAACATTACTACCTACCATAAAGCTAGCTAGCTCTCTCTCTCTCTCTCTCTCTCTCTCTCTCTCTCTCTCTCTCTCTCTCTCTCTCTCTCTCTCTCTCTCTCTCTCTCTCTCTCTCTCTCAATTTGACTCATTTTTTAACATCCTTCAAACATCCTGAGACAGCCAAATTCTTCGACTCCAATCCTTTCATGTATTTTCTCCCGTGTATCGAGAGAAAGAGAGAGGCGGTCTTTCAACACTTTCATATTTAATTTATAACAATCGATTATTAGAACATTATAATAATATAATAAGTTAAGAAACAACAACTGCAATAAAGCATTATATATATATATATATATATATATATATATATATATATATATATATATATATATATATATATATATATATATATAATCTGTAAATGAATCCTGAGGAAACTGTTCACGTGTCGTTACAGCAAGCCATGTTCTTGTAGATTACATGGTGTAATCTCTGTTTCAAAGGTTTTATCCAGACCAAGTTTTCTTTATCTCTCTCCGGTTTCTGCGTTGTTGTTGGGGCTTCTTTTTTGTTTGTTTCTCTCTTTCTTTTTTATTTTGTTTTATTTTTTTATTTTTTTTTTGTCCCATGTGCATGAGAGAAAAGGGGGAAACGGAATGCAGAAAGGTTTCAGTTGTAATTGTGTATCAGATTAAATTCATTTAGAAAAGATGGGGTTATTAATATTTGTATTGTTATTATTATACGCCATAATGGACTAATAATAGGGTATTCATTATTGATCGCTAGGCCTAGAATCGGAAGCACACAGTTGCAAAAATATTTATATCTATATTTTATTACGCCATTGTGGTATTACAATTTAATATGACAATATCATTGGTATTTCAAATTTCTTTATACCAACCTTTAACAGCCATGTTATATTATATATATATATATATATATATATATATATATATATATATATATATATATATATATATATAGATGCAATAAACTAACGAAGAACAGTACGAAACTAGTAACTAACTAGCCTAAGCGCTTTCGACTCTTAATGTGTCTTTTTCAAAGGCAAATACAAAACATATATACGACAAACAAATAAACACAAAAACGTTGTGTTTGTAAACCTCTACAAAGCTGTCTTCACATCTGCTAAAACTATAATTACCACCAGCTTGTATAGACTAGTTGGGGAAACTGAAACCGTTGTATAATTCCCTAAAAGTCTACAAGCCAAAGCGACATCTATTTTTACTTTGTGTACATATGTAACGCGGATTATATCCCGGATATTTGATTCTATACCGGTTATTCTTATAGTAAAAATTGAAGGATAATAAGAAGATTTAGAAAATGTTAAATTCTACTAGTGCATAGTTTTCATTTTCTAGTCTTCTTGGTTTAGACCGCTTGGTTTCAATGTTCTAAGGCGGTGTATCCAGTATGATTCCTTTTCCTTCCTGGTTTCGGAACTCCAGCTGTGGTTGTTAGCAATAGCGATAAGTATTACCGCTTAGGCTAGTTAGTTACTAGTTTCGTACTGTTCGTCGTCAACCTATTGCATTTATTTTAATTAATCCCTGACACACGTGATCTCTTTGAGGATCCAGTACGCTTGAAAGGGTTGTTATTCGCCATATGATTTGTATTCTTTATATATATATATATATATATATATATATATATATATATATATATATATATATATATAGAGAGAGAGAGAGAGAGAGAGAGAGAGAGAGAGAGAGAGAGAGAGAGAGAGAGAGAGAGAGAGAGAGAGAGAGAGCGTATTTCAGGGATTGATTAAGATATATGCCATGAACTGACAACAAACTGTGCAACACTGGTATCTAACTAGCCTCAGCGCTTTCGACTCTTTTTTTGTTTCAAATAGTTTATTTCTGCCTGTTGCGGATGCTGGAATATATTTTTACTGACCTAGAAATGGATGAATCATGACGACAACTGTTATTTTATGTATATTTATGTAAGCGCAAAATCTATCCTGGATGTTTCATTGCTATAGTATTAATTATAGGCTTTTAATCAACTTTAGAGAATTATTTTAAAGAAAATCTGTCAGTTGTAACAAAAATAATTTTAGTTGTTCATGGCTGTCTTTTTTCTTCTTCTCTTGGTTTCAACCGCCTGGATTCAGTGTTCTAAGGCAGCGTATCCAGTAAGATTCCTTTCTTTCCTAGTTTCGGAACTTATGTTGGAGTTGTGAAAAAATGCAGTAAGTGTTATATCACTGAAATTGTGATCAGGGAAGGAGAAATACTTTAGAACAGGGCTTTTGTGCAGCTTCTTTGTCGTCCAATACATGAAGGTTGAACCGTTTTTTTGGGGGGAGGTGTTTGTTTGTTTTTTTTTATATAGCTTTTCAGTTTCTCCGACATGCTGAAGTTTACAGATCGTACATATCATTAGATAAATTAATTTCTCTGTTTTACGCATTTTGTTTGGAGCACGTATGTTTATTTTTTTTTTCCAGTCAATGTGATAGAAAGTTGTCCTGGTCTCTATCGTATGTTGACAGATTTTGCACCTTTTATCGCCGCATGGGACAAATTAACTATGGTTGCCTTGGTTAGTGATTGGCGTTAGCTTCGCCATGCTAGGATGTACTGGAGGATTTTTTGGTCTCCGGTAGACTACTACAGGTTTGTGCTAGAGGGTTAACTTTAGTGCGTCAGACGATTCCACGATGTCCTCAGTTGAAATTAACCAGTTGAAACATAATCAATAAAAAGGTAAAATTCCTGTAGAAACAGCCATGTTGAGTTTTGCAAACACTACAGTTTTTTTCTGGTCTATTTGCTTGTCTTGTCTATGTTTCTCCTATCTCACTGAAAAAGTAGATACTAGTTTTGTACTGTTTTTTTCAGTTTATTACAAAGACACACACACATATATCTATATACGCACACAGACATATATATATATATATATATATATATATATATATATATATATATATATATATATATATTCAGTGATCTCAGAGATTTATTAATTATTTTAAGATTTTAAGTCGACTTGTTGACTGGAAATATGGCCCCAAACATAATATAATTTCCCATAACGATTCTAACAATAAGATAAAATGAACTTTGGTATATTTTTGAAGGCAATCACATTATATTTATTTTAATTTTTTTGATTTCTGTTCATTTGTGTTGCCACCATAAAGCTAACATGATTATAATTAAAGGAATAAATACACGCAGACAGATATTTAGATCTGAAATAGTTAAAAATCGAATATAATTTCAACAGTAAAAGCAGATAAAATGAGAGAGAGAAAGAGAAAGGGAATGTAACGATTTTTTTTTGTACAACTGATTTATGAACACTAATTTTATCCATTTGACCATTATCATCTGGTCATCGTTATCTCGTGACATGTATCTGCTTTTCTGATTCTACTTCTTTTGAGAATGGTTTGAAAGTATTTATATTTATACTTATATTTATCCCTTTAATTATTTCTATAGCAGGAAGTAGGTATTGTTCGGATGTAATTATCATGTAAAGAAACCGACCATAGAAATCCGTTATAGGTGCTACAGTTTCGTAACGTCAATCACGATTTGAAACGAAGTCCTCGGACTGGTTAATAGTTACAGGCGGATTCGAATTATTTCCAAAGCTACATCAGTTTCTGTTCATACTGGAATATAATATGCATTTTGAGAAGTCTGAAAAATAAAAGCATTTCCCCAAGCGTAAACGTAGCAATGACTATTCCAAAAATACTAAAGAACCGATAAAATATTATCACAAGAAACTTAACATGATGCGGAGGATATTACAATAGTAAAAAAAAGAACTGGAAATTTATATCGCGTAAAATAAAATTAAGACTCCTTGTTAGTTATCATTCTCTACATATAATTTTTTTTAAAAAAAATGAATTAATTGATAAATTCGTAGAAAGATGTCAAGCGCAAATATTACATAATTTGTTAGTAAAAATGCTTTTGCGATATTACGTCTTATTGACCTGAAGATGACACAATACTTTTCTCTTAGGATACATCCAACGTATCAATCTTTTCATACAAAATGACAAAATACCAAGTTAAAGGACAGGAAAGGAAACCATATTTCAAATGTCTAAACATTTTGTGCTCTAGTAGTTCTAAGTTCAAGTACAAAGAAACTTGCCACATAGCACTCAATATAATAAAGTAAAACTAGTGTTTAATGAGGGAGATTTTTTTAAATCTTAGAATAGCGATATGAAGTTAAGACAAAACTATTTGGATGTTATTTCGATCCCGCTGGCACATACTGCAGAATTGGATAACTTTCCTGCTATTTGCATCTCATCCTAAATAATTCAAACCAAGTATTGCCCTCACTCATTTGGTTCAGAGAAACTTCATTTTTGGGGGAGGTGGATGGTCCATATTACTTTGCGAATACAATCTATTATCTCCCCCCCCCCTCAAGAATGGCTTTTAGAGATCATAGGCCTCATTACCCTCTAGTCAGCTTCCGACAATATAACTAAACTTATCTTTACTTTCCCTCAGTTTGAAGTTCTTTATGTGGCTATATTTGTCTTCATTTTTGTAATTCCTTTAACGGCATCAAAAGCTGACTGTTATAAAGTCAAATCAATTGATTATATTTAGATAAATATCATATATGCATTAAGACACACAAAGTCAGATAACATAACGGGAATTCTACAAAAAATAACAGAAACGAGGTTAAAAAGGACAAATTTATGACCCGCACCAAAATTATTTCTTTCAGACAAATCAAACTATAGGTTTGCGCACATGTTTTTTGTAATTAACATTCCGAGACCATAGATTTTGTTCTGAGTACTCTTACGACTTTAGTCTGGGAATTACCGTTGATAATGTTCTGATTAGTGACAAGGAATATACCCTCTGTAGAGCTGTGTAATCCTACAGGCCCTATTTCAATATTGTAGAGAGCAAGCTCCTATCCAGACGAAGATAGCTGGACCAAAATAAAGAAACAAAGAATCACTCGATGAAATTCGCTTCGGGATTTCATATCTAATCCTTTATTACCATTGCTTTGCGCCTTCCACTGTAGAACAAGTAATCGTCTGTGTCCCCTCATCACACACACACACACTTATATATATATATATATATATATATATATATATATATATATATATATATATATATATATATATATATATATATATATATATATATATATATATATATATATATATATATATATATATATATAGTTCCCCGAGGCATCGATAGCTACATGGCGTAATTAATTAATGTCGTGGCAAATGAAGTAAAATGCCTTACCCAAGGAGATGTCACGGTAACTGATCCAGGATAAAAAGATGGTAGGATTCGAACCCGCACCGTTTTTGTTGCCAGGCACAGATGAATACGTGGCAAAAGAACGCATACCATGTTGTTTAAGATAAAAAGGGAAAGAGCAATAGGTATAAAAGTATAAAAAGATAACAATTTACAAGCGATCATCTCACTGTATTTTTCTTTCTTAAAAAAGCATGCATAAGAACAAATTAAGAAAAGTATTTCTGATAACCGATAAAGTTTACATTAACGTAATATCTTAGAGCACTATTTAAAATTAATATTATTACTATATATAGATATATATCGCGATACACAACTTATGATACACAAATACAAGTTTAAATATATTGAGACAAATGTCACTATTAAGATAAGTATCATTTATGTATCGAATTTCCACCATTTTTATCATATGTAGTTCAAAATGGCACTGACAAATTCGAAGATTTACATATCCGTTGGTGATGACTTGTTTGAAACCTCTTAAAGATCTTTCTTTGGCGCATAAAAATCAGTCGAATTATCAAACTCCTAAAGACGGCAAGGATACACTTCCCCAACACGATTGTTCATTAAAATGTCATTCTTCTCCAGGGCTTTATAATATCCCTCAGAAGTTACGAATGCAACACCAATTCGATCGTTTTTACTGTCATTTAAAAGTTTGAGAATATCTGTCGGAATTTCCCATTTACGTAATAATTTAATGATAGCGGGTTGTTGTTTTTATTCTTTTAGCTATGCCTGTCTGAGGAGGTACCTGTCCACTTTCATCTGGATGTGGCCTTTTCGTTCCCCTTGCTTCTGTAGGACCAAACGGTTGAGGACCAACAGGTCTTCCAAAATAATTTCCTTTATCCAAAGTTGGACGTATATCAGGTGAGGGAAATCGCTCCGAAGCTCCAAACGAGTTCATTAATGATGGCGATCTACTTCTTCTGGGCAGCCGCATGTTTGGTAATTGCTCTCGGAACCCCATTCCCATCCATGGACTCCGTCCGGGTCCTGGCACACATTCGTCTGGGAAAGGAGCCTTGCTATTTTCAAAAGCTTCTGGGCCTGATGGCGGGTAGACTTTTCTGTTTGGATGTGGTCCGTCCATTCTTCTAACTTGTGGCACATCGGGTCCTGCAGCATGGAGCTGTATATCCGTCTGCTGTGTTGATATAAAAGACCATCCAAGTGCAGAGATATCTGACCTGTTCTGAGAGTGTACATCCATTTGTCCGTCTATATCTCTTATGCGCTGTGGGCCATGTATCAAATTTCCCCTGTCCATTCTACCACAAGGGATTTCATAAAGATGGTCTTGACCAGGAAGCGTAGAACCTTCAAATAGTTCCCTTCTTAGCGGTCTACTAGCGTCCAAATCAGGCGTGTTTCCTAGATGCATAGGTCTAAGAGGAGGTCTTCTACTCTGATCAATTCTTTGGGGGTATGATTCTTGATCTGATGCAATGGAGACTCTTCTTTCCCTGTTTTGCTGATAAATTGATGGGTTTATGTCTGGTTTTGCCAGTCGAGGATCTCTCAAGTTAATCTTGTGGACTAGACTTGAGGCGGGAGGGTAACTTTTCCTGTCTTTGGGATCTTGCACTGAGAAAGGCTCACTTGGTTCACTTGGCTGTATTTGGACACCATCCCCCAAAATCGGGTCTTGTTGTAGTGTCAGCTGCTGGGGCTTAGCTGCTAATAAAGCTTGCTGTGCTGGAGCTGATTGTGTGGATGATGCAGAACTGTTGATTTTTACCTCTTCAATTCTCCTCCGCATCTCCGCCGGGCAGCTGAGAGAAAGGAATATCTGACCGTCACCTATGTAGCCCATGTTAAGCATCATAGCTTGTCTAGCGTCCTCCTCACTGGTAAATGCTATGAAGGCATCTCCCGTGTCACCGCCGAAAATGTGAACGCGTCCAGACGGGAGGCTGATCCCTTTAAAAAAGTTCCTGATGTCCATGGCACCAGCGGACAGGGGAAGTCCCTGGAGGCGGATGATCACTGACATATTCAAGTTTTTCCTTAGAATTTAACTGCGAATACAAAAAAGTACATCTCTTATCTCTGTTTTATTAAACAAAATTCAACAATAATTAATTATATATTTTTATTATTATTATTATTATTATTATTATTATTATTATTATTATTATTATTATTATTATTATTATTAATGTTATTGTTACTGCTGTTTTACGTGTTCATGCTACTGCTGTTGTCAACTGCTTGAGCAGATCCGTCATTACTATAAAACTTCGTCAGTCTGCATTATATATGCATCCATCAAATTAACTGTCTTCTTAAATTTTCTTTTTTTACCCCCAGATGTTTAAGAAGTTAAAAACATTTTCTAAAAATGTTATCCATAAGCCGGAGTCTGATTTGGTCCGCATGCTTCTTAATAAAAGCCCTGAATCTAATAAACTCTAACACAAAGCTACTCATATTCCATATCCATGATGCAATTAGCTTTCCCTGCTTAAGTAGACTATTTGTGATACTCTTCAAATTTCAGTTTATGAGATTTACACCTGTTTTAATTACAATTTAATTTAATTCTCAAGGTAGAAGATATGTATCACAAAAGTCACATTCTTTAAAACGATCAAACGTACTTTCTGCTTAAACATGAGAGGTAAGCAAGACTGCGACTAGAGGCGTATCAGCATATAAATACTGGAAATAGGTTTTTATGTGAAAACACCATTCTGACATAGCCATAATTTGGGAGTGGGTGGATGTGAAGAAAATATATTTTCAATAACGCAAATTTTTATTTTCTCCTATTACCTTTTTTTTTACTAAATGCATGTATGTACAGTTTTGCAGTAAAACCAATTTCAAGCAGAAATTGTTCCATGTAACGTTATTGATAGAGAAGCTGTTAAAAGACTGAAATTATAAATATATAGCAGTGTAGCAAGACGGACATAAACTGTGAACAATATACAATTCCTTATAATTCTCTTTATGGAAGAATTTACAAGGAAACTATTTTTCGACTCATAATCAATACTCGATTGAGTCGCAAAATATAAATGTCTAATAAACTGCAAGTTTGTGGATCGTTTTTGCTCTTTACTGGTCTAAAAGAATGTCTAAGCAAGTTGTAATTTTGTGAGAAAAACAAATGTTTTTATACAAATGAATGTCAAAAGTTGGAATTAAAATATTTTGGCGTAATTGCAATTATAAAACAGTGCACCCTATTAGATATCCAATTAAATTCTGCCAAAAGTTCTCCTAGTGCACTGCATGATGCGCAATGGATAAATGCAATCTAAGACTGACCAAAACGACTTTGGTAAAGTTAACTATCTTTATTGTACCACTCAACCTTCGCTAGCAAAGGCTACCTTCTCAGACCAATCAAGGACATGGGCAACATCAGAAATGTATACAGATTGGAATCTTTGCTATGACAGATTATTAAAATAAAATGGTGGAGGTAGAAAGGATGTGTGTTATTTTAAGATGCCTATAATTGTATACCATAAATGAACATCAGTGTTAAATTTAATTGGACTCTTCTCTCATCAATTGGTTCTACCATTTGTTTCATCATCATCGAGAGCTAAAATAACTGTGAACAAAGCTTTGCAAATTAAAGGATATGAACGTGCAGTTAGAACGAAATAATAATGACAATACTGAAGGAGAAAATAAGAAGAAAAGTTATATGTATTTTCAAGAAAGAGCACCCGAGCATCCCACACTCCCACCCATATTTCGTACTTACAGACTGTATCAAACATATCATAGTATGTTTTAAATATATTTCGCATTAATCTATCGATATGATAAATGTAAGACCTGAAAGGAACATACCGTGAACTCGCCTGCACCAGTTGTGTACTTGCATGCAAATATATTCGGCCAATAATGTACTGCTAATCCTTGATAAATCAACTGTCACACTGTCGATAAACTTATTTTCACCTTTAAATATAAGTTGGCAAGCCAATCGTTTCCAAGATAGCTCTCCAAAGACTTGTGAGTTTTTGTTATCTTTAGTAAGACATTTTAATTTCTTAGGAAGGACATCTGAGAAATTAATTGTGCAATGAAAGCATTTATTGCCACCTAAAAAGTTTCGCGTCAAACTAATTGGATGACACAATCAAAACAGGAAATTGGTCCAAAACAGGAAATTGGTCAAAAGTCGCGAGATTGTTAGGTCTTCGTGATCTACGTTTCAAACTAGGCATAATCTCTTTCTTTTGTCTTGAATTTTCATGGAATAATAGACTTTGAGATGTACGGGACATGGAATCTATTGTTCTATTGTTAATCAATCTGGTCACGCCTTCGGCGAGAACTGAACAAACGCTCCGACGTACTCAAATAAGCACTACTACTAATTAACCACACACCTGTAAACCTGGTTTCAGCCCTGACAGAATGTGAACGGAAACACGCGCACACACTCTCTCTCTCTCGCTGTCTACATATATATATATATATATATATATATATATATATATATATATATATATATATATATATATATATATACATGAATTAAATCTATAGATGAATTATGTAAAAAACAGCCTATATAGACTTATTGCAAACAAAGGCATATACAAAACATGTACAAAACAAACATATAAAACATAGAAAACGTTGTGTTTGTAAAACTCTACATGGCTGTTTTTACATAAATTAAACCCATAGATGCATTATGTCTCAACTATCTTATAGACTTGCTGCGGACATAATGCATCTATAGGATTATTTCCTGTAGAAATCGCCATGTTGAGTTTTACAAATACATTTTCTGTTTTATAATATACAATCAACTGAGCTCTCTTATGAACGAGAAATAATGGGTCTACATTTTTAATTTTTTTTTCTTTTTTTCCAAAGATAGCAAAATAGTATCGAGAGCGGGATAAATCAGTTTTTCTTAGATTTTTTAATTTTGTACGGAGGAACTTAAATTTGACGATACGTGGTGTCTGCATGTCGTTATTCACGTCCTGAATGCACGTTTTAAAGACCTAATGTTTTAGTGTGGATGCTTCGCCCAAGGCATGTTTTATGGGCTAGAGAGTTAGTTTTTTTTATCAAAACCTTATCAATTGCTCAATAGAATTCCGCGGCCTACAAAGATTTTATCTATATCTCGCTATCAAAAATAACGTACAAAATTTTTTTATTCCAAATTAGGTAAAAATTGTTTTAGGACATGAAAAAAGTGTTTATGTACTAATCTTAAAAGAAACGGTTATATGGATATGTCACATATCACTACACGGAGAGCCTTAATACACTTATATCCTGGTCTCTATACCTGTACAATACACGGAGAGCCTTAATACACTTATATCCTGGTCTCTATACCTGTACAATACACGATGAGCCTTAATACACTTATATCCTGGTCTCTATACCTGTACAATACACGCTGAGCCTAAATACACTTATATCCTGGTCTCTATACCTGTACAAAGTAAATTAGTCGTTGGATAAACTATAGCAAGTATCCAGAATATATAACTGTAAATTGGAACCATAACTTAGTAATAAATTGACGAATAATTTTAAAGCTTTCATGTGGAACAAATAAAACCTAGGGTTAGCGTGTGTAACACACACACACACACACACACACACACACACACACACACAGCCCAAGTCGATACATTTTCCGGCTTTACATATAAGATTTACAAGTGATTGTATGTTTTAAAAAACCATAATACAAAAGTTCATCAGGTGTAATGGGCAGACCGATAATGGTGACACTTTTTGCTTTTATTACTGTGGTGGTGAAGCACCAAAATGTTTCAGTCCTTTCTTTGTATTACAGGTATCGACAGTAATTGTCCGGTTTCGTTACGTTTTGAAAGAATCAGATGAAATAATCACAATCGAGTCAAATTCACTTTCTAATTTGTGTAATGTCCTTTTACACACAGCACTTGGTTAATATTTATCTTACCTGCAATCGAGATGAAATGGAGTTTTAGGAATCTTTTTACGGTTTGTATTGCGCTTTTGTATTTAAATAAAGATCAAGTATTTACTTAGGGTGGATATTTTGGTTTGCGCAAACGAATGATCGGTATTCACGAGACCTTCACCGATATGAAATACGTGTTCATGCATGTTAGGTACAGGTGTATCAATCGTTTCTGAGAATGAATTGTTTATAATTTTTATTTTAAATTATGTTTATTTAAGAAAATATGTAATAAACCTTTATTGTTATTGAAAACTTGTTCCTTACACTTAGACCCGGCTGTTTGTGTACAAAAAAAGCAAATTTGACGTTTTTAATACTTACATGTATATTCCTTGTAAAAATAAAATAAAAAAAATTTTAAATAAACGAAATGGATAGCAGTGGCTGTGACCAGTGGAATGTCAATTATCTCGCGCGAACACATACTCTCTCTCTCTCTCTCTCTCTCTCTCTCTCTCTCTCTCTCTCTCTCTCTCTCTCTCTCTCTCTCTCTCTCTCTCTCTCTCTCACACACACACACACACACATGCAAATACCAAACATATGCAAACACTCACACACACTTGCCAGTATCAAAGTCGAATTATCTCATTGATAACGCAATAGGTTCAGTGGTGTGAGCCCCCCCCAAAAAAACTTAGATAACTTTGGTAACTTGGTATCTCCATTTAAATAAAAAAAACGCCTTGCTGTTACATTTTCCAAATCATTTGTTCGATTCACTTTTCATGTTAAATTCATCGCAACTTGTTTCACTATAGCTTATTGCTTTACTCGCCATTTAATTAATGATATCGAATCTTGTTAAAGCATGGGTTACAATCTTATTGTAATTTAAAATTTTATTGTATATAAGATCGCCTTTTAAACATTTGATAGAGTCACAAAAACATAATGATCTCAACCTTTGGTGATTAACTAAACACCGAATGTACAGAGAATATATAGAGCAGAGATTGTAAAGGGTCATACTTGATGTTATTTTTTTTGTCTGAGAGAATTCAATGCAAGAATGAGTGGCTAAAGCTGAAAACAATCAAACCCCTTAATTCAAGATGTGTTTTATAATTCACGTCCATCTTTTACACGTTTTGATCAGAGTACATTT
Source organism: Potamilus streckersoni (assembly GCA_016746295.1). Lineage (NCBI taxonomy): Eukaryota > Metazoa > Mollusca > Bivalvia > Unionida > Unionidae > Potamilus > Potamilus streckersoni. The sequence goes on from JAEAOA010001462.1 coordinate 2,042,584, forward strand.
CAAACGTTTCTTATAATGTTTGCCTACTTCCCTCTTCCCTTCTTTTATTTCCGCTGCTCAAATCATATGCACATTTTTACATTTTAGAATCAAAAAGAAAATTAAAAATATAGGCATGGGGAAATCGACTTAAAAACGGAACGCATGTCTCAAATTCATTTTAATTCGAATCTGACTAAACGACAATTTTAACTTTACATAACCCCTTTCCATTTTTCTTTCCACGGAGAAAATATCCCTTAAAACATAATGAACTGTTGTGTTTCAAAATTATTACACTGAAATTAATAATTACTAATTTTCATTTGAAATACAAGTTCAAAGTCCAACACTTGAAATTGTTATCTTGATGGACCAGGTTGAGGAATTCCGTCTTCTGTCAATAATTGCGCGGGCCGAAAATTTGCCATGCCGGCTTCATATTATTGCATATATATATGTATGAATGTATATATTCGACAATTTCTTCACGAGAAGTAGGAATAACACAACTGTCTATACATTCGTTATGGTGGACATACGGATGTCAAGCGGGACCAGAAGACCCTGGGATAAATGCATTTATAAAGTTTCATAGCAAACCTTGAAGTAATTAAGGACTTCTAATAACAAACGTTCCTAACAGGCAGAGGGACGACATGCCATCCCATAAGCTCTTTTGGTCCATGACCAGTATAGCTATAGATGCTGTCTGAACACAAACTCGCTACTGGTTATCTTTCTTGTCTTTTAGTTTAGCTGTTTAGCTTGTAAGCGTGTGTTATTGTAAGTCCTTTACAGCCAGCATTTTGATTTTATGTGTAATATAAAATCAAAATTCATGTATTTCTCGATTTATATATAATATCGTTTGCAAAACAGAAAATATAATGCAAAATTACGTGTCTTGAAAATCAAAAAATGTAATGTTGTTTGGTAACTATATGATAACTTTTTCAAGATATATACGTAATGAGTCCGGTGTCCGGTTGCTAATGCGTTGGATTTTCATGATCGAAGTCCGTGGTTCGAATATTGTGAATGACTAATTGTCTGCGTAGGAGATATTCTGCAAAAATTTGTAATTTATTGGGGCTCTGGTTGTCTCTTTTCTACGTGTCAATAAACGCTAGCACACCTACCAACTATGTCAACACTTGTAGGGTGTAGTTTTTCATCCCCTCGGATTTGATTATGGGGGTGGATGTGCTAAGTGTCTACCGACACGTAGAGAAGGCCCGTCATCATCATCATCATCATCATTGTATCGTCTTCATTGTATATAATCATACCTTAATTTAGTTTAGATATGACCTATGAAATTGCTCAAGAGCCATATGGCAAACCTTGGAGTTCACATAGGTCAAAATGTCCCCTCCAAAAATAAATAGCAGGGTGATGTGAGATGTGATTTCACTAAAGATGTACTCCACACAAGGGCCATTCTAAAAGAAATATCGCTAAACTAAAAATAAACCTCATTAGGTTCCTGGTCAACAAAAATGAAGAGTCTCGTTCGCCACGAAAAGCCCTGCATGTGCAACCATAACAATTCAATTCATATTATTGTGATATATATATATATATATATATATATATATATATATATATATATATATATATATATATATATATATATATATATATATATATATATATATATATATATATATAATGTGTAGATTATCTTATTAGAAACTGTCTCCAAAGATTTCTTATCTGGCAAGTTAATCTATATTATTTCAAGTACAGTCATACAAGCTGTAGCGCCATGTATCATGGGCCTTATTGCACTCACAACACCTGAATATTACACAATTAAGAGCTCTGCAATTGCAAAGACAAAAAAAAGAAATAAAGAAAACGGTACAAATTAAAAATATGGTCACTACACAGTGGGTGCATTTTGTTCATTTTTCTTAATGTCACTTATGTCTAAATCGGTGGAAAGTCTTTCACTGTGGAGCATACAGTATGTGTATAATGGAATAAATATTGGATACTAGTTTACTGCCTAATGGAATGAACCCAAAACGGGAGTTTTATTCATCGTCCCAGTATTGGCATTACACGTTATTCGTATAAATCACGTACACAGACCTAACTATGGACAAGAGTTATTATTATTATTTCAATTTTAACAAAAGCAATGAAATTAACTTGTTTCTTTTAATTTTTTTAAAATTTTCATTATTTATTTTTATTATGAAGCCGATTTTATCAACGTCGTTATGCAATCTGTTTAATATCATACCTCCGCTGCCATACGTCAGGACCTGACGACAACGGTTTAGGATTCATGTTCTGGTGACATTCGTATCTTCATTCATAACAAGGTAGATCTGATTTTAATCTGAGTCTGTCGTTAAGATGTCAAATGAAGCTGTGATTACTCGAACAATACGGGCTGGGCTAATAACCCACGGGTCAGACGTTTTTTAAATATTATTTTAAATACCAGTCGAATGATAGACCTGGTCGGCTGACTCGGTGTGTCGTCTGGGAAAGTCTTTGATGTCCATATCGTCGGCATGATGCAAACAATGAAGCGCTGAAAGTGCAGTTAAGTCCAACCAAAACCAGTCATTGATAATGACGTACGTCTCAAGTAGTTTGTGAGGATTATTATGTATATAGTTAGTAATCACATATTTATCCCAGTGTAAATTGTGTATTTTATAAAGAAAAAAAAATACACAGAATTTGTTTACATATAAATTTATTCCCTTCTCTTCTTCGAACCTGCATTACTATGTCATTTTTGTATTTGTAAGACGGAACGGCTCAAAACGAAATAAAGACGTCTCTATGCTATCATTAATTGACATAAATACCTGTCATTTAGTCTATCTATATTAATTTACAACCACTAATACGAAGGTGTATCTTAAAGAAGGTGGGTTTGAATGATGATTGATTGATTGGTCGTAGGGTATCTTAGAACTCGAGTTTGTTTTGGGTGCTTAAACGAAATAAATTTGTTTCAGAGGACAGCATGATCATAGTTACATTGTAAAATTTCTTAAATCTAGGATGTTTTGCAAAAAAGAACGGAATCAGTTTTAACCAAGACAAGCCCTTGCTATGTTACATTTGCATCAATACGTCTGTGTTATTGTAAATATCTTTATGAATAAAAATGAGGTGCTAGGCTCACCAACTGATAGGTTTTGTTGCTAGTTACAAACTAGTTTCTAATAATAATAATAATAATAATAATAATAATAATAATAATAATAATAATAATAATAATAATAATAATAATAATAATAATAATAATAATAATAACATTACTAAAAGCCATATAGCATAGCATATTTGGCTAAATGGAAGACTTTCTATTTTTTTTGTCAACGATATACCATTCTTTGTACAGTTTCCGAACTAGCTGCTAACAGAAAGTACTTGTCATAGCAAAGGTAAAATTAAGAATACAATATGGAAAGCAGCCAAATTTTATTACATTAGTACCTACCATAACGTGTTCTCTCTCTCTCTCTCTCTCTCTCTCTCTCTCTCTCTCTCTCTCTCTCTCTCTCTCTCTCTCTCTCTCTCTCTCAACCGCAAGGTTTTATAGTCCTGTTCGTCAGTACTGTTCAAGATTTGTGACACGTGCTATTTGACCTGGCAATTTAAACGCATGTACGGTGCGAGTCGTTATGACCTGTTGTCCTATGAGATTCTAAGATTCGAATATTTAATGCAATAAACTTTTCTACCATCTTTTATATTTTGGTAAATTATTGCGTAAATAAACTATATATATATATATATATATATATATATATATATATATATATATATATATATATATATATATATATATATATATATATATATATATATATATATATATATATATATATATATATATATATATATGGAAAGAAAGAAAGAAAAAAGAAAGTAAGATAGATAGATAGATAGATAGATAGATAGATAGATAGATAGATAGATAGATAGATAGATAGATAGATAGATAGATAGATAGATAGATAGATAGATAGATAGATAGATAGATAGATTTGGGGTCGCTTCAATTCGTTTTAGGCACATGATATACATTTATATTTGATGGAGGAAATACCTGAAAATAATACAACACTTGTAGTTGATTAGTGAATGACACACTTGAACACTTTCTTCAGAATCAATCATTTTTTAGCATTTAGGTACCAATGGTTCAAACATCGGTGACGTAACGGATTGAATGGTTCTTTGCGTTTGCCTTGTATTTTGATCGATCTCAGTAAATGCGTTCTCTCAATTGCACAGGTAAGCCACGAATGTTCTCTTGTAAAGTATCATGCATCAGTCAAACACCTCTCGTAGATCATAAGTAATGAACGTAGTGAGTCATTTCTGACCACTGGCATTCAGGGTAACGGTCAAGAATGTCAATAAAATCTTCCAATCTCAATGTTCTAGAGAAAAAAAGTAGAATGATCACACCCTTGAACCAGAGAAATATAACCTTTTGTTGACTTTTTCATTTTCCTCTTGTGAATTTCTCGACATAAAAGTTATAGTTATACAGTCACTAATTGAAATTTCGCTCAAGCCAAATGTCCTTGTGGATCTTCTCTTGCAATTCGATTGGTAATGTTTGAAGATTATTTTTATATCGGGTTTAAATACTCGTCCAGGAGTGATCCAACGCTTGACTCTTTACCACGTAGCTAATTTCTGACACAACATGGTTGGCCAACTTCAAAGACAATGTTCTACTAAAGGAAGGTTGTGATAATGTGGGGACCATCTTCTCGATGTTCCAGGTAAGCGGAATCTTTCTGTTCCCTGTCGTAAAGTGACACACCGCAACTAAAAGCACTTGACTTCATCCCCTTCGCCCCCCAAAAAAATTCAGCTCTGGCTAATTTTTCGGGGGTAGGTCCTCCCAGATATTTTGGCAATTTTCTTTGGAAGGTTTGCAAATGTCTTTCAAAATCGCTGTATTCAGACAAACGCACAGGGAACGAAACGAATATTCGTCTTTCACAGATTCATTTCGATAAAGGTGCGGTGAAATCCTTAGATTTGTGCTCAGTTTTGCATGACATCCTTATGGAGGTATCTGCATGGATGACTGTGAAGATGGACATCCACCATAAAAACTTGTAAAGTGAAAATGTATACGATAACAAGTGCCTTTCCCCCACCCATCCATTAGGCTTGACACGTACACCATCATCATTACTTTCCATGGTAGGTATCGTAGTCATAACAAAGTTCCCATGATGATAATGTGGTACTGAATCGTCACTGATGTTACATTGTACGGCATATCTGCAATCGCACTCGAGTTTGCCCTTGCTTGATACTTGCTGAGTGATAGGATTCGTCTTTCTCTCTTAAGGTAAAGCGGTTGGGAAACCGTATTCGCTTCTGGTACACGATGTGATAGACTTTTTCCAAGGGTCGACTGACGATATGATGTGTGGTTTCCATCCTGTTAAGACTATAATGCTTCTTTTAGTACGTCAAAGTTTACCACTTCACTGGTGCGATAATTGAGAGTCAATCCTTTCACTTTACACTCCGTGTGCACTTCTCCTGGAGGGTTACGGTAATAACCGTACATTTTGGGACCGCCACTTGCAAAACTCCTTTTAGAATCTTGTCCACAGGATGCACGTCAGTCTAGGATCCTAAACGGATTTTAGATCGCTGTTGGCCCAAACGATTGATATAGATGAAACTGTTTATGTCAAAATACAACACACGATCTCCTAACGGTTCTAAAGCTTGAAGTGAGCATGGGCTTTCACGTAGGCTACAAAGATGGCATTTCCAAATTCCTCGGCTTCTACAAAGTCCAGTTCTTTAAAATTGACCCTAGTAATCATGAAGAACGTCCACGTGCTTCATGTATATGGTTTTGTTGTGAGTCATCTGGAAGTAGCTGGTTTGGGAGAACTGAAATTAGGCGATGACACTAACGAAAAAGTACGTGGATGACAGCAATGCTGTGATAAGGACCTCATTAACAACAAAAAGTGATAGATTTACCTTATTACAATCTGAATATGATGTAACTGCATTTACGAGTCAAGTCCAAAACTATCGGGTTCTTTTTTATTTTGCTTTGGTTTCTTTGGAAACCCAATAGTCGTCAACACTAAACTTGCTAACATTCCCACACAACTCAGTGATCTATTCGGCATTAAAACCTCAATCGATGTGATTAACAAAATGCTTGCATAATATCGGAATATTTTTAAAAAAGTACTCTGGAACTTTGCTCTGGAACAGTATTCCAGTTGAGAGCAGAAATGACCGCTCTATTTCCTTTTTCCAAACCCAGTATATACAGTGGCTTCAGAAATGCAGCAAAAAAAAAAAAATAAGTAAATTCCTTTAAATGAGGGCCCTATGGTAGATTAGTTCTTAGCTAATTGAGTTACCCTCTTTAAATAAAGTCATAATAAATAAATAAAAAAAAATCTAATGAATGACATTTCCCAAGTACACCTTCCACTCGACCCTTTAATAGTCTATTGCATCATGTGATTGATAGTGAGATACATTTCTACCTGTCCTTATATTCTACTCAACGATGTATTGTTCTCTCCTATTCCTCCCAATTCCTACTCTTCCGCTCCAAATTTCTCCAAATTCCTTTTCCTCCTCCTTGACTTCTCTATATTCCTGTTCCTCTTCCTCCACTTTCTCCTCCAGACCACTTTTCCTCCTCCTTCTCCTCCTCCTCCACCCTCTATCCACCTTCTCTCACCAACTAGACCTTTGTCAACTCCAACTGCTCTGCTAGTTTTATTTCCGTCTCTTGAAGACTTGGGACTCAAGTGAACCGGAAGTTCTGTCCCCTAAAAAGCTTCCTTTTCAACGTTTTTTTTTTACTTTAGAATCAGTTCTAAGTTTTACCACCAAATTATGAGTGGCTTGTCAGAGTAATCTTGTTTGCTGTTGTTGTTGTTGTTGTTGTTGTTGTTGTTGTTGGGTTTAACGCCATTTTTCAGCACAAGATAGGCTATTCAAGGCGGCCAGTATTAATGGTGGAGGAAGAAACCGGGAAATCACCGGAAAGAACCACCGACCCACGAGATGCTACTGGCAAGCTTTCTCACATATCTACATTAGCCGAATCCTAGACTCGAACACACGCAGACAGAGGTGAGATGGCAGTGATCCGTAACGGACAGCGCTTTAGACCACTCGGCCACTCGGGGCCCCAATCTTGTCTGCTCAGAAATATTTTCAGGAGAAACTAACTTTTCGATTGTGAGAAACAAAGTTATGATCTGGTTTGGATCTAAATTTTAATTACACCCTCTACCTTGATTCCAACTGGATGTTACTGAACCGATCCAAGCAGACAGATGAGATCATGTGGACTTCCTTTTATCTCTGAACAAATATTTAACACCTAGGAAGTCATCCATAAAGGACATCAGCAGATAATACCTGTCTTTCTAAACTCCCCTCTCCTCTTGTCCACATGTGGCATATCATAAAATGCTTGATACATTTCAAGCTGGAATATTTTACCAGGGCAAGCAGTGTTTGAATATTGTATGAAACAGTACTGGTTATTCCCCCACAATGCTCACTCTATCATGAACCTGAATTGAGACACTTGTTTGAAACCAAGCATGGACCAGAATGTTACTTCACAAAAAAGCACACATGCCACAATGTCTTGAAGGTTTCAATGAGATTTTCATAAAAAGAAAAGAATATCAATTATGTGATCTATTAACAATCTCATAAGGTGTCAACATAAACCAGACCAAAGTTGGAAGATAAAATTGTGAAGCAAGTTCTAGAAAGTCACAAGGTAGATGGATAACTCCACTGGAAGAAACTGTTCTGAGGCCTGGAGGTAAATAACTTGCCTATATTTTAAGCAGAGTCCAGTCAAAAAGGTACATGGTCTATCCTCACACCTGATTTTGGTTCCAGGTGATCTGCTGTCAGTTTCTTAGATAGCACCATATATCTTCCATACCTGGTTGATGTAGATTTGTGTCACCTTTGTTAACCAGGATAGATATTCATTAGATCTCTGTGGACAATACAACTATACATTACACATTGACCTGATATTTAATACAAAGACAGTTGTACATGTAAGTGTATTATCCAAGCTTGATCTTAACTCCAGAAAACCCATTTACTTAACATATAATGGACTATGTGATGTTTTCTTAAGATTGTTCAAGGAACATAAGAGTTTCTCGAAACCCTCAACTCTTGTTTGCCAAGTAAGTTGCATTGTGTGTCATTGATACTAAATATAGGACAGCTGGTACATTATTTAGACAGCAGTGACAGAATGAATGTAGAACAATTTGAGAAATAAAACTTCTTTTATTTTATAGATAATTCAAAGGTGGAAATATCAATAATTGTTCCAATATTGGATCACAATTTAGCCCCGTGTTTATGTGTTTGTGTGTGTACATCCATGCACTCTTACAGACATGAAGGCATGAATATAGAAGGTGGTTGTGTAGAATCATATACAGGTACAGTTGATTGCCACAAAATATTTTTCTGGATATCAGGGCAACCAACTGGTGGTAGTGACAAGGGGGCATCAGAAACACAAAGCCTGATCCAAATCATATAGATGTATGGAAATGCACGGAAATTTGTGATTTTTGTGCAATCAGTTGATTAATGTGTGTGTGTGTGTGTGTGTGTGTGTGTGTGTGTGTGTGTGTGTGTGAACATGAACACAAACACTCAGGACTTTCATTAGACATATACCTCTCAGATTTTGACATAGAATTTAAATATGACCCATTTTTCACAAGCATAAATTCCAACTTGTGGATCTTTTTGATGACCATAAATTTGGAGCATCAGTAATTATTACTCTTGATTCATCTCTGGCTTAGTTTCTTACTAAGAATGTGCTGTCCATAACAAATTTACTATAGGAAGCAGTGATTGATTGACATCTTCTTGACAAGTTTGCACCTTGATGGAAAATAATATCACACTAATGGATGATACATATCAACTGGGCAGAGCTAATGCTTAGGTGCAACTGAATTCAGTTGAATTGTTTTGAGATTATGTTTGAAGTTTATGAAGAAGAAGAGAAAACAATTATACAATTATGACTCTAATGGACTACCTTTTCATCACATCAAAATTGTTATGTTTGGACATCAAATTATACTCAACTGGTCAGACTGGAACATATGGTAGCATGCAAAGCTGGTTGTCAAGATGTGGACAAACTTGAAACATTCTATTGGCAATCAGTTTGCTTCATTTGGCAAAATGTTTAAAATTTCAAAATCATTTATGACTGCTGGATTAATTTATAATAAAATATCAGCATTTGTTCTTTAAATTATAACCAGTTAGGTAACATGGGAAAGCCTATATGGCTTCTCATAAAGCCAGTTTCCAGTGTGGGATTGTTTTATTGGCAATTTGCTTCCATAGGCAGGTTTAAAATCTTGAGCATTTCATTTAGAAAAAAGTGAACAGACAACATTCAGTGCATACAACTGAACTTTAAAATCACAACAGTGCAAAGAATTATCATTTTCTTTTCTGTCTCAGTCTTGGAAATGACCTGCTGGTGATGAATTTTTTGACACTCAGACTCTAAAAAACCCATAAAGATAATGTTTGCTCTGAAGATAAGAAGAGTCCGAAATTTGTTAAAAACTATAAGAACATATGGAAAAATGAACTGAAAATTCTGTGATGTACATCCTTCATATCTGAATAATATATAACCTTCATAGTTGTATTGGTATATCTTTGCATATAAAATGATTTGAGCAGATCATAAAAGAATATGTAGAAAAGTTGAAAATATCATGGAGTATAAAATAATCCTGTAATTTTTATATACAAGATATAATCACAAAGTTTGAAAGAGAAACACTTTCACAAAAATAAGATTGAATATTTTTTACTAAATACTCTATAAATATTTCCCATTATTATATGCTCATCTTTTTTCTCTGTTAACTTTACATTGTCAGAATCATGCAATATTCACCAATATTGAATACCTTAATACTGTATCCCAGGTGCAAAGGAACTATTTTCTAACGTAAACAATTTTTTATGAATGAACTAAAGCATATATTTCATGGATGGCTACATACCAGCAAATGTTTCATAGACTGACACATACAAACTGCTTTGGCACATTCTGCATTTACTTTTTTGATACAATGTTTCAAATTTAACTATATTGACGCTATACAGGTTCCTCACAATAAAACGCAAGTTATACACATAATCTGTCTTCTTTAGCTGTTAATAAAAATGGCCAAAAATATACTTACAATTTTACATCCTGAATTTCCTCAAAAAATATATTTTCATAGATCTGTAAATCTGAATTAGATGAGCCATATCATGGGTTCTCAAGATTGATTACACATTTTGAAATTGTACTGTAATTTCGAGTATATTCCAAGTGTAGCTACATCCTCCTTACTGCACTCAAAATGAAATAAACATTAAATTCCACAGCGTGTTTTCGATAATTGCAATGGAAAGGCTTCATAATTTTCCCACATTGTGATCTGAATCATTCAATGACAGAAAAGAAACATGCATGCCGATGTCAATGCAATTCAAAACATTACAATGGCAGACACTGCTGAAAACTGATGCAAGTCACTTCATGTAGATAAGTCCAGACCATAATCAAAAAATTGCGTTGAATCAACATATATACCAAAAGGTATTCATTCTAGATAAAATGGAAAAGTTGTTGCAATGCGTATTCATCAACAATATTACTCCAAATTTCAATTTTAAGTAGAGAAAGCGCCATTTTCTTTCGAAATACGTCTAGCGCGCGACCAACTTCATATTTATCTAGGCAGAGTTATGCGCTCATTAATAATGTTGTGTAATGATCCATCAATGCTTATGTATTTAGTTCGGAATACGACATACATTTAGTTACTTTGTTTCTTTCAATGTATTTTTGTTTATATATTTAAGCCTTGGGAAGAATAAGAAATGAGCATATAATAAAAAGTTTACTGTATTTGTATGGTAAAATATGAACTCGTTTTGTCTGAAGGATATACTGCACTCCCAAGGTCATGCAGTATATCCATCCGAAAAACTCATTCATATTTTCCCATACAAATGCAGTAACCTAGAATTATTCAGCATGAGATAAGAAATATTAAACATCATTTGTTTCCACAAATAATGAGGAACCGCAGCAATGGGCTTATGACTGTTCAAAAGAACTGACTCTTGAGAGTTTAATTTTGACTTCTGAGATTTTGGAGTCAAGGGGTTGAGAACCACACATACACACAATATCTGTCAAAATGTGAAGATTAAAAGCATCGCAAGAAATGTGATACAATATTTTATTTATTGAGCTTGTTTTTCAATTATTCACACTCTTGTGTTGATCATATTTATTTCATGTGACAATTCTTGAAAGAATACATATAAAATTAAATAAGGCTTCTATTTGTGAAGAGCAAACACTTTTCAAAGTAAATAAATGTTTGTGTGGAATACAAATAACATATCAATACATAATTAACAATACCTATGTTTTTAAAACACCTATGCACCCAACACAGATTAAAAGTGTGCAATGTCTCCAAAACTATAAAAACGGAAAAATTGCTATACTGTAATAGCTAATTAGGCCTTGTGTGCTCATGAACAAGTTAGCAAATTTATAAAACCAAACCCACAAAAGAGCTGTAATGACCTGAAAATCTAATCAGGTTATATAGTTAAAAATACAGATAAGCAGGTGAAATTTATTCTTAAAGTGATTCTGCTTAACTCATTAACCCTACATGCAACTTTTACACCTTATGAAGTAGTACCATACATCTGAATTTCATCATGTCTGGTGGCGCTCTATAGTTTCAAATTTAGCATATAGATATAATTTCAAAGAAAATGAATTTCTCTGGGTTTCCTCATAAGTTATACTGGCTATTTAAAAAAGACTTTGTATATCTTAGGTATTGTTCAAAGAACCTTTATTTCCCTTTATTTTGGTGTATGATTGATGGATGTAATATGGGTTAGAGATTATACAGCTTGGTCTTACTCCAGATGTGCATCTTTCAAAATAAGTGCTAGCTCTACTTGCTCATTTTCACGTCTCAAACTTCTGAGGTAAAGTGTAAAATTAAAAGAGCCGATAAACTTTTTTTTACATTTTCTTTATTTTGTAATTCATTCATTGCACTTTTAGAAGCTGGTATTTTCTAGTTGGCAAAATTTATTTTCCATATTTTAATAGCTGCCAAGAATAGTGTATTTTAGACAAATTTCAGGTTGATTTTTGGAGCACAAAATAGCAGTCATTTTAGTTAGCAGTGTCCTAAGATCATTTAAAATTTCCAAAAGTAAAATATCCAAAGAAATTTCAGCCACATTACATGAAAGTAGCATATAGGTATGCCAACATTCTCTCCACTGTGCATGTTTAAAATGCAAACAACTTCACCTTACATACATCATTCTCTCAAAAGTTAATAATAATTGGTGAGTGCCACCTCAACAAAATTACAGAAAAGGGGAAAAATGTTGTATAATGATATCAAATAATGCAGACTTGATAGTTGTGGGGAAAAAAAACAATTTTTTAAAACCTGATTTTTTTTTCAGGCTTAAATTTATGAGTTTTGGAATGGAGTTTGTGTCAAGATTTTAAACATTTTTGCCTTAATGCTACATTAAACCAGTCTGAACTGCACAGAGAGAAATAAATCTTTAAAAAGTAGAATAAATTTAAGATAACAAGTAAACTGGGACCAGAATATGAAAATCATTGATCCAATATGCAAAAATAAAAAGTCGAAGTTTCACCTTTCTGCAGTCAAAATGGCCAACTGAAACTCTCAATACACCTTAGCATCCAATTAAAGGTAAATGAAAATTTCTTTGAAACAGATGTGTTTGGGTCTTTTCAAAAATACCCCCCCCAAATGCATTTTCTACCCCCATTGCAGGTGAAAATTAAATGAATTTTAAAGGGGGCAATAAGTTAAATGTGAAAACAAATTTCTTTTTGGCCAAGAAAGTTTATATGTCCAAACAATTTTTAAACTATGAGTACAAAATACTGAAAATTCCTATGATGTCCTCAAAATGTCATCAGGTCATCTGCTCTTGACCACAACAAAGACTGTAAAATGTAGTTCATTCTAACTCCAATAGTTTTAATGAAATTGTGCTAAAACAGTTTCTGGACAGACAGACAGACACACAATTATTGACATATATACAAACATACATTTAGACAGACTGATATACAAGCTAAGTGACCTGGACAGATATACAAACTTACTGACTTATGGACAATATAAAAACATACTGATATTTGGACAGACTGATATACAAACTAACTGACATATGGACAGACATACAAACTTAATTACACAGACATATACAAACTTACTGACTCATGGACAAACTGATAAAAACTAACTTACATATGGAGAGACATATATGAACTTACATGTAAAGATTGACATATAAACTGACTGCCATGGACAGACATACACAAAAACTTACTGACATGATTGAAAACAAATGTACAAATTTACTGACATTGACAGAAATATTCAAGCTTACTGACATGGAAAGAAATATACAAACTTATTGACATGGACAGAAATATACAAACTTACTGACATGGACAAATATATACAAATTTACTGACATGAACAAACATATACAAACTTATCAACATGAACAGACATGTACAAACTTACTGACATGTACAGACATGTAAAAACTTACTGACATAGACAGAAATATACAGATATACAAACTTACTGACACATGGACCATGGGTGCCAGCAGGATTTTTTTAGAGGGGTGGGGTTGGAGGGTCAGGGTTATTTCAGGGGTGGGGCTCAGTCAGTCATGGCTGGGAGATTTAGTATAAGAAGAAATCTGAAACTAAGATAATATTATTAAGCATTTTGGACAGAATTTTGTGACATAATTTCAGCTTCATTTGCATGATAAAACTTGTAGGAATATATATATATATATATATATATATATATATATATATATATATATATATATATATATATATATCTATATATATATATATAATTTGCAGTACGATATATGGGGGAGGGGTGCATATGCCCACCTTCTTGACCCATATTGTGGGCACCCATGACATGACAGACATATACAAACTTGCTGACATGGACAGACAGCATGAAAAATATGTCCCTTCTACTGCAATGAGGACATAACAAAATTACAGACATTTACAATTGCAATAACATGAACAAATTTTGATGCCAGCATATACTCAGAAAAGAGGGCAACATTATTTGTAACAGCTTAGTTGAGCATGGAAAAAAGATATAACTGTGAAAATGTTCTATATGATTATAATGTAAAGGAATGATTTCCAAGAACATGAATCATTTAAATGATCAACAACAAAAAAAATCTTTTAAAAAAAACCTCATAGTTAAACAGTACATTTTATGCCAATATTAATGACTTTTCCACCTGTACATTATAGGTAAAATTGCACTAAATATTATGTTATGGTGTTTCAAAGAAAGGAAAAGTGAAAATCTTGTAGAAACCATGAAAAATAACCAGATGAGAACACCATTTTTATAGTATTAACAAACCATATGTTATGAAAAGAGAGTTACTAGTATATACATTGATTCATTACACTAATTTTCATAAAATGTATAGAAATTAAAAAAATTCTGTAAAAAATGGAGAAATACACAGATATTAATATTATCATTTACCTCCAAGACCTTTGTTAACAAAAAATTACAAACCACATTTCAACAAAATCTGTTCAGAAAAATTTACTCTAAGGTTGTTAAGAGCAAATGACAGGAAATAAATAAAAACAAACAGATCTATATACTTTCAGTTTATATGATACTTAATGACATGGTAGGAAAAAATTTAAATATATTTTGGGAAAACTTGGCTATTTAAAATCTATTATCACAGTTCAAAATGTTAAAAATTGCATTTTTAAAAGAAACCTAATTTGCAGAACTATGAGGAATCTGTGCTGTAATGATCAAACATTAAAATATATTTAAAAAATGTGTAAATTTATCTAGTGATATAATAAATACTAGTGTCATAGCACAAAACTGCATATTGGTATCACAGCAGGTAATTAATCTTTACAAAATACACTGCAGTGTTGTAACAATTGGTAATAATTAATCTTTACACTACATACACAATTCGAAGTGGTAGTACAACAGGTAATAATTTAATTTTTACATATATACTGCATAGTGGTCCTTCAATTCAACAGGTAATAATCTTTTTATACACAGTGCATAGCAGAAGTAAAACAGGTAATAATTTCATATATTTATACACACTGCATGCTGGTAGTACAAGAGGTAAATAATTTGATCTATTTATACAAACTGCATACTGGTAGAATACCTGTAATAATTTAATCTTTTTATACACACTGCATACTGGTAGTACAACAAGTAATAATTTAATCTTTTTAGACACACTGCATAGTAGAAGTTCAACAGGTAATAATTTAATCTTTTTATACACAGTATAGTAGAAGTACAACAGCTAATAATTTAATCTTTTTATACACACTGCATAGTAGAAGTACAATAGGTAATCATTTAATCTTGAGTAGAATTTAAAAATGCACATGTGATCTATCACAGAGTGAGTTAAATTATAAAACTTTCTCCTTGCATATGATTTTTTGCATAATGTGTTTAAAATTTATGAAAAAGACTTTTCTATATGATAATTTAATATTTGTTTAGTCTTGATCAAAGTACCATACCTTGCAAGCGTTTTCATAATAAGTTGGCAGAAATCATCTCATAAATGTATAATAATATCAATTTTTATATTATGAATCTTTTACTTATCAAAAATTTAATACCACTGAAGCCATATGATTGTTTGCATTTCCCATCAATTTATAAGAAAGAACTTGGAGAAAAACATCCAAACAAATTTTCTCAAATCTTACAGAACATTTTGCTATATCTCAGTCTGAAACTTGCACAATATCAAATGAATGACTGCTTTGTGCTAATTACTTGGTAGTGTTATATATGATACATGGCAAAAAAACCAGTCCTAAAGATATGAAGATGTGCTAGACATCTTAATTTCATTAGTAAATTATTTTGTATAAAATCAAAGTTCTGCTACAGAAAATTAAATCAGAGTGAAACCAGTTTATATATAATAGACCACAAGAATGTCCTTTATGGATCGGCAAGTGTTTAGCAGACAAATATCTGGCTAGATGTGTGAAGAAGAGAGGTGCATTTTTGCCTAGTGGTATCAACACAAATGACTCCATCGTTATTCTTGTGCAACATGTACTCAACTACAGAGTTTGCATAATGTGCATACATGTTATCTCCAGTATTTCTTATGTCTCCAGCACTTCTGCATGGGATATGAGATCACCAGCATTTTTTAACAGTGTAGGGAATATTGATATGTTAGATGTGTCATTATTTGAAAATGCTTAATGATAATTCTTCCGCTTTAAAAATGGACCAGCCTGATATTTGAAACATATTCACTCATGTCCTATCCATGAATCTGTTTCATTTTCCTGTATGGAAATATGTGCTAAACTTTTTTAATCTGTACCAGGAGATGACTTGTCTGTAATTTGTACATTTTCTGATACATGATCTCCAGCATTATTCTTCTGAGTTCATAACATAATAAATAAACCCAAAATTAAAGCTATGCTGTTTGCATGTGTGATTAAAAGAGAACAGTATACACCCTGAACAGACCTGGGTCTATTCTGTTTTCCTCTTAAGAAGTAAGCTTAAAGGCATCTTTTAGTTTGGAAAGTGAAAAGTGTTGGACAGTTTGAAAGATGAAAGCACATTCTGATGGACATGCGGACAAACAAAATCAAGTCAGAAATTTCTCAATTTTTGGGCAAATAATAGTTTAATTTTCTCCAGAGGACTGCATAATTTATTTTGTTTTTGTATGTTGTTAAAATGATAAGCTAGGATTTATCACAAAGTGGTCAATAAGCATTCCAAACTTCTCAATTTCTAAAATCTTTTGTCATAATTTTGCCCTAACATTTCATCTTAAGATATGTTTAAAGTGGATGTGTCATTAACTCTGCACATCAATTATCTGTTGTTTGAGCAGCTTCAGGGGCCTCTACTATATCAATGGTCTCCCTTGTGTCAAGGCCATTATTGAATGTATTATCTATGGATACCTCCCCTAATTCCTCTCTATTTGTATCAGAATTCTGTTCCACATTACCCTCATCCAAATCAGTTGTAACTTCAGACTTTAAGCCATTCTGATCAACTATATCACTGTCATTTTTCAGCTCAGTTTTAATGATACTGTCATCTTGACCAGTTCTGTTGATATTAGTGTCCTGAGAGTGACTACTGTTGCTCTCATTCACACTGGTCACCTCCAAATTTTGTTGTTCAACATTGGCCCTGTCATTGTGGAATGATTTTGTATGAATCATCTCTGATTGCACTGATGGTTCTTCTTTTCTCACATTACTGTCCTCAGATGCCCAACCCTGAATTGGACCTTTTGTCACATATTTCGGACTGTCTGGGGTAAGAGCTGCACGCTATAAGAGTGAAAAAAATTTTTTTTTTCAATCACATCTGTCTAAATTTATCATCACTTTTTAAGAAATGGAGACTTTTGTAAGGAATTCATAAAATTTACAAGTAAAAATCAGGCTTTATTGGAGATAAGTTGAATTATTGATTTTCACCATAGCAAAGAAAATGAAAAGATATTACTGCAATACTTAATCTAGCTCTTCAGTGCGAAGGTAATTTCAGGCTGGTGCTTTATGACCTTAAAAGAATTCTTCAGTGGCCAATATGGCATGGCAGATGCACTTTCATTTCAGAAAATGAGATGATGCTATGCCTTTATATCCCAACAACAACAAATTAATCTCTGGACCACAATGCTTTTATCTACACAAAGTTTCAATTGAAATATCTCAGATAAATAAATAACTATGCGCCCAACAACAACAAATTAATCTCTGGACCACAATGCTTTTATCTACACAAATTTTCAATTGAAATATCTCAGATAAATAAATAACTATGCTCTTACCACTTATCAAAGTAATTAAGACTGCTTATCACAAGATCAGACTGTGTGCCATATCCTTGGCAAGAACTCTAGTACATACCAGTGTTTATATGACATTTGGAATTTGCATAAATTCAGTGATTCTGTTTAGAAAAATTAGACACTTATTTACAGAGTAAATGTTAGGAGAAAATGGCAACAAAATGTACATTGTAGATATTCCACACAATATTCTGCAATTCCACACAAAGTTCACATGACTAGCAACAATGTTGACAATGGACACAAAGTAAATAATAATAATGATAATAATAATAATGAATTTATTTAAGTAGGGTATTTAAGGACAGTAACACAATTTGCTAAAGAACTAATTCAACTTAAGGACCTCATACAAATCTATATATATATATATATATATATATATATATATATATATATATATATATATATATATATATAAGGTCCTTAACTTCACTGTTTATTTATACTTAATGGAATTAATAAGGTGTAAAGACTTTTCCAAATTAGGACATACCTCTAAAAATGTAATTCTGTGAGAGGATTAAACTAATTTTAATCAGGTAATATTTAGCCATCACTATTACATCACTATTACATTGCTAAGTCTTTGTTATGCTGGACAAAACCTGTCCATTTGATATGAATACATTCTCCTACAACATGGAGAATTATTAACAAGACAGGATCCACTTGTGCACCTCACATATCCACTTTGCACAACAGTATTTTTCAGACAATATCAGGACATCAGAGCAAGGAGATGATGGTATTATGCAAATACAACAGCTAACTATTAAAGTGTGTATATGGTGTGTGATATATACACTACAGTGGATAGCATGAGAAAAACAATGAGATATATGTTTTTCTTTTGTAGTAAAGTAAGACATTCAATTACTAATTTGCTCAACTCTTTATTAAAGAAGTTGTTGTTGGGACTAATGCCATTTTTCAGCACATGATAGGCTATACATGACAGCCAGTAATAATGGTGGAGGAAGAAACCAGGAAATCTGTGGAAGGAACCACCAATCCATGATAAGCTACTGGCAAGCTTTCTCACATATCCACATTCACCTAATCTTAGACTTGAACCCACCAAGACAGAAGTGAGATGTCAGTGATCCATAACGGAGAGCACTCAGAGCCCCTTATTAAAAAAGTATGTTGGGAATATACATACACAAAAACACTGTCACAAATTCACAAGAACAAATATTAATTTTTAAAAAAACAATTCAGGTGTTTGTCAATGGTTGGAATAACAACATGTAAAATAAATACAAAGATATAAATGTAACACTGAGATATTGATTTCCTTGACTGAAATGCTGCAATGAGGTAAGACATTATCAAATAGTAATTTCTTTTCTGGTCACTTAAGCAAACTTCCATTAACATGGAGTACTTGTAAAAAATTACTTTTCTGCACAATTTGAGCTGTATCCTGTTGACAATTTTCCATTCAATTGGATATGTGTTCATTTAAAAAAAAGTTTTCTTTGACATGAAAAAGAATAAGCTATGCAATAGTGATGGATTATGTATTACTGATATTAAATAAGACAAATGTTGAACTGTGTTTGGGGCTTTTAGTACTTAAAAATTGTGTTTTTCATTTAACATGATGTGACTTGACAGGTACGCAAACAGCTGATGTCACATACTGACTGAACCATGATGTCATAACTTTAGCGCAGAAATCATGAAAAAGAATCTAAGATGTTATTTTTTCTGAACTATTCCCCACAAATTACTAATTCTTGATTAAATAAAACATGTAGCAACTAAAATTATCATCACAATGGAAGTGGCCCCCATAAACAAATGCCCCTTTAGAAAGTAAAGGAAATAGTTAGGAGGAGGTTTAGACTGTACAAGTCAATTAATTGCTTTTTTATTCTTTTGTCTTCAGACATGGTCAGTAACAACACTTTGGGTTTAGATGAGACACTTTTTATGTTAAAAAAATCCAGGGAATTTATGATGCCACTGTTGCACTGGAAATCCTGATTTAAACCCAAGAATTGTCAGGTGATAAGAAATTAACATATGTATGGAGACAGTACAGTGTATTTAAACTGTCAGACCCTTATCTATTCTGTGGCAGCCCAAGAAAAGTTGAAATTTAACTAAAGAAGTAAACTCTTTTGTTAACTTTAACTGACATTGATACATGTAAACAATGTATAGAAAAAAAAACAACAGATTGTATTCAGTTTCATGAAATCACAATTCCAGCAATGTTGACTATTTCAAGGCATTTTCCAGCCCAAATCATTTAACTTACTTTTTCTACTCCAGTCTTCTTTGCCTGAAGCTGCTTGTCTGAAATGTATACAACAATTCTAATGAAGGACTAAAGAGGCCAGCAGCCAGATGGGCTGTAAACATTTAATCTTAAATATAATATATTAAGGTAGAAAACAATTATTACTTATAAACATGAATCCTCTTGCCAACAGAAGTACATTTAGTGTTGCCAACAATATAGAGACTGATATATAGGAAAGTAGACTAGTCATTGAAGCCTTAAAAAGAGGTAAAAGTGACCTCAATTTATTAAGGTTGAGTTACTTTCCTTGACATGCATCTGCATACCAATTTCATCAGTAAAAAATACACAGGACACAAGACAATGAGTTTCTAATGAGCTTATATCTTAAAATACAAAAGTCAGATATGAGTAAAAGTTAGGTTACATTGACCTAATTTTGGTAGTGTTGAGTTACTCTCCATGAGATACCTCCACATCCCAAATTACATCAGGTGAAAAATGGGCCAAAGATATTGTAGGTGAAAACTACAAACTATTCAAGGCATAAAACTCTGTCACAGTGACTTAGCTATGGCAGGACTAATCATTTTGATTCACATTGCAATATCCATAAATGTAGGTTACATAATGATGGAGAATACAATGAACAGATAGATAAACATACAAATTCAGATGTGAATATATGATCACATTTGACCAACTGAGTATTGGAGTGGTTGAGAATTCAAAAAACTCAAGTGTGAAAATTGGATCCCAATGACCTAGTTTTAGAAATGCTGAGTGATTTTCTCAAGATGTATCTCCATACCAGTTTCATTGAGTATATGTGAAATATGGTCTAAGATATTGAAGAAGTAAAATCTCTTCTTTTTTTTTTGTTCTTTTATTTCTGGCTGAAATTCACCCTTTCACAAGTTATCATTGAGAAATCATGCACACTAGTCATATTAAGACAGACTAGTGTTTATAATTTAGGGACTGGTTGATTGTTGAAGGGGTTGGCTGTTTTTGTGTAAACTAGTTTCATATATGGGCTCCACAAACAAATCTATCTTGAAAACAAACTATATCTTGAAAAAATCATTTAGCAGTGAAATCTTGTCTTTAGTGACATAAATAGCCCATGGCCACTTTTTTATGTTATGTTATGTAGATTTCAGCCTGTTCTGAAATTAAAAAAAACTGCAGACATGCAGCATTAAGGTTGCAACAAATGAAAACTAATAATACAAAAATCATTTTTCATTCTGACAATTATGTCAAAATGTCCTAGTTTTGGTATAAATAAGGTTTTTCTTCATTGAAATGAATCCACATTATATTTTTTATGAGTTTAGGTGAAACCAAATCCAAGATGACAGTTTTGTCATGAACATCTGAAACTACATAGGTCTCTCAAATGTGAAAATTAGATCACATGGATCCAGTTACAATGAGTTTTTTTTTAAAATTCAGATAAGTATATATATATATTCATTTTCATGAGTGTAGGTGAAATAGGGTCCAAGCAATTGCAGGTGTGATGACAAAAAAAATCCAGCTGGAATACAAAAGTTATTCATGCATGCAAATTCATTTTCTATGGTTGAGTTACATTTGTCCAAATGGGACTAAATACCAGTTTCCATAAGTGTAGGTGATATAGAGTTAAGATAATACTACTACTATTGATAATAATAATAATAATAATAATAATAATAATAATAATAATAATAATAATAATAATAATAATAATAATAATAATAATAATAATAATAATAATAATAATAATAATAATAATAATAATAATAATAATAATAATAATGATAATAATAATAATGATAATACTAATATTGATAATAATAATAATAATAATAATAATAATAATAATAATAATAATAATAATAATAATAATGATAAAAATGACTGTTAAAAGAAGCTCATTTGCTTAACTGACCCGTGAGGCCTTCTACAATGGCATTTGTATAAATATATAAATATAAAACACAATTTTTTACAAGATGAGATGTCTATAGACAAGAAATGCTATTAAAAACTAGATAATTGATCTACTGCTACAATAAAATATGCACAAGGCTTTATAGATGAGTACATAAAGGATTCATACAAAGTGTAGTAGTGAACATGTGTAAAATATTATAGGTGAGTGCATGATAACAATGTTGTAAAGAGTGGTAGTACTGAATTAACAACATCATACAAAGTGTAGTAGTGAACATGTGTAAAATATTATAGGTGAGTACATGATATAACAATGTTGTAAAGAGTAGTAGTACTGAATTAACAACATCATACAAATTGTTGTTTTTGTAAATGTTGACTAAGAAGCTTTTTAAAAGTTTGGCACGAGTCAGCTGTCTTGATATCAGAATTCCACAGTTTGGCTCCAGAAAGAGCAAACTCTTATAAAACTCTGAATTTGGTTTAGGTAAATATAACTTGTTGTTTGATATGGATCTTATTTGATACATATGTGCATTTTCAACAAATTTAAAATTATATTTATGATAATCAGGAGCCAAACCATGTAAGGATTTATACATTAGTAAACCCTTATTAAACTGAGTTCTCTTCTGAAATGGAAGCCACTTTATGGTTTTAAAAAGATTTGTTGACAGTCTATCTAAATCAGCATCAAGAATAACTCTAGCTGATTTTTTCTGAAATTTTAGTAATCTTTCCTGATTTTCTGTAACACTATTACTCCAGACTGAACAACAATATTCTAAGTGTGGCATGATGCATTGTAGAATGTCTTTCAATGTTCTTGAGGGAGATTAGATTTTATTCTATTCAAGAGATAAAGCAGTGAGTTAACTTTTTTAATGACCTTATCAACTTGTATTTTTCAGCACAAGATATTATCTATCATAATGCAAAGTTGGTTTTCATTTTAAGAATGTTGTATATCCAATCCTATTAGCATTATTTTGAAGTCATTTTTCTCAGCTTTTACTCTTGCTTGACTACCTATTATCATGGTTTTTAATCTAGCTGCATTTATCTTCATGCCTTTGTGTTCACACCAGTTATTTATTTTTTACCAAATCTTTATTTAATTTAGTGCTTTTCTCATGGCTTGTTGATCCAATGTTATATAATGTCCTATCATCTGCAAACACACTCATTGTGATATGGTATATATATATATATATATATATATATATATATATATATATATATATATATATATATATATATATATATATATATATACAGCAAAAAAGAGTAATGGTCCAAGAACTGATCTTTGTGGAACATCTGACTTGTCACTTTCTTATCTGAAAGTTTATTTAAAATAGAAACTTGTTGTTATCTGCTTTCAAGGTCTGTTTAAAACCAAGTTAAGCTTTGATAACTTGATATTTAGTGAGCTTTTCCAGCAGGAATTTGTGATTTACAAGGTCAAAAGCCTTTGTAAGGTCAAGAAACACTGTGCAGACTAAGTTACCTTGATCTATTGTTATTAACCAATCATCCACCATTCTAGTTAGTGTTGCCTGGCATGAATGTCCTTTATGGAAGCCTGATTGTCAGAAACATTAATTTGGAATTATAGTAAATTTAGACAAGGACATTTTGGATTACATTGTGCTATACCAAAGTCTTGACACATTGTCACACTCCAGGCCATTGGCCCATACAGGACTGCATGCATATGAATATGTTCAATACAGCAATTTATTTTGAACATCACTGGAATTCAATTGGATCTTCATGTAGATTTGTGATAGAACTTGAAGGAATTTTTTGGGATTTAATTTGCAATGCTGTAAGTTTATTTTTTAAATTTTTACTTTGTATTCAAGAAAATTAAAATATTTGTTGAAATTTACAAAACCCTGTAAGTGTTGGCTCTTCTATTACTAGACAATAGAGTCATAGCACAATTAAAGGCAAACCTGCTTTGCATTACAATATTAATTACTGAATTTGCATCAAATCAAATAAATGGGGTGGAATAAAAGAAATGTAAAAAGGCATGTAAATTCAACTTGCATAAGAGCTAATGGTCACAGCCATATGTTACATCACTGATTTCAATTATGGTCACAGCCATATGTTACATCACTGATTTCAATCATTGGCAACCAAGTGAAATGAGTACTTAGCAAATACAAATATTTGTTTCACAGCTATGGTTGTTTATGGAGATGAGAGTTTCAGAGTCAGTGCTGAACTTAAAATTCCTGTACTGGCATTGAGAGATTTCCAAAAGGAAGAAAAGTTTCACTGTTATACTATTACTTGCAATTAAATCAATGCATCAATATTTTACTAATAGAACAATAAAGAAAAAAAAAACAAGTTTTGACATTGATGTTTTTTTGATGAAATACATGTCCTCGGTTTTTTTAAAAAGGAATCTTTTTTTGTGAATCAACAATGAAAACAGTGATGTAATACATAACAGCATTCTTATGTACATTTGATAGTTATTGAAACCTCTTGGAAAATGTTGTTAATGATCTTTCAGAGGTTGGGTATCTTAAAATATGGAGGTAATTTATAAAAAAAGTGAACAACTTCATTAGAAATTTTAAAAAGCAAATATTAAGATATTAAATAACTTTTACTCCCTCCACTCCCCCAGTTTTTCTTGATGTCCACCAAGGGTGGCATTCTGTTTTTAATTTTTTTTGAAGTCCCTCAGTAATTTCCCCCCTTGCTTATAGTGCAGCTAATGTTTATGGACCCAGCTGTACATGAATTATGGAGGGAAAGGTGTTTATTAGATCAATCTGATATATATATATATATATATATATATATATATATATATATATATATATATATATATATATATATATATATATATATATATATATATATAGTAAAACTTTGAACACTCAAAACTTCAATCTTTTTGAAGATTTGGCATTATTCGAGTGACTTGATTTGTAATTTATCAAATGACAGGAAGACTTGACATTACTCAAATGGCTTGATGATTTGGTATTACTCAAATAACTTGACAACTTGGCATGCCTCAAATGATTTGATATTTTGGCATTATTCTATTGACTTGAAGACTAGGCATAACTGAAATGGTTTAATAATGTGACACTACTCAAATGACTTTAAGAATTGGCAATTGACTCAAATGGCTCAATAATCTGGCATTACTTTAATGGCTTGAAGACTTGGCATATCTGACATGATTTGATGATTTGGCATTATTCAAATGACTTGAGGATTTGGCATTATTCAAATGACTTCAAGACTTGGTGTAGCTCGAATTACTTGATGATTTGGCATTACTCAAAAGACTTGAAGACTTAGTGTTCTCAAATGACTTACCTAGTACTTGTATATTTTGTTTTTGACCCTGGAAAACTAAAAGTACCAAATTTTCAAGCCCCAACTTAAGTCACAGATCATTCAAGTTTTCATGGTTCTAAAGTACATGTACAAGCATTGAGTGTCACATTTCACTCAAGTATTCATGGTTCTAAAGTACATGTACAAGCATTGAGTGTCACAGATCACTCAAGTATTCATGGTTCTAAAGTACATGTACAAGCATTGAGTGTCACAGATCACTCAAGTTTTCATGATTCTAAAGAACATGTATAAGCATTGAGAGTCACATTTCACTCAAGTATTCATGGTTCTAAAGTACATGTACAAGCATTGAGTGTCATAGATCACTCAAGTATTCATGGTTCTAAAGTACATGTACAAGCATTGAGTGTCACAGATCACTCAAGTATTCATGGTTCTAAAGTACATGTACAAGCATTGAGTGTCACAGATCACTCAAGTATTCATGGTTCTAAAGTACATGTACAAGCATTGAGTGTCACAGATCACTCAAGTTTTCATGGTTCTAAAGTACATGTACAAGCATTGAGTGTCACATTTCACTCAAGTATTCATGGTTCTAAAGTACATGTACAAGCATTGAGTGTCACATTTCACTCAAGTATTCATGGTTCTAAAGTACATGTACAAGCATTGAGTGTCACAGATCACTCAAGTATTCATGGTTCTAAAGTACAAGCATTGAGTGTCACATTTCACTCAAGTATTCATGGTTCTAAAGTACAAGCATTGAGTGTCATAGATCACTCAAGTATTCATGGTTCTAAAGTACAAGCATTGAGTGTCACATTTCACTCAAGTATTCATGGTTCTAAAGTACATGTACAAGCATTGAGTGTCATAGATCACTCAAGTATTCATGGTTCTAAAGTACAAGCATTGAGTGTCACATTTCACTCAAGTATTCATGGTTCTAAAGTACATGTACAAGCATTGAGTGTCACAGATCACTCAAGTATTCATGGTTCTAAAGTACAAGCATTGAGTGTCATAGATCACTCAAGTATTCATGGTTCTAAAGTACAAGCATTGAGTGTAGCATTTACCTGATTTACTTTTTGCTGGCATTTTACTGACATCAGACTCTACCTCGGACACATCACCAACTTGGCTTATTGTCTTGAAACATGAAATAAAATTGCATGAAAATAAATGTCATATCCTTTTATCAAATTTGGATACTTCTTACTAAGTCTTGCATATAAATATTAACTGTGTAATCTAACGAGTCCTAGAAAAATATATGCTAAATTAGGGAAAATGTTGACTTCATCGTGAAGAGACTAAGATGTCCAAAATATTTGTACCATTTTTAGCAGGAAAACAAAACACTCAGATGATATTAAAGTTCCACTGTAAAATAACCTTTAAATAGTGTTTCAATGTTATGACATTTTTAAACAGTACTCTTTCATTATAACATTGTTAATGGAAGCCATACAAGTTACCTGCATTATAAAGGTGGAAACCTTACACTTGAAATGATTCGAATTGGGTTGTTTCATCACTGCGCATATAAAATACAAACCACAAAAGTGAAACCTCATTATGATTGATTCTTATCAGCCAAGTATTAAAATCAAGCATAATAAAATTAAGCAGCAAGTATAAGACAAACTTTAACAAAACTAATGAGAGCTTTGAAAATAGCCATCTTAGCATCTGTGTATCAAGGGTCATAATACATGTAGTTAAAGAGCATTATCATTTAGTTCAAGTTATTCAATCTTACAATTTGATCAAAATTATATAATTTTATGTTGAGTATTCATAAGTTTATGATGATTAAATCTTATTAAAAGTCTGTTGAATTTGAAGTTATGTTTAGGACTTTCTGGCTCACCAGGTGCTGTCTAATAAAAATGGCAGCCACAATGTTAAGAATATGAAGCTGGGTTTATCAATGGACTTTCTGGCTGTCTAACAAATATGCCAGACATAATATTAAAAATATGAAGATAATATTTATTATTTAAAATGTAATAGAAATGTGCTTTCCTAACTCGATAACTGTATAAATAAGTCAAATTTCAGCCACATTTCAATGATAGTGAGTCTCTACATGCCACATTTCAATGATAGTCTACATGCCACATTTCAATGATAGAGAGTCTCTACCTGCCACATTTTAATGATAGTGAGTCTCTACATGCCACATTTCAATTTTAGTTAGTCTCTACATGCCACATTTAAATGACGAGTCTCTACATGGAACATTTCAATGATAGTGAGTCTCTACATGCCACATTCAATTATATTGAGTCTCTACATACCATATTTCAATGATGTTAAGAAATAAATTCTTCATGCCACAGTTCAATGATACTGAGTCTACATGCCACACTGCAATGATGGTGAGTCTCTACTTGCCACATTTCAATGATAGTGAGTCTCTACATGCCACATTTCAATGATAGTGAGTCTCTACATGCCACATTTCAATGATAGTCTACATGCCACATTTCAATGATAGTGAGTCTCTACCTGCCACATTTTAATGATAGTGAGTCTCTACATGCCACATTTCAATGATAGTGAGTCTCTACATGCCACATTTCAATGATAGTCTACATGCCACATTTCAATGATAGTGAGTCTCTACATGCCACATTTCAATGATAGTGAGTCTCTACATGCCACATTTCAATGATAGTGAGTCTTTACATGCCACATTTCAATGATAGTCTACATGCCACATTTCAATGATAGTGAGTCTCTACATGCCACATTTCAATGATAGTGAGTCTCTACATGCCACATTTCAATGATAGTGAGTCTTTACATGCCACATTTCAATGATAGTCTACATGCCACATTTCAATGATAGTGAGTCTCTACCTGCCACATTTAAATGATAGAGATTGGCTCAGTATGCCACATTTCAATGATAGTAAGTCTCTACATGCCACATTTCAATGAAAGTGAGTCTCTATATGCCATATTTCAACGATATTGAGTCTCTACATGTCACATTTAAAAAATAGTGAGCCTCTACATGCCACAGTTCAAAGAATAATGAGAAATTGGCTCTATCTGCCACATTTCAATGAAAGTAAGTTTCTAAATGCCACATTTCAATGATAGTGAGAAACTGGCTCTGTATGCCACAGTTCAATGATATTGTGAGACTGGCTCTATATGCCACATTGCCACATTTCAATGATAGTGAGAAACTGGCTCTGTATGCCACAGTTCAATGATAGTGTGAGACTGGCTCTATATGCCACATTTCAATGATAGTGAGAAACTGGCTCTGTATGCCACAGTTCAATGATAGTGTGAGACTGGCTCTATATGCCACATTGCCACATTTCAATGATAGTGAGAAACTGGCTCTGTATGCCACATTTCAATGATAGTGAGAAACTGGCTCTATATGCCACAGCTCAATGATAGTGAAAGACTGGCTCTATATGCCACACTTCAATGATAATGAGAGACTAGCTCTATATGCCACAGCTCAATGATAGTGAAAGACTGGCTCTATATGCCACAGCTCAATGATAATGAGAGACTAGCTCTATATGCCACAGCTCAATGATAATGAGAGACTAGCTCTATATGCCACAGCTCAATGATAGTGAAAGACTGGCTCTATATGCTACATTTCAGCAATAGTGAGAGACTGGCTCTATATGCCACAGAACAATGATAATGAGAGACTAGCTCTATATGTCACAGCTCAATGATAGTGAAAGACTGGCTCTATATGCTACATTTCAGCAATAGTAAGAGACTGGCTCTATATGCCACAGAACAATGATAGTGATGGACTGGCTTTATATGCCACATTTCAATGAAAGTGAGAGACTGGCTCTATATGCCACATTTAAATGACAGTGAGAGACTGGCTTTATATGGTACATTTCATTTATATGCCACCTTTTAATGATAGTAAGAGACTGGCTCTATATGCCACAGCTCAATGATAGTGAGAGACATGCTCTATATGGCACATTTCAATGAAAGTGAGAGACTGGCTCTATATGCCACATTTAAATGACAGTGAGAGACTGGCTTTATATGGTACATTTCATTTATATGCCACCTTGTAATGATAGTAAGAGACTGGCTCTATATGCCACAGCTCAATGATAGTGAGAGACATGCTCTTTATGCCACATTTCAATGACAGTGAGAGACTGGCTCTTCATGCTACATTGCCGAATTTTAACAATGATACCTGTATTGAGGATTTGGGGAATCAAAATAATTGGTACACTGATTCAGTTTACTCTTGACAGAAAGAGCATATGCTTTTTGTGCTGTAAAATTGATTCTACTATACAAGCAAACACTATACAGCTAGGATATATATGAAAAGTATACTTACCTTGGGTCTATCTGGATCAGGTATATACATGTCACCTCTGTGTCTGTTTGAAAACCTACAGATCAGAGAGGCACAGGGTATGCCAAGATAGAAGAGAGCACAGAGATGGACACAGACACAAACCCATGATTAGTGCAGAAATTTTCAAATTGACAAATATATGTAATTGGCCATCCAGAAATGTGATCATTTAATATTGTTTGCCAAAATGAGACAAGTGTTTACCATTTTCATAAAATGAAAAATCAAATTTGATGTCAATTTTTAAAAAATGTAAATTAAATGCAATGTATTAAAATAATTGTAAATTTTTTTTTAGGAGAAACAAATACCCATTACATTTTGATATATACACAAAATTAATGCAGAAAATTTTATTACATTTGCAAAAACAAATGGAGAAATGGAATATACAAATGTATGTGGACCAGTTTACCAAAGTAAACAAGAGTTTAATGAGAAGTTTCATAGCAAATTGTACCAAAGAAGATAATTTTTAAAGAAAGTTTGATTTATAGGTGAAGAAAAGACAGATAAAAAGAAGAAAGAAATGAAAAAGAAAAAGAAAAACAGGCAATTAATTAAGTTTACTGAAATTACATAAATTTTCTACAAGCAAAACTTTTAGTCATAAACATAAATAGTTATAAATATGATATTTATTTTGCTTGATCCAGTTTTTTTTATCAACATTTGAACCTCACAACAAAAAGATGTTAGATACCAAATATATTTATGTAGACAATACATAAAAATTCTAAAATTTATATATATATATATATATATATATATATATATATATATATATATATATATATATATATATATATATATATATTAAAGTACAATGAAAACATTATTATTAAAATCTGGAGCCCTGAATGGCCAAGTGGTCTGAAGCGCTCTCCATTAAGGATCACTGCCATCTCACCTCTGTCTTCGAGAGTTCAAGTCAAAGATTCCTTGAATGTGGATATGTGAGAAAGCTTGCTAGTAGCTTATTGTGGGTCAGTGATTATTTCTGCAGATTTCCCGGTTTCTTCCTCCACCATTAAAACTGGCTGCCATGCATAGCCTATTGTGTGCTGATAAATGGCATTAGGCCCCAGAATAACAACATTATTAAAATCTGAACTTGCAAAAAAGATTAATTTATTGTACTGTTCCTACTTGTTGTTTTTCTATGAGCTTTAATTGGATATATGTTATATATACCCAGTTCTAGTAAGTCCTTTCAACAGCACTGACATGAAACAATATTATAATGATCCCTCATGACAAAGCACCTCAAGTTAGTACAGTGTCTCAAATAATACAGGTATGAACATGAATTCCATTTTCTGGTTGAATGACATTTTGATCTTCAACCTACCTCTGTATAAGGTACCTGCTTATAGTGCCATACAAATATGTGACACTCAAAACAGCATTATAATGAGGGATCAAGGTATTTAGGGGGCATTCATAGCTACCCCACACACTATGGTTCTGAAACCCTTGAAAACAAAATATTATTAATATCCAACATTTGCTCAAGGACTTGGGAATATACTCTCAGTCATTTTGTGATATCTAATTGCGACAAAGTGTTGGTCGATTGTAACTTAGGGAAGTCTGCCAACAGATACTGAAGTCAAATCCATGTATTGATTATAAAAAAAATTTTTTAATTTACAATGAAATTCACCATATTGTTTCATTTAAAACTGTGGTCATATATCTGATGGTATACTAAGCAAAATAAGTGTCATTCTAAATTCTTGAAATTTTGAATTTTGATTGTTTTCTTTGCTGTTTTTTGACACAGTAACACAAGTAGATTATTTAATTCAAAGGCAATCTGAATAAAGTGCTTTGTCCAAAGGACACACTAGAGTTGCTAACCTAAGCTGATCTAGTGACATGACTGAAACTTTCTCACATTCAGTCATGAGTTATTCCCTCTAACCACTAAGCCATTGTGGCTTATTCCCCCTTACAGCATGAAAGCGGCATCATTTAGACAATATTCTGAATATATAATATGCATTTATTGATGGTGAAACATATTACATTAAAAGTATGTATAAAGTTTCAATAATTATGATCATCAATCCTATTTAATAAAGTCCACTACAGAAGGGTTGCTAATTAAGACATTAAGAGAGGTGTATATATATATATATGAAACAAGGTAGTATAGAAATATGATCAATTAAGACAGCAAGAAAGACAATGCAGACTTAGAACAAGGTAGTACAGAAATATTTTTAATTAAAACATCAAAAAAAGGCAGAATTAGAACATTACAAAAATATGATTAACTGAGACAGCAATAATGATAGTGAGATTTAGAATAAGGTAACAGATACATACATAGCCACAAATACTCATTAAGGAGTACAACAAAATGAAAGATAAGCATATTTGTTGTTTTTTAATTTGTGTACCGTTTACAAACACACATGCTTTGTTGCAAGGCCTGCCTGTGCATATTTTCTATATACTCAGGGTCTGAAATAGACACTATCAAGTATTTTGCCAGCTACAATGCCAGGAACTTGCTAGTTACAATGCTAATATGCCAGGAAATTGCTAGTTACAATCCTAATATGCCAGGAAATTGCTAGTTACAATTCTAATATACCAGAAAATTGCTAGATATGCCAGTAAATTGCAAGTTACATTTTTGATAAGCTAGTAAATTGCTAGCTTCACAAAATGAACTAGAAGTTTCTGCTAATGATATTCTAAGTGTTTGTGTTATGATTTTATTGTTTGGTTGGTAGATATGCTGGTGGATATTGAAAAAAGCCTGATGTTTGCTAGCTTTAAATATTACAACCATCAAAGTGCTTCTAGTAATCAAAAAGTTAATTTCAAGGCCCATACATTTTTAGTTTCATATAGGTGTTTATTATCTAAATTTGCAGAATTTTACTGAAATCTAAATTCAAGACCTTTCTCCCAAAATGAAACCAACAAGATCTGAATTACATAAACACCAAGCCGCCCCAGACTTGTGATGGCTGATATCATGGGTTTTTAGATATTAAATTCTAATTTAATACATATTTCAGTGTCTTATGTAAGACTTAAACGGTAAAGACTATATTTTATAAAAATAGAAATTAGTACACATGTATGTTCCTGCCAATATAATGGTCTTTATGTCCAAAGAACCAAGTAAAACTGGGGACTTAACTCTATAACAATATCCTCAAAATGTTATGAAAATCAAATTTTGATTAAAGTTTTCATATAAAGCCTCATATCAAATTTAGTTTCAATCCATTAAATACTGAGCCAAATGAAATTTGTGATGCATATGAAGTGACACAATGTGTCACAATGAGATGGATTAATGTCAGTAACAAAATATGTTTCCATCACAGATCTGGTGTTGGACATAATATTATGTCTTTTTGGTAGAAATCATAAATTTTTCCACTTTATATTTTTGACTTAAATGCCTTTTATTTTCAATCAAGATTTCCTGTTTTAAGTTTGGAGTCAAGCTTGCTATTATATTCCCCTTTCTGGTGATGATACAATAATTTGACACCAGACTTTTTGGAGGAAAAACTTGACTGTATATTTTTCCATGGCTGATCAATCATATTTGTTCTTTTATTTAAAGGTGCATTCAATTTTAAGATATTCTGGTTTTTGCCAGTTCTATATTCTGTGTATGGAATATGAATGGGATTCTGTACATATTGAATCTGCAATGGGACTGGTTTTACATTTAAGGTATCTGCATATGGAGATGGTGGTGGTGGATTCACTTTTAGAAAATTTATTATCCTCTGAAGTTCCTGGTGAAGCTGTTGATAAGTTATATCCTGCAGTTTTGTTTCCGTTTTCTTTTTTATACTGATACCTAAACAACATGGTTGACGTTGTCCTTTTGGTACACCCAGTGCCATAGAATCTGGATGTCCTTTTCTGTATTTCCACATCATATTCTTATGTGGAACTTGATTGATATTTGATGAATTTCCTCCAAGAAGACATATTAATGTCTCAACTGCATTTGCTGATGCATTATGTTTCAGAATATCCCAAAATGTAATGTTTGACACTGGCATATGTTGAACAACAGACTGAAATTCAACATCAAGGGCACTTGGCTCATTTGTTGTACCCTGAACAATGTTTTCCTTTTTTGTATTCTGAACAATGTTTTCCTTTATTTCACCCTGAACAATGTTTTCCTTTATTGCACCCTGAACAATGTTTTCCTTTTTTGTATTCTGAACAATGTTTACCTTTATTGCACCCTGAACAATGTTTTCTTTTGTTTCACTCTGAACAATATTTTCTTTTCTCACATTGAGATCCAAGTTAGCTTTATCTTCTGTATCTGATATATCCTCTATTCTGACATCATCTTCCATTATGCCTGATTCAGTGCTTTCACTTGCTCTAGACATGGGTCGTTCAATTCCTTTATCAAACAACAATTCAGCTCTGTTGTTAGCCATTAAATCTTTGTTTTGGGAATAGTTCTTATTTAAATTTTCATCTTCTTCTTTTTCACTATGGGAAATCCCATGTTCAACGTTTGAAAGTTTCTGTTCAATCACTGATAACTTATCACTTTCATTAATTGTCTTATATTCTTTCAGCAGCAGTTCATCCACTTTACTAGTCTTTTTCACCAGCTGTTCATCCACTTTACTAGTCTTTTTCACCAGCTGTTCATCCACTTTACTAGTCTTTTTCACCAGCTGTTCATCCACTTTACTAGTCTTTTTCACCAGCTGTTCATCCACATTATTAGTCTTTTTCACCAGCTGTTCATCCATCTTCTTATATTTTTCAAGGAGAAGTTTGGCTTCCTCCGAAAACCCCATTTTTTCACTTTAAGATAGAAAGAAAGAAAGAAAGACAAATAGAGTAGAAGATATTAGAGATGTCAAGTGAGTCATAGAGTTGAAACAACACTGAAGACTGGATATAAGATAATACTTCATAGAAGTTTTAAGGTCTTGACACAGAAATGTAAGTCTTTAAACATACTAAATGAAGTTCCATGGAATTTGGATGACTGTAACAAAATATATCAAATATATTTCATACAAAAATGTCAAAAATTGTTGGTAAAATAATTCATAATATCTTACCGCAACTGTTTTGATGATGTTCTTGTTTGTGACAATTCTTTTAACCTTTTTAACTCTTCGTCAGCTACATGATAGCGATTATGAATTGGAATTTTGTTCCCAGTCATGAAATACATTCTGTCTACCCTGTGTGCAACAATCTGTAAAAGAAAAGAATGCTATATTTTGTGCTGGCAAAACAAATGTATCCATACTGCTCCAATTTTATTATTAAACATATTCCAGAATAGTATTACAGTGCCAGATTCAATCATTTCAGCTGGTACTCTAGTTATCTATGTCTTAGATGAGACATATTTCTGCATAATCCTCTAAATTCTCTTGATAAATTTAATTGTTGTTTGCTTATGGTAGAAGGTGTATTTACTGTTAATTTAGTGCATGGGATTCCTGTTAATTCTTGTGTTATCTCTAGTTACTCAGGCCATCAGGCAATTGATACCAGTATGGACCTAGGAGGTGTGCTTGTAGATTTACAATAAACCATTGAAAGAGAGTTTCTCTTTATAACCACACATTTAGTTTTGTGACCAATTGTAGGTGTAGAGTAGTTACAGTATAATTTGGGATTAGCTCATAAACAATATTATTTTAAGTTATTTCCCACTTAATATAATATTTTGGAAAATCCTAAGACACATTAAATTTTACTAAGGAGCATTAGTGGAGAGTGGATACATGGCTAAAATTTGGTTATAGAATTTAGAATCTAGTGGAGAGTGGATACATGGCTAAAATTTGGTTATAGAATTTAGACTCTAGTGGAGAGTGGATACATAGCTATAATTTGGTTATAGAATTTAGAATCTAGTGGAGAGTGAATACATGATTATAATTTGGTTATAGAATTTAGAATCTTGTAGAGAGTGGATATATGATTATAATTTGGTTATTGAATTTAGAATCTTGTGGAGAGTGGATACATGGCTATAATTTGGTTATAAAATTTAGAATCTAGTGGAGAGTGGATATTGGCTGTAATTTGGTTACAGAATTTTGAATCTAGTGGGGAGCTGATATATGGCTAAAATTTAGTTATAGAATTTAGAATCTAGTGTAGAGTTGTTACATGGCTATAATTTGGTTACAGAATTAAGGTTCTGGTGGAGAGTGGATACATGACTATAAATTGTTTTTAGAATTTAGAATCTAGTGGAGAGTGGATACATGGCTATAATTTGGTTATAGAATTTAGAATCTAGTGGAGACTGGATATATCGCTATAATTTGGTTAGAGAATTTAGGTTCTTTGCATTTGGGTTTGTATGCCAGAGTTTGACAAATGTCCGCATTGAACACAGTAGCTTATCATCAGTCAAGAAGGGTCTTCAGGAAATGCTTTCTCTAAGGTCTGGAAGGACAATTTAAAGCAAGGGTCAACTAAAGCGCAAGTGAGTCATCATGTAGAACTAGCAGGCTTCATACAGAATTGAATGTGTAAAAGAAAACCTCTCCTTTTTTTGTCTAATTCCCCGAGTGGAGCACAGTTACCTCAGAATAGGCACAACAACAGACTCAAAGGACATGCAAAAATTGTGATGCGGTGGGTGGAACCCCACTTTACCTCTCCCATCTCTATGATGCATAGAAACTGCTCATTGTAGTATCTCCAATGAGCCCAAAGGTCATAATTTCACAAAACTTGCAGCAAAAGTGAAAATCGATGCAATTCTTATAAATATTGTCGTGAATTTCTGTGTAAAATTTCCATAATGAACATGAAACTGCTTTAGCTGAATCATGCTAATAAGCTGTAAAAATTCAATATATTCCAGTTAAAAAATGGGCAATTACTGTAACGGATTTGTTAGTACAATGTAACAAGATGCAATAGAGGTAGGTATAGCTCACCTGCCTTACCTTAATGCATGATCAAGTGATTTGACACTTTTTAAAAAATAGTTTCCAATATAGAGATGTACCTCAACTAACAATGATTCTTCAAATCCTGTTGTACAATTAACTTAATTAAGACTAATTAAAAACTATTCCAACATACTGGTAATATGGATATATATTGTTCATAATAAAGTTAATTTAAGATTTTAATAATACAAACTTATATACCAAGTATGGTTAAAAACTGTTCAGAAATATAGCTTCATGCATGTTAACAATCTCAACTAAAGTGTACTTATATGTCAGACCACTTCATTGATATTCTTGGTCACTGCTTATTTTCAAACTCATAGAATATTTGGATTCTATTAGCTAATATACCAAGTTTGACAAACATCTATCCTGAAATATAACATTTTATGATGAAGTGTTTATGAGAGGATAATAAGAAATTTAAGTATACTATATGTGAGCAATTATATTACCAAATTAATAGTTTTTTTTCTAATTTTTAAGTTGAAAACAGCAAGGAGAAAAGCAAGAATTTAAGCATAATGAATAATGCTGGAAAATGATTTGTTGATGCAGGTCACACAAGTGACAATGTATTGAAAATAATATTATGTTCATATGATATAACATGCATAAAGTTATTTACAAAATGACTTTACTCTAGTTATGTGGCAAACTACTTAGTTGAAATTCAGACCTGAATATAAATTTTTAAACCATCAAACCAAAATCAATCCATTTGGAGCTGAGACCACCATAACACACAAACCATGCTAAGTCATCAGGCCTGTCAGCATTACACTGGTTTCCTCAAGATTAACAGGACTCTTTCATACTTTCAGCAATTTCTTAATGCCTTTTACTGCCATGAACACAGAGTCAATCCAACTTTGTAAGTACATCTATTGACAAAA
Organism: Potamilus streckersoni; assembly: GCA_016746295.1. Classification (NCBI taxonomy): domain Eukaryota; kingdom Metazoa; phylum Mollusca; class Bivalvia; order Unionida; family Unionidae; genus Potamilus; species Potamilus streckersoni. The sequence continues at coordinate 2,080,465 of JAEAOA010001462.1, forward strand.
TGGACCAGGACATACACAGATTTTCAAACTCTTCTTTCCACAGACAATACATATAGATTATATAGTTTGATGTCACATAAAATACATCTGAATTGAATTTAGTCCCCATGGCTAAGAAGTTCTCACTCTCCATCACTCATTGGTTAACAGCAAAGAAAAGATTTGCACAATAATATGCATGAAATCCCCCATGTTGAGCAATGTGCTATCTCACCACATCATAGCCATCATGAAGTTGGCTGAGCACTGGGCTCATTGGAGATACTACAATGAGCAGTTTCTATGCATCATAGAGATGGAAGAGGTAAAGTGGGGTTCCACCCACCGCAAACTTTTCTTGCGATCTCTTCTTGACAGCATCAGTGACAAATCTGCCACCAGCACTACCAAATTACCTTTCTCATTCTCAAAACTGAATTCCCCAAAAGTGGCCTGCTTTAACCACCACAGGGATCTGCACTGTTCTAAAGGGCTAGCATGCAAATACCAGCATAATTGTTTTGATTGTTTGAAAACTCTTCCCTTCATCAATGCAAACTGCCCATTTCAACAACCATTCAAATTGCTGCCAAAATATGTCCCAAAACAGGCTTGGCCTATAGGTAGAATTACAATGTCAGGCTTCTTAAGCACACTTCCTTCATATCATGGTGCAACAGCCTATCAATTGTACACCATCCATCCCCCTTCATATTTACATTACAATCTTCTGCTATGTTGAAAGATGAAATTAATCTAAGATCTGTCCAGATCTTTAAATATTGATCTAACCAGTTACAAAAGGGTATGAACCATAATAAATGCTTTTGTCATTGTCTTTCCAAAATAGATGATGGCTCTGTGCAAAAAGAAAATTCTACTCATCTTCTCTTTTCCAAAGTTCACGCAAGAAAATGGTCCTTACAATCATCAGGAATAACAGTACAAAGAAATAGGAATGGATTGCAAAGAAGAAAGAAGAAAAATGTAAAAATTATGATCACTAAATAAGTAACCCATATCTCCAAGAATACTTTTGCAAGTGATGTCAACAATGATGACCCATATATTTGTACACTATATTCCATTGACTAAATAACTCATGTGACACTATTCCTGGGTCTGGTTGACCCCAGAGGGTCTATATTGCTTTGTTTACAGTGCCCAACAAGATCCATTCACCCCTCATCACAAATATCCTTGTGCTGGCGCAAATAGTTTGATGTAGTAGCTAGCTCAGCCAATCAGACATCAGATCACCTTGTGTGTACATGTCATCTGTATTTAAAGTCTGCCAACATTTTCATGATATAAGCCTACATATGATAAAAATATATTAAAACCTCAAGTTGAATCAAACAGATGTCAGAATACCTCATTTGATAAGCTCTGATTTTGCTCATAATGAAACCCATCTAGAAACTTGATGATAGAACCATACATGCCAAGTTTAATCAAAATATCATCAGCAATAAAACTTCAAACATAATAACAAGAAATCATTGATAGATGGGTGGATGATGGAATAGGCCATATGTCTAAAGGCCAGGCACAATCTGGTACATATGATAATCAAAATGTGTACAGAATGCTGTTGTAGTAGGCAAAATATTGTGAATTCATTACTTTCCAGGGGAATCCTTTTTCTTAGTTGTGGAGACAATTACATTTCTGTCAGTACTTAAATTCATAAATAATAAGAAAGTTTGGGCCCTATTTCCTTCGTGGATCAAAATTTTAAAATGTTCTGTCCTTAACCCTGTGCTTTCTAGCATCCACAGAGTCCATGAAAATTGGTGTTCCACAACTAAAAGTATATTGACAGTAGTTATTATCCACCATAATGACACACTGTTTTAATCTGGCTTTATTTATTAATCTGGCTTAATTTTCTATAAATTGTTACATAAGACAAGCTGAACAATGAGTGTTTCAGTCTGACAGGAGAATTTGTCAGTGTGATAGAAAGAGGGAAATATCTAGGTGGAGAAAAAGAAGATAGTCACTGTATCTGGAATAGATTTTTGGGTTTTGCTTCTTGCCTCTGAGGAACGTTTCAATGCACGAGATTGTGAGACAGCTGACCATTCTTTCTCTAAACGTGAACTCTGCAAGTTAGGATTCCATCTCTCTGATTCTCTGTTATGTTTTTCACTTGGTGTACCACTCTGAAATATTGTTGAAAAAGAGGACAGTTTTGTTTATTGCAGTGTGATTTGCTACATCCAACTGTAGACAATACAAATCTAAACCCAGATCTGAATACACATTATGTCATATGGGCCAAGTCATGACACATAACATAAACACACAATTCTCAACTACCAAAATTCCAAGCAGAATGGATTTTAACAAAGAAAATAATCGACCTGCAAAGTAATCAATTTCCTATTCATTGGTTTGTCTGAACTGCAAAGGTTGTCATAAGTAAACAATTTTGTATTTAATGGAATGTCTGAACTGCAAAGATTGAAAGATTAACATTTATCAAATTTTGTGTTCAAAATATTGTCATAAACTAGACAGAAAGGGCAATAACTCTTAACACAAATTGTGGAAAAACAAGAATTTGTTAATAAGTGCTTCTTTAATTGATTATCCTATCATTTAAAAACTTTCAAGGTAATCCTTGAAAGCTGATATTACTTGTGCAGGAGCAAAGTTATTTGTCAATATGCACTTCATAAGGTGAAGAACATATTATTATAAATAAATTGGCATGGGAATCCATCCAAATCTAATTAACTAGTTGCACTATCAAGGTTATGTGGACAAATAACAAGCAGATGGATGAAAATGAGGATTCCGATATATTCTTGCCTAGAAATGGAGGCATAAATATGAAATGAACATCACTATTAAAATATGTACACAAATATAAAAATGAACATGATCCATTATTATTCCTCTGGGTAGATGACATGTATTTACTTGTAAATGCAAATTCATATGTGTGTTGAAACTGATGTGGACAAAGAAAATGCTACATTGTCTATGAAAGCTGGTGAAATTTATCTTCTTTCCAAGACATTATACAGATTAGCCATTTAGATACAAAATCACCACACTAATATGTGTGGTTGTTATTCATAATCCAACTTGTCAGACGTTTTGATGTGTGTTCACAAGATCAGCCAATCAGATGCATGAGATAAAGTCATTAATATGCATGGATATCACTTATAATCAAATTCATCTCAAACAAATCTTCACAAAAGCTGATTCGAAATATGACCTCCCAAGTCTTAACAAGTTCAGACAATCAGATGAAAAATAATCTCATAGATACATAAGCATAGATGTTGCTTGTAATAAATTTTTCCCAGGTCTTGATGACACAAGTTTACATACTAAACCTGATCCAAATATAATCAGAAATGAGTTCTCTGGAATGGTCACAAACAAGCGTTGATGGATGGACAAATGCACATCAAAGGTCATAAGTATAACTGGTATTTGACGAGGTGAGCTAAACCTCAAATGGGCATAAAATAAATTGAATGTCTGGTGATAAATATGATTGTGTTTGTGTAAGAAAATTCAAAGGTAATTTAAACTGGTTGCACTTCATTATAGGCATGCCTTGAATAGTAATATCTTTTGGTTCCTTTTAAATTACTTTCAATTTACTACCACACAAAAGTAATATAAAATTAATTTCCAAAAATTCATCTTGACAAATTTCAAAACAGATAAACACACAATTTTTAATGTATGTTTCCACAGCCTCCTCTCCAGTGAAGCAAAAAAGAATGGATGAGACAGTGCTCTCTAGGGTCTATTGAAATATAGCACATTGAGGCCAATGGCTATTGCATATCTATCAGAGGCTTACCAAAAAGCTTTTACTTTTCATTATCTACTGGACATTATCTGACCTCTGCTTCACCTATTATTGGACTGAAAAAAATTACTATCTGAAAGATCATTAATATTTATCTAGCAGTCCTGTTTGATTATTTCTGTCATTTTCATACAGAAATGTATTTTGTTCATTCATTGTATGATACTATTTTCTTCTGCATAGCTGTCATAACATCAGGAAAGCAACAACCTTGTTAATTAACACCTTATAATCAACTTTTTTCAGATTCAATGTTCATTCAATTTGATTTGGAATGTATATTACAGTAATCTGTATTGTTTTTTTGTGGTAGTGGGGTAAAACTAATTTTTATGATGTAATACTTAATTGTTGCTAATACACAGCTTACCATTTCTGGAAAGGAAATTATCTCATATGTATAATGAGAATTCATCTTCCCATATAATGACTTCAACAAGATTCTTGAAGTTGACCGTACCCTGGTTGCAAGCCCAATAGTCCCTATCCATATTCAAGCACATGACTACATACATGGCATCAGTGCAGGTGGGAGAAAGGAATTTGGCAATAGCCTAAGGTCAATATTACATCCTTCATATAAGTTTTTTTACCCACCTCCCCCATACTACATTTTGATATTAATGATACCGGATGCTGTTGTGTAGCTGAATTTACCGGTTTGGAGGAAGGCTGATGACTATTAAAACTGGACAGGTTAAATCAATGAAATAACCATCCATAGGGTTGAATTTTCCACTTCTCTTGCGTGGTATATGCTTGGGTCACTTTTTGATCCTTGACAATGGGCCCTAGAGAAAAATGTTTTTTGCTTTGATATGCCAAAGAGCAGTGGTAAACTTACGAAGACAGTAGTGTGAGATTGCTCCAAAGATGAGTGAGTTGAATAGGCCCTTGAAGTGACCATAGTTTGAACCTTATGGGCTTGAATCCTTATGAATGAAGGGTTTGGTCAGCTATCTTGATTCTTGTAACAAAACAGAAAGCCAGAATATCAGACACTTTCTTCACTTTCATGTCACTTTAGTGACTGCCAAAAATTGGGAGAGGGGTTTAATGTCACGAGATTCCATCTAGGCATTACAAAGTATGACAATTGACTCTGCATTTCGAAATAATTATCAAATCAACAATATGAGAATCCAAACCAATGTCTGGGTCTTTTGAAAACTGAGTGTGTCGGATGATCCAAACCAATGCCTGGGTCTTTTGAAAACTAAGTGTGTTGGAAAGGGCTGCCCTATGATCATTGATTGCTGAAACTAGTCATTGTCTCTTTTCAATAATGAAGGGAACACAATCTGTCACTGAATTCACAGAGGGACAATTAGGATTAACACATTTCCTACTGCACCCTGTAACCAAAAGTAGAGACCAAAGGTCTTAATGTAAGGAGAGAGAATGCTACCCTGTAACCAAACATAGAGACCAAGGGTCTTAATGTAGGGAGAGGGAATGCTACCCTGTAACCAAAAGTAGAGACCAAAGGTCTTAATGTAGGGAGAGGGAATGCTACACTGTAACCAAAAGTATAGACCAAAGGTCTTAATGTAGGGATAGGGAATGATGCTACAATGTAACCAAAAGTATAGACCAAAGGTCTTAATGTAGGGAGAGAGAATGCTACCCTGTAACCAAAAGTAGAGATCAAGGGTCTTAATGTAGGGAGAGGGAATGCTACCCTGTAACCAAATGTAGAGGCCAAAGGTCTTAATGTAGGGAGAGGGAATGCTACCCTGTAACCAAAAGTAGAGACCAAAGGTCTTAATGTAGGGAGAGGGAATGCTACCTAGGGAACTTCTGACCCATGCAAAAAATTGAGAAAGCTAACTGATCATGGCCAAATGGGGAAGGCATTAGGAAATCTTTGTGTAGGCTACCCAGAGAGTCTCTCTAAATGGGATATAAACTATGTGTTCTCCAAGACTGTGTGTCTTAACTGCAAGCTCATCTAACAAAGTGAAGGGACTATCACTAACATTAGATTCAGCATGCAGGCAATAATGCCTCTCAACCTTCCTATGGAAGAAAAGGGCCTGACTACTCCTTCCTTTTAAACTCCAGTTCGTAAAAGGTTGTCATTATTCAATGACCTTTGTAGTTTAAGGTCAAAGGCCTGAAGTCCATGGCTGCATGAAAGAGAATGATCCACCATTTAGATGCATTCAATGACACCCACACCCTGTTGTGACTGAGTGGGATAACAGGAAAGAGGGAATGCTGATCCAATCCCCTTTCCTTGCCAATGACTGGTCAGGTGACCCTGATCTGTTGGAAGATGCTTCCTCAGATCTTACAGACTTGGCACTTAAACCTACCCACCCTAGAGTTGGTCCATCCTGCCACCACTAATGGGTTTGAGTTGCCCCATGGGTATCATGCATCTCTAAAGAGACTGATCTATTCCTGATCTGAGACATGTGAGAATTAGTGATGAATATCTATTTCCTCCCTTCAGGATGGGCCCCGTAGAATTTACATATCTCTGAAGAGACTGATCCACTTTGAGACACCAGATACTAACTGAAAACTGAAAAAATACCAATGATGAAGATGACTCATTCTTCCTCCTTTGGTATGCTTGTCTGTTTTTGGTGAGCTTCCAGACTTTACCTGACAAAAGACTAAAATATGAACAGTCATTCTGTCTTTTATCACTGATACATGCTAGGCAGGGATGCTTTTTTGCCTACATTTACTCATACTTTGTCTCTTAAACATAGCTGTAACAGAAAAACTCCAAAAACAAGAACAATAATCTGTATAATAAGTATAGTGTAATATATGAGAACTTGTATGAAAAGTCTCTGTTAACTTTACATTGTCAGAATCATTCAGTATTTTATAATACTGAACACCTTGATATTGCACACATCTGCATGATACATCTGCCTAAAAACAGTACAGTGTATTTGGAACTCCTTTGTAAACCATGCACACTCGATCTTGAAACTTTAGGTCTTGGTTGATTAAATTTATTTGTAAACAAACCAAACAATCTATTTTGTCCATTTGAAAAAAATTTGAAAATTTGATAAAGTTCATGATGAGGACCAGCTCACTGAGTTAGAAATGAAACTTTCAAACAAAGACACAAATGAACATGATATTCACAATGTCAACATGAGAGATGCAGTAATTGAAAATACCATTTTGATCACTGAAACAGTTATTTAGGAGAAATATTCAGATCTTTTCTCAAAAAGAATGGATGAGATAGTGCTCTCTAGGGTCTATAGAAATATAGCATATTGAGGTCAATGGCTATTGCCCATCTATCAGAGGCTTACCATTTTTAATGAGTCTGTCAAAAAACTAAATTCAAGAAAAAAGGCAGGTAATGGTTTTGGTAGGAAACTAAGAGCATCAGAGCCAATAAAACCAAGATGACGAAAAAGTATTATTTCCACTGGCTAAATGGACTATCACACAACAGTTGCATTGAAATATTGATACAGGTCATAGCTGGGGGCCCTCCAATGAGGAGATGCAAATGACAGGGTGTAAGTTTTCCCAAAATGTACTTTCTAAATTCTGCAATTCTGAATGACATGTCCTGCTGATACATACTGAAACTCTACTGGAATTTCAAGCACATTTCCATCTAAAATCTGCACTTAACTGACCCAATAATACAGTCCATCATAATTAGAAAAATAGAATTCAGTTGGAACAGCATAAAATAAAATCTATCCATTCCAGACTAAATGTAAAAGTTGTTACAGTACACATTCATTCACAATATGACTTTTAATTTCAATTTTAAGTAGATCAAAACAACAATTCTTTGTTAAATTACTATCAAGCACACAACAAAGTTCAAAGGCTGCTGGGTGGCACTATATTTGCATTAATATTGTTACTGTGTACTGATGAATCTATGGATGTGTATTTAGTTTTCAATACACATAAATTCAATTACTTTGTTTCTTGCAGTGTATTTATTAAAATTAAACCTTGGGTAGAATAACAAAATGAGTAAATAATTAAAAGATTACTGCATTTTTAATGGGAAATATGAACTCAATTCTTGGAAAAATACTGCACTCTCAGTAATGCATTTGTGCAGCATTACTCCGAGAAAAAAAACATGGCCATATTTTCCCAAATCTATAAGTACTGACACAGCTTGAGACACCAATATATTCATTACCTGTCCAACGATACTATATTAAATTAAAACAGCAAAGTGATGTTTGAATCATAGTGATGCCAACAACACTTAATTATGTGTACTGGAGATGAAGAGTAGCAAATAAGGTGCTATAACAGTGTCAATAAGAAATCCCATCCTTTAATGATTACTTAGAATATAAGGGTATGTGAACAACTGACACAAAAAGAAATATGAGTATAGGTGTGAGACCCCATTCTAAGAGTTCAACTATGCATAAATGATATAGAAAAGAATGTAAATTTTGGAGGTTCATATGTCAACAAAATGAAGGAAAAGGAGACCACAAACTAATCATTCAAGGACTAAATACCTACCCAAAGTCTTAAAAGTGAACTTGAATTAGGGCACAACAAACATGTTATCCCAACGCTCTTGCTCTGTGTGGTGGAGGTGGGGTGGGTGAGGATGGAGGGTAATCTATAAGGGAAGGTTATGAATAAAACATAACCTAAATGTCAAAATACTCACAAGAGAACTTTTTCAACAAATGAAAAATATTTAGACTGAGGTTAAATACACTTTCAATTGCATGTATTAAAAATGCCCAATTCACACGGCATAATATAAAGCAAAAATTATCGACCACAGATTATAATTTGCATTGACTAAATAGAAAGTTGCTCATGAGGACTTATGGGCATATGCTCTGTTATAGAATTGACTTTGAGAATCTTCAGAAGTCACCATATGTATAAGGATGAATGGACATCATACAGACAAGGAAGGATCCACTCCATCCCAGAAAAGCTAAGTTACTCAACAGTAATGATATTAAAATGTGTCTAGAAATACTTTACAGTATGTATGAATATAAAATGGAATACTCACTAGATTTAAGCTTTCCTAGATAGTAGATTTACTACACAAGATTTCACTACAGAGATGTTAAGCAAACACATACTGTGAGCTTAATATTTATCAGTGTTACCAATTTTTTTACATTTTGTTGTTGCTATAAACAACAAATTTAAAGACCTAATGATCCTAATGAGTAACAGAGACAGCCAAACCAACAGGACTGGGTCAGTATGAAATCTGAAAGCCTTGGATAAATAGTCTGATAATACCCAAATAAGTGAAGACGTCTAAATGAATTTAATTTACCAACAAAACACAGCTTCGGTGGACTAGTGCTTAGAAAATTCATCACAGATGCAGGAGGTCATGGGTTCAAACACTGTCCAAGTCATACCAAAAACATATAAATATGGCATTAATAGCTGCCTGGCTAGGTGCTTAGCATAAAGAGGCTAGTGTTAAAACTGGTGTCAGGATAATGTGACTGGCTCGGATATCATGCTACATGTCTGCGGCATGATGCCCCCCAGTTCTTGACATCACTATAAACTGCCACGATGCAGACATTGTAGCGATATGACTGAAAAATTTTGAAGCTAAATTAAAAATCTAAATACCTTATACATACAATTAACCAACAAAAAATTAAAATTCTGCAAAGCCATGAGAAACCCACAAAAATAATTAAACTGACAGTATAGCAATTACACTTTGTCATTTCACCAAAATTTTCATTCTCCTTACAGAGAATCTTTCATTGGATGCACTTTTAGTGGGCTTCATTGATCTTTGTTGTCCAGTTCCAAAGGTCTTCTTCTTGGGAAATGGTGTTACTTGAGTGTAGTGTCGTAATGAGGCAGCTGAACTGGGGCTGAAAGAAAGAGGGAAAGATATTATACAAAATATTCTAGCAAATGATCCTCTTGCAGAAACAAATCTTCCCCCATATACAAATCAGTGCAGCTTTTTCTTTAAAATCAGTGCTTTTCTCCTTAGGAAATCCTGGTACTTAAGGAAAAATATTTATATTTAAGAAAATGGTTAAAACTTTGAACCGTGGTGATCTTGACCTGACTGACTGTATGGTACCCAAATGTAGTACTGAGTTATCATGATAATAATAAAACATATTCTTTATTTAACAAGGGTAGCTCCATTAGAATGCAATTTCATCGAGTGTCTACTGAGACTTTCAACTAATCTATTTGACTATCCATCAGAAAAGTTCTTGTTCATGATCCGAGGCTATGATGAACATGTGCTGTGTGTGTGATTTGGATTTTTAATGTTGCTTTAACAATTTTTCACTCATATTGCTACAATATCTTCAGTGAGGCAGTTTAAAGTCAAGCACTGGGGCATCATGCTGCAGACTTGTAGCATGATGTTCAACCCAGTCACATTATCCTTATACCAGGCCGACCAGTCCTAACACTAATCTCTTAATGCTAAGCACCAAGCGAGGCACCTGTTAGTACCATTTTTATAAGTCTTTGGTAGGACTCATCCAGGGATTTTACTCCCAACCTCCAGCATTGAATTTTATAAGTCTTTTGAATCACTTGGCTGGGGTTAAACCCATGACCTCCCACATCAAATGCGGATGCTCTAACCACTATTAAGTACAACAACAAAAATATTAACAATGTTAACACATGAAAGAAATAGAATAGATGGTTATAAATCATATTAATTATTTTATAGCAGATGATTTTACTGAGTTGATGAGATGGACAAAGAACTGTATCTTATATTTAAAAAATTTAACTACTGGTAAGTGGACATAAAAATGGCTCAAAAAACATCTTTGACCTTTATATTTGAGCAAGTCTTTTGACAAATAGGCAAAAACATAGCATATAATAGTGATGATTTCATTAATGACCACAGTTTCATTTACATATCTTTCTTTACAGAATTTCTTTTAGAGATGTTCTAATGATACATGTCACTGATTTGTGATTTATCATATTACTCGTATATTATGTAACATCACTGACATGTTTTTGACTTCATGACCTATTTTTGTGATGCTATGGGATTGAAATAGCATTTCACTTTTCTGAAATGTTTTGCACTAAATTATGTGCCAAAAAAACTTTGTGAAGCAGCCAACATATCACACTGATGTCGATTTTTTTTTTGTTAGTACAGTAGACTCTCGATTATCCGAGAGCGGTTTAACAGCTATGCGGCTTAACCACGGCAATGTATTTTTAAAGAATTTTTTACTCCATATCTTAAAAAGATGGGGAGTTATGCGACGATTTCAAAATCAAAAATTTTATACAGGAAGTCAACCAACCTGTTTAACGACAACTCGGGCTTATGACTGGTTCCCGGCGAGAGTTGTTATATAATTTTATAATAGGGCTTTATTTCCTGTCCCAAGGAAATTGCGGATGTTAAACACCTTCATTTTGGTAGTGGGGGAAGGAGTTCTGTTAAAAGAACAGTACGATTCTTCAGTTGTTATCAGTACAGTAGGCTACTTCAGTTGTGTCCAAAAATACTGTATTTAAGTTTTTGTGTTGGAAAGAGGATAATGGAGCGGGAAAGGAAGCACGTAGTTTTAACAATTAACCAAAAACTCGACATAATTAAGAAACTTGAGCAAGACGGGTCTACCAAAAACTTAGCTTTACAATATGGTATAGGTGAAACAACAGTTCACGATCTCCGAAAAAATAAAAATAAATTGATTAACTATGCCAGTAATTCTGATTTATCAAGTGGCATATCAAGCAGAAAAACAATGAAACTGTCAACTTATGATGAGCTTGATAAAGCGATGTTGCAATGGTTTAACCAACAAAGGGCATAAAACATTCAAGTTTCGGGAATTATCTGCTCAAAAACAGGCAAAACTATACTTTATTGCATTAGGAATAGAAGATGATTTCAATGCATCCTCGAGATGGCTGACGAGATTCAAACAGCGGCATGGAATACGTGAGATTTCTATACATGGGGAAAAATTAAGTAACAATGAAACAGTTGCAAATGAGTTCCAAAATGATTTTCAAAAGTTCATAGAAGAGCAACAGGTGACTCCTGAACAAATTTATAATGCTGATAAAACTGGCCTAAATTGGAAATGTCTTCTCTCAAAAACATTACCACATAAATCAGAAAGTCGAGCACTGGGGCATAAATCCAGCAAAGAAAGAATCACTGCTTTATGTTGCGCAAATACTACTGGTTCTCATAAAGTAAAACTAGCTGTAATCGGAAAAGCGAAAAAAGCCACGTTGTTTCAAGGGAACTGAAAAAAACAATATGTCTGTGACATATTTTAATCAGAAGAAAGCCTGGATGGATACCACAATTTTTAAAACATGGTTCCATGAAAACTTTGTACCACAAGTTCATGAGCATCTGAGATCGAAAGGTTTGCCAGAGAAAGCCATTCTTTTATTAGACAATGCTCCAAGCCATCCAAATGAAGCGGTTTTGCAGTCTGCTGAAGGTAAAATAATAACACATTATTTGCCACCTAATGTAACTGCACTAATCCAGCCAATGGATCAAGGGGTGATTTCTGCTATGAAGAGGCTCTATAGAGGACGACTTCTGCAGAAGTTAGTGGAAGAAGGCAATGATTTAAAAACTTTCTGAAAAACAGTATCATTGCTGGATGCTATCTATGATGTTGCACATGCCTGGGATTCCATAAAGCCAACCACAATTAGTAAATCATGGAAAAAAATATTTCCCTAAGTTGAAACTGTCGACTGCAATAGTTTCAATGAAGAAGAGATTTCGACTTCTGAATTAGCCGCCATTTACAAGAGTACAGAGGGTGGTAAGGAAGTTGATAGTGGAAATATTTTAGAATGGTTTAATGTTGATTGTGACGATCTAGGGTGTGAGGTTTTGTCCAACAGTAAAATCATTAAAAGTGCACAAGGGCAGATAACAGATTCTGATGAGAGTGACGACGAAGACATGGAACTTATTCCTGAAACAAGGATAAAAAATTCATCTGCTCTTCAATAGACTGAGGGTTTGCTAGAGTATCTGGAGCAACAAAGTGATTCTCTGCTCTCAGATAAATTGGCATTACGCAGATTGAGAGCAACCATAAAGAAGAAAGAAGCTATGTCATTAAAACAGAAATGAATAAAAGACTACTTTTCCTAAACATTCGTTGTTTTTGTTTGTTCATTTATTCGTCTTCCTTTATTTTAACGTTCAATATAATTTGTATTAAATTTAATTATTTATTTTCGTGTTACGACATTAGGATATTAGTGAAGAAGAACATAAGCCTGCATCACAAAAGGTTAACATAAGAAGGATATTACGGCAAAAAAATTAACTAAGTTAATTTTATGCCACTATATCTGGATTGTATATATGCACTTTGGTTTATCCGCTGTTTTTGATTATCTGCGCTAGCTCTCCCCACCATTACCATGGATAATTGAGAGTCTACTGTATAAGGTTTACTGGTTTTACACCCACAGTAGCTCAGTTGGTAGAGCATTAAACTCGTAATCAAAGGGTTGCTGGTTTAATACCAGCCCATTCTAGCTTGGGTCATTGCAGCATTCTTGGGAGAGGCACTTTGATTCAATTTCCTCTGCCTGATATAGCCAATAATGTGTTAACCATGACCCAAAACCAAAAATAAAAACAAAGCAAGAGTCTCTAGAAGGGACTGACATTCTAATAGTTACAAATAATTTCCAGAAATTAAAAAAAATCATTTGCTCCTTTTAATGGCTGAGTGTTGAAACCATCTTTTGCATTCTTCAATAATAAAAAGAAATTCAAGATGGATGACTGATGGCCATGTTGGATATCATACTGACTCCATTTCCATTAGGTATTATCATATTGACCATTTCCATTAAGTATTATCATACTGATCATTTCCATTAAGTATTATCATACTGACCATTTCCATTAAGTATTATCATACTGACCATTTCCATTAAGTATTATCATACTGACCATTTCCATTAAGTATTATCATACTGACCATTTCCATTAAGTATTATCATATTGACCATTTCCATTAAGTATTATCATACTGACCATTTCCATTAAGTATTATCATACTGACCATTTCCATTAAGTATTATCATACTGACCATTTCCATTAAGTATTATCATATTGACCATTTCCATTAAGTATTATCATACTGACCATTTCCATTAAGTATTATCATACTGACTATTTCCATTAAGTATTATCATACTGACCATTTCCATTAAGTATTATCATATTGACCATTTCCATTAAGTATTAACTAAGCATCATAAGAAATCTTTGATAAAAGCTAAATGTCAATATGACCAGCCATCAAAGAAAAAGGAGTGATATGATGTTTATGATAACCCCTTAAGAGGGCATACTGAATGTCTGAGTGGTACCATCTTTACATTGAATCAACCAGGCATCATAAGAAATCATAAGAAGTAAAAAAACCATGTTAATATATTCCGGAGGAGTAGTGATAACAGTCACAAAATGGCCACTGTGATGACCATGTTGGACATTAGATTGGCAAAATTTTCATTTAGGACCAACTAAACATGATAAGAAGTCCTCAGATACAAACATAGCAATATTACTTTTCATTCAAGAGAAGTTGTGATAAGAATTTTATGTTATCATATTTGCCATCAAATCAGTACTATATATTTTCAATTAGGACCAACTAAAACTCACAAGTCTTTTTAATAAAACCCATTTGTCAACATGACTTCCATTTAGAAGGAGATACAATAACAAGAATTTCAAGATGGCCATTATGGCAGCCATATTGGACATCAGATTGGCACCATTTCTACTTAGATCCTACTTGATATCCTGAGAAGCCTTTTAATGACAAACTCATGTTAACATAACCATCCATTCAAGAGTACCAATAACATGATTTTCTGTACTGAATGCTACCATTTGCATTTAGGACCAACTAAACCATGGGATGAATGTGTGTGTAAAGTTTCAGGGCAATCCTCTAGGTATATAGTTTAAGATGAGTAGCAATAATAAACTAATGGACAGACAGATGACGAATGACAGAGAACAGACCATCTTCCAATCCATGACCAGTAACAAAACAATTTAACAAAATTGGCAAGTTCCATACAACTTTATATTCACCTCAATAAAGACCAATAATTGTATCATGTTCAAAAACAAAAAGTTTACAACAAATGTTGTACTAAATGTTACATATATCTAACCTGTACACCATTCTAAAATATTTTAACTTAAACTTTAGCACAAAATTTATCACAAAACTGTAATAATGACAATGCTTCCAGCATCCTTGCCAGGAAAGGATAGTCACTCTGGATGTCTGAGTGGTCACTTCCTTTTACAGATCACTCTCACCTCTGTCAGATTGTGTTGGAATCTCTGCCCAACCAACATATGCAAGAAAGTTTGGTAGTAGCTGTGTTTCTTCCCAGGGTCTTTCCAGGTTCTTTCTTCACCAAAATGTATTGAATTCCATGTATATAATATTTTGTGCTAAAAAATGTATATAATATTTTGGCTAAACATGAATTCATCCCAAATATAGAAAATATACAGAGCAGTGAACAACAAAAACAATCCAATCTACTGAATGCATAGCTGAAAGCAGGTATTTAAATAAAATATGGCATCCCAAAGCAACACAGGTGTGCCAATAAATCAAGAACTTCGCCTACACACAATCACCAAGGTAAATATATTACAAGTCTCAAAATATCACCATGATCAACTTTGAACAGGTTCCTTGAGCATTTATTTGCATTATCAGTGACATTATTTAGGTTTATAATGTCAAGTCTCCTGACAGATCACACAAATACAGCACTTGTTATCCTAAAGATAAATTTGATGTACTTACTGTTCAGAAAGAAGAGCCTAAAAATCAATATAACTACAGATGGAAAACTTTGAAACACAAATTTAACATGATCAAAGATTTTGAGATTTGAGCTAAGTAAAAAAAAATAAGACCATGCACATCTGTGAAATGGCATTCAAATAATATATTTCTTAATCACATGAATAAAACTTTGTTAAAGTTTATTACTTGAGCTGGCTCAGAAAATCACTGGATAATTTGAATTGATAAAACCAATGTGCAACTTTATACAGAAAAAGTCTTTCATAAATCTGAATGGTTCAAGTTTAATCACATTATGGGGCAAACATTCTGGATTCCATTTCATTACTGTCCATATCTGCTTATATGTTAAGTTCAACAGCAAACAGCACAGACCCACATTTGCTATCAATGATATGCTGGCTGATCTGGGGTCTATGCAGTTTGTTAGGTGCAATCAGTAGAACAAACACCACAGAACTTGATATCCTGCTGAATTATGAAATGGCAGATCAGGATCTGTCTTGTTTGTGGTTGGATAAATGAGTACAGTAGATAGGATAAAAGGTAGTAAAATTATGCCTCATGCTTTACTTGTGCTTCACTGAAGATGTTGTGCTCCATGGCTCCCATAATGACAGAGTACTGTCCAAGTACAGTACAGTGATCATCTTACTGAGGTGTATTTAAAATGTTCTGAATATTAATGTTCTGTACTACAGAGTTCTTTATTAGTGAACAATACATCAGTGCATCCCCTCAAAATGCATAAATTCCTGTATACATTGTTCATACTTTAGTCAACTGGTATGGCAAACAGTTGTATTACATGGGATGGGAAAGTGTAAAACCCAGCACTTTCCATGTAACCAATTGGGTGAGGCAGGGAGATATTCTTTCCCCTATGTTTTTTAATATTTACATGGGCTGTTTCTTAACAATTTTAGTTTTGATGATGATGATTTTATGTCACTAATAAGTCCGTCTGTCGCAGGTTTAAGAAAATTATTAAAGATATGTGAAAATAAGCATTATAGAATGATATCATCTATAATACACAAAAATCAGTATGCATGGTCTTTCAGCCAACTTCTTTTAAATTACCATCACCTCCCTCTGTACATCTTAATGGCAATGCTCTTACATATGTCAACAGTTATATGTATTTGGGCCATATTTTGAAATCCAATCAGTCAGATAATGAAGATATGATGAGACATTATCGATATTTGTGTACTGGAACAAACATGCTTCTATGCAAATTTAAGCCTTGTTCATTGAGTATCAAAATTAGATTATTCAAATCTTATTGCTGCACTATGTATTGTGCTCCACTGTGGACAAACTTTAGTGAAAATGTGAAAAGAAAACTAGTAATTGGTTATAATAATAGTTTTCGCTTTCTATTAGGTCTTCCTAGATGGAACAGTGTCTCCAACATGTTTGTAAATTATGATGTATTCCGATTTGAGGAAGTAATGAGAAAGTATGTATTCTCAATGATAACAAGACTATATAATAGTGAGAACTGTATATTGAAATTACTTTGGAACTATGACATTCATTTAAATTCTCATATTGTTAGTAGATGGAACCAATTACTATTTAAATGTATCACTTAACTTCATTTTTTTAGCAATGCAGGGTGCAAATAATTGTTGTAAATATATCTGAATACTTGTACATATGATATATATGTTCTTTTATATTTACAATGTTTTACTCTATATTTGTATTTTGTATTTTAATTTAGATGTATGGACTATGCAGTCTGAAATAAAGAATTCTTATCTTATCTTCTTATCTTAGTGGCTTGCAAATCATCAGAGTGAATCTATGATAAAAGGATTCAGTCAAAAATCCAGTTGGAGCTGTTATGTATATTTGTGTATAATTTGTATTGTTTGCTTGACCTTTGTTCATGAATTAGGATATAGTTATGGTGTGTACCTGCCTTTTTTGTCAAGTCTGAAAGTATCAATAGGTTGTTTACTGATATTTCAGTTGAAGGTCTAGCCTTTTTTTAGAAACTTAAAATGTTCTAGAAGCAAACTTCTTACCCACATCCTGATCATTGTTTCTTGAGTTTTTATATACCACTGTTGTGAACAAAATTATTCCTTCCTTATATTCAGTCTCTCAGACCATTTACTGTTGTATTTTGATATAATGTGTGAGGAATCATAGATAATAGTGAGCAGGATACAGTAATTCTTGTGTGGAATATAAATTTGGATGAGAACAACATAATACCCATAACTATAATTTTGTTACAGTGCACATAACACAAGCATGATAAAGTAAAAATAATAATAATAATAATAATAATAATAATAATAATAATAATAATAATAATAATAATAATAATAATAATAATAATAATAATAATAATAATAATAATAATGATATTAAGTGCATGTTTGTTCAAAAATCAATTTTAAAAGATGAATCTGTGTACTTTGATTGCCTATGTGAAATGGCATGTTCTACATTTTCTGATTATATATATGACTGTTTGCCTCTACATTATGATTTCAATGATTCAGTTGTCATTAGAGTCTCCTGTATTCTTTTGATCCCATATAAGATTGTTATGATAATGTATGTCATTTGTGACATTATGACAATGCTATAATTGTTTATAAATATGTACACATCATCCATTACTTTCAAACCTATTTTGAAGCATACAATATATGTAAAACTAGTCACACAAACTTCTGTATTTCTTTCTGTAAATATATATATATATATATATATATATATATATATATATATATATATATGTCCCATTCCTGACATTTTCCAGTTGTTTTAATCTCCTATTACTATATTAATTTCATTAATTTTTAAAATAAAATTCTTATAACATATGTCATAAAAGTGCCTAAATCACTACAACTTCCAAGGCCTGCAATGGCAAATCTTCATGCTTTTTATTCCATTAACCCTCTCAATTCCACCTCAGCTTTCCCTATATCCAGAACATAACCTTGAGATTATAACCCAAAATCTGCCATATATACATGTATAATTTGTCCCCTCCTATAAATATATAAACAATGGTTTAAAAAAATGCCACTGTAATTGCATTTTTACCTCTGACTTCCCTACCAGGGACAAGGCTCAAGATTTGTTCTATTGAAGTGACTTGTTGTGGATGGCCACCACATGGGCAAGCTATGTACCAGGTATTTTTTCTGCCTGGCTGTTTAGAAAGAGATGTGGTTACAGACTGACAACAACAGTGACTGAAAGAGAATATTACAATATCCAATCACTAAAGCATGCAGACAATAAGAACAGCACATTATATGGCTGCTCCATGTATCATAGTCATCAATGTAACTTAAATGTTAGCACAGAAAACATTTTTGGGGTTTCTATCCACATGACCGTAACCATTGATTCTGAAGAAAAAAAAACATAGGCCTTAGTACAAGCCAGAAAAAAACCATAGGCCTTAGTACAAGCCAGAAAAAAAAAACATAGACCTTAGTACAAGCCAGAAAAAAACATAGGCCTTAGTACAAGCCAGAAAAAAAACATAGGCCTTAGTACAAGCCAGAAAAAAACATAGGCCTTAGTACAAGCCAGAAAAAAAAACTTAGGCCTTAGTACATACCAGAAAAAAAATATAGGCCATAGTACAAGCCAGAAAAAAAACATAGGCCTTAGTACAAGCCAGAAAAAAAACATAGGCCTTAGTACAAGCCAGAACAAAAAAATAGGCCTTAGTACAAGCCAGAACAAAAAACATAGGCCTTAGTACAAGCCATCTGTAAAATTTTTGCCAGTCAGTGATCTTGATGCCAAATTCAGTATCCTTCTTCTCTACTTAATGTGCAAGCTATCCACAAATTTTGGATGTGGTACAATATGTCTAACTAATATGGTTTTTCCTTACTGCATTACTACTCTGGTGACTTAAGTGGTAAAGTATATGCCTAATGGATGTGGGAGGTCACAGGTTTGAACCCTGGAAGAGTGATACCAAAAACTTATAAAAATTATACTAACAGCTGCATTGCTTGGCACTCAGCATTAGGAGATTAGTGTTAGGGCTGGTTGGCCTGGTGTCAGGATAATGTGACTGGCTGGGACATGATGCTACATGTCTGTGGCAAGATGCCCCAGTGATAGACATCACTATAAAATGCCAGAGTGCAGACAGTAGTGATATGACTGGAAATTTTTTAAAGCTATGTTAAATCTAAATCACATACACTCCTTACCGTATGTGCAAGCTTATGTTCCTAATATCAATAGGGTTGTTCTTTACGATATGTGCCAACTACCAACAAATTTTAAGTTTGTTTACTCAGAACTCAAGTTATTGTGCAAAAGCTATTTTCCTTCTTTCAGTCAGTGACCTTAGCTATTTTTCTTCTTTCAGTGACCCTAGCTTATTTTCCTTCTTTCAGTCAGTGGCCTTGGTTTATTTTCCTTCTTTCAGTCAGTGACCTTGACTTATTTTCCTTCTTTCAATCAGTGACCTTGGCTTTGAACTTTTTACCCCAAATCAATGATTTTTCATTACTCAAAAGTGCAAGTCATGTTGTAGCTGCAGACTGTGGACAACTAAAGTTATGGTGTGGAAACCACATTGGTAACAGATGAATGGACAGATGGATAAATGGACAGACAGGCATCATAACATAATATAATTGGCCTTAAGCTACAAACTACAAAATACAAGCTGCAGTCCTAGAGATTCTACTCTTCTCATAAATATGACTTCAAAGTCTGCTACAATGGAAAGAATGTCATCAAGCAGAATCCAAAAAAAACAATATTAATCATCACTGAAATCTGCATAAAATGCGGATCGAGTTACATGTCAAAATATTATCTGCCAACTTTATAGGTGAACATAATCTCCCATTTCTGGTAGACGGTCATTTTTCAGCTAATCAAAATAATGTTTCTTGGCTCATAAATCACACAAAAGTTCTCATGCAAAAGGACAGAAGCTACTGACATAGTAACTATTTTTTTCCCATAAAAATCATAATCTTAACTGTGCAATAATAATAATAATAATAATAATAATAATAATAATAATAATAATAATAATAATAATAATAATAATAATAATAATAATAATAATAAAATTAATAATAATAATAATAATAATAATAATAATTTATTACATAAATACAGTCATGAGTAATCATCTGCAAAAATGTGGCCAGCAACCATGATATTTTAGGCAGCATCTGAATTCAATAATATTATGAATGACCACATTATACAAACTGATGTAAACACTACTGACCTTGATTATTACTTAAAGTCATGAGTGACCATCTGCAGAAAGCAGCCAGTAACCATGATATATTTTAGACAAAATATGCATTTGATAATACTATGAACAACCACATTACAAAAACTATTGCAAGCATCACTGACCTTCATTTTATCTTTTGAAAAACTAAATGCAAACCAGATGAAAGTACAATATGTCACTGACTACTGTTGTAATCTGTAATGCCTGTGAAAAATGAGGTCTTTGTCTTCATCTACATTACTAATAAGTGATAACCATATTTTGGATTTGATTTTCATTATTAAAGAGTGGTAACAGAGATGATAATGCTGACAACAACAGCAAATTAGGTTACAAGGTGTTATAGTATAATGTATGCACTCATGTGTAGAATCTTATTGACATAAAAACAACCTTAGACCCAGACAGTACCAGTCTGGAGCAGTTCTAGCAGGCAATTAATAATGTGAATTTATCCATAGTAAGGATATAATTTAAACTTCTTGCTTCTTGTACTGACAATATGCCACATTCTAATGAGGACACCAAAAATTAGACTTTGAGGAATATTCAGGCTGACTCTTGAGGAAACTTGGATCTAATAATGGTACTTCAACTCAAGATAACAAATGATGAGGACTACTGCCTATAAAACCCAGCAATAAGAAATGCTAACAATGCTTATGGTACATATAGGAAGAATATGAAAAATGGTAAAACGTTACTATGAAACTACTGACTTAATGATATGGTGTGGATATTTTAATATTAAGAAAATGTACATTTGTTTTCAACAGCTGTAATTTTTGGTCATCTTAATGCTAAAAATCGGATTTATGAAAATCCTCCCTCTTTTGATGCTGAAACTCCTGAGAAATTTTTGTAAATCTCATGATGTGTCTCAAAGACCTTACATGTCCTTTTGGTCACATGCAAGGTCAAAAATTATACTGAACGGAAATAAATTAAGTAGTAATAAGAAAGAAAATTCAATCGATTTAATAGAATCCAATACAGTAAGACTTGTCTTGAGAGACTGGGTTCTCCATGCACAGATTTATTGATTATATAGTGTTGTGACCTGTCATGAGAGACCACCTGAATTGAGATACCATCATTTTTTAGCAGAAACTGGTCTTTCAGGGCAGGTTACTAATGGTTGTGGCTGTCTAAGTGGTCTAAGGCACTCACCTTTACAAATCGATGAAATCTCACCTCTGTTAACATGGGTTCAAATTTCAGTTCGGCCAATGTGAATATGTGAGAAAGATTGACAGTAGGTTTGTGTGAGTCAGTGGTTCTTATAGGGGTTTTCCTGTGTTCCTCCTGGACCAAATAAACTGGCTCCATGTATAGTCCATCATGTACTTGAAAATGGCATTAAACACATAAAACCATAAATCTAGTATACTTAACCTTCCTTATAGAAGGCAAAGGTATAACTCAGTTTTATTGTGAGGAATAATATACCATGTTACAATTGGAGAATGGTATGCTGGCAGACTTAATATCAAGGAGTCACTGTAGAAGTTACAGAATTAGTACATACTTTAATTAGTACTTTATCTAATGGTACTGTTGACAGCAAAAGACATACTTATCAAAAGGTCATGGTAAGGTGAGATAAGTGAACTGGGTCACAAACTATTCAAATCTACCTGACAACCTAATAATTAGTCTTGGAGGTACTGGCTTTCATAGGGCAATCATTTCATACAGCAATATAGGAATAAATTGCATATGTAATTGCCAATCCTTTGTGTACAGAATATGTTTATACATATTATGAACCATTTGATCATAAATCAACTGTACCATTTGGCTACAATGGCAATACAATTAAATTTGCCAACTTTTCAGTTCAGTTTTTATTAATTGTATAAACTAATACATTATAATAATACAACATCTGTTGACTATGCTCATATGATGCTATTTTTAATACTTGTGAATCCACCACCTACTCTTTCTGGTTCAGTTTAAATAAAACTGCAAATACAGTACAATGCAAACTTTGCAACAATAGCTTAGCAAATTTTGAGGATAAACTTTTCATGGTTAAAGGCTTTAAATTGCTAAAATAATGAGGTAGATTTACTGTGTCGATCATTAATTTGTGGCAATTTCATTTTGGAAAAATGCTAGAAGTATACTTAAGAGTTTTAACAATGAAAATTCCCTTAATACTAAGTTAGCATGATTTGCTACTGTAGTGTTTAAATGTTTATACTTACCTTAGTAAAGCACCTAAAAGGAAAGGTAAGAATTCTAACGATGGTACACAATTGTAGCTTCAGCTAATATCTGAACTTAGGCTTTTCATACACTGAAAGTTACTCAACTAATTTTATTCCAAGATGGTGTTCACCTAATGTGTCTCCAAGTGAATCACTCAATTATCTTTCAGCACAGAGTTACATGTACTATTTACCAAATAGTTTACCTTGAATCAACGGTGATTATTACATACAAAAAGCAATCATCCACTTTTCTGATAATCAAATTACTTATTTTTCTCCAAAATGCAAATGCTTCATATAAATGTGCATTTTTTTAATGTCCATAGCAAAATCTATAAAATGTACAGTGGCATCCAGAGAGTTTTAAATGTTTATCAATATTCAACCATCTAAGCTCTCTCAGTAAACATTTGCAAATTTATCACCACGGTAGGGGTTGTAATTGGTATTAGTGGCATCGATCAATACATTTTCAAGTGCATTTTAGGTAAACATTCAGGTATTTGTTCTGCAGTAAAATATCACAGAGAAAACGTCTTACTCCTAAGGAAAGAATTTGTATTATTGGAGAGCACACTGTAGAAGATTTATTTCACATGCTTTATTTACAGTATTCACCTTTACTCAGAAATGAAAAATTAAACAAATTATTTTGTACCATGAAATAAGTCAAGAAAAAAGAAAGAATTTATTGATGTAACCTAACAAGATAATAATAATAATAATAATAATAATAATAATAATAATAATAATAATAATAATAATAATAATAATAATAATAATAATAATAATAATAATAATAATAATAATAATAATAATAATAATAATAATTATAATTATTTATAGAGGGTGACTCATTACTGAAGGACTATTCTCCCTTGAAGCCCTATTAAGGAGAGTAAAACAATGTTCAATATATGAAAGATAACTGTAATTACTGCTTAATTTGTTTAGTATTAAAATATTAAAATGATAACTTCCATTATAATCTATTAGATACACATACATACTCATGATATCTCTTCTTAAATACTGTAATATTTTCAGCAGATTTTACATGTAGTGGAAACTTGTTCCACAGAACTGTACCAGAGTAGTGGAAGCTCTTTTTAAATTGCTCTGTTCATTGTTTTGGTACTTGAAGGTTTCCATATGATATTGATCTCAACTGGTACTGTGTTAAAAAAGGCCTGAATGAATCCTAAAGATATTCTAGTAAAGCTCCATGTGTACATTTATATACAAGAACTGCTTTGTGAAAATGTACCTTATCATATATTGTGAACCATTTAGTTCTTAAAAACAAGGCTTTTGAGAGATGCATCTAAAATTATGTGTGCTGCTCATTTCTCAAGTTTGTACATCCTGTTAGGCTAAGATTTTGCAGTTTTCCCTGTTAGTTCTGGATTCCCTAGCTATAGTCAGGCTGAGTTGGCACAGTTTTCCCTGTTAGTTCTGGATTCCCTAACTATAGTCAGGCTGAGTTGGCACAGTTTTCCCTGTTAGTTCTGGATTCCCTAACTATAGTCAGGCTGAGATGGCACAGTTTTCTCTGTTAGTTCTGGATTCCCTAACTATAGTCAGGCTGAGTTGGCACAGTTTTCCCTGTTAGTTCTGGATTCCCTAACTATAGTAGCTTTCATGATGTCCCCAAAATCATATATTTTGTGTTACCTACTTTAATTATTTGCCCAATTCTGAACTCTAATAAGGCCTGAGTTTAATCTCATTTGGATAACTTCAGTACCAGAGGTAGATGTATACAAGGTTGCATAGTCTACAAACAAATTTGTATTTGTTGATTCATTATTTAATGGTAGATCATTTACATAGATAGAAAAAGAATGGAGGGCCTAAAACTGAGCCTTGAAAGACCCCTGAATGAATAGTACGTACAAGTTTGTGAGCTAATATTGCCAATGTTTACTTGTTGAGACCTTTGGTTTAGGCATCATCTAAACCAGTTTTAAGGATTGCCAAATAAGAAAAATGTTGCTATTCTTGCCAATTTACTTAACTAGTAAAGGACTGATTAGAAATATATCAAACTGCATTCTTAAGTGGCATGCAAAACTTCAAGCAGAGCTACCAGTAGTACAAATATACAGACACAGAAAGAAGCTAATTCAGTTCAATATATTTATTATGGTGGTGTTTTTACTGAAAGGTGGTTCCCTGGAAAAAATTCACTGACCGATATTTCTGCTGGATAACTTCACTAAACCCCAACTAAGTATCCAATACAACTCAAAATCTAAAAGTTATTAGTTACTGCCATATATTCCAAGCATTTTGCCACCTCATTAAAATCTATAAGAAACCAAAGTAGAAAAAAAACTATATATATTACTTACACATGTGTAAGGACTTATGGTGTAGCCATTTTCAGAATAAAATCTGTTATAAAAGTAAATTAAAGTCCAGACAAAATATGTAAAGCATCAGGACAAGTCAAATTTTTATATCAGTCTACTTCTTGAATGAATACAAATGTAAATGTCAAGGTAACAACTGTGTGTAACAATGCACATGTCAGCACAATGCTGTATTGTGTTTTCTACAATGCTGTATTGTTTTCTACAATGCTGTATCTTGTTTTCTACAATGCTGTATTATTTTCTACAATGCTGTATTGTGTTTTCTACAATGCTGTATTGTGTTTTCTACAATGCTGTAACAAAATGGAGCACATTAATATCAAGGAAATGTGCCACAATGTACCATAATATGTGATTTTCCTACTTTGTGAACTTTTTCACCATTCTTTGAATATTTCAACCAATTACGATGTATGAAAATTTGAAGATCTTAAATTTTCACCTAGTCTAACAAAATGTAGATTTACAGTATATTCTAGATATCAGCTTGTCATGATTATCTTCTCTCATTGAAATACTTATACACTGGATTATTACAAATTCTTAAAACTGCTAATAAGTAATGACACCAATGGCAACATGAACTTTTTATTTGATTGGTTTAGGTTTGGTGTCTTATAGCATAAATAGGTTATTTAGAGTCAAGGCATCAGGAGTAAAGTGCCTTTCCAATGATAGGAATTGAACCTTCTTGTGAGTCTGGACTGCCAATCATTAGTCATCTCTTATTATGCATCAGGCCTATTCTACATCCCTGCTGTATTTAGAATGTAATGGAAGCTATAGAATGTAATGGAAGCTATACAAGATATACAACACATCCTTATACCCAGATCTGCTATTGCATAATGCACCAGCAGAATTTGGGTCTTTGCAAATTGTTAGGAGTAATCAGTAGAATAAACAACATAGACTCTGAACTATATGTGCCTTATGATATGGCAGATTTGAATCTGTGTTTCTTGCATTATGACTTGATTATTATTACAATAATATTAATAATAATAATAATAACTTTTTTTAAAGAGGGTAACACTATTAGCTGAAGAACAAATCTACCCTGATGCCCTGATGAGTGAGTATACTTTAAGGCTTTCTCTTTATTTAGAATATATACAGCACAAGCTTATAAAAATTTGGCTTCACACTAAAGGATTAATTTATTCTAAAATCAATCCAAGTCCACTTTAAAATCTTGAGAACAACATTTACTATATATACCCACTTATAAGTCAATTCCAACAGCAAACAACATTGACACTGATTTGCATAATGCATTGAAGACAGTCTATTGTGCATGTTTGACTGATTACTCCTAACAAACCAAAGACTCTGATCTGCTGGTACATCATGCAATGCTAAAGATAATGAGGTATGGCAAACTTTTATGATCTCAAAACAGATCATGTCAACAAAACTAGATTCCTGTCAGCTTTAATGATTGTGTGAATCATTTTGACTACCATATTTGGTATAAAGAAATTGAACAGGGTAGACCATTGATGAGCTGGCAGATTAATTGGTAGTCTGTGGATTTGCAATCCTAAATAAGCAAAGACCCAGATCTACAGGGGCATTTTACAACCCTGCATATTATATGGCTGTTAAACATATAAAAATATCACATTTTTTTAAAAACATTTTTTCCTGATAGTTTGTATTTTTGTTACTTGCTGATATAAGTAATCCAAAATTGCATGCTGATGCCAAGAGATGACAAGAATGTTATGGTATTGGATTGAGGTTTTCATTTAATCTGGACAAAATATTTTGCCATTTATGATGACTTGCAACTTCATGTATTTTCAACATAACAAGCAGACAATTACATTGTCTGTAGTCTAGTATTACTTGTCATTGTGCTAATTGGTTTTGCCTGGGAGAGGGTCATAGCAAAACAGACTAAACTCAAATAAACCTGTAAATGTAAACAATAGTAAAGAGGTCAATTTCCACCAAACCATAATGCATGAGTATGCTCAACGAAGCTTTAACAATGACCATGGAATACAATGCATGCCTGCATGCATGCACGTAAGTTAATTAATTCTTCAGTTCCAAATGCAATCTAAATCTGAAAATTTGAATGAGAATACAAATTTAGAAATTAACAAATTTCTGAAAATGTATTTACTGTTACTGAAAAAAATGGACACTAAAAATCAAATTTTGAAAATGTTATGGTGTACATATGCAGAATTTATTCAATTTGTATCACATGGAGTTACAATTTAAAATCATTCATGTCATTCCTACCATATGACTTCATCCCTGTAAGGTGACTCAAGGTTAGGATGGTCTCTTTTATAGGGCAGGTATGTTAATGGATCCATTTCCTTATCAATTAGTATATAATGTTTAATAAAACCACCTCACCAATAATGCAGACCTCTTTAATTAGTGTATATTTCTTTAAGATTAAACCCTCAATATAATAGAGATGAGGGTATAATAAAGACCAGGGTATAATAAAGACAAGGGTATAATGAAGACAAGGGTATAATAAAGACAAGGGTATAATAAAGACCAGGGTATAATAAAGACAAGGGTATAATAAAGACCAGGGTATAATAAAGACAAGGGTATAATAAAGACCAGGGTATAATAAAGACAAGGGTATAATAAAGACCAGAGTATGATAAAGACAAGGATATGATACAGAAATAAAAAACATAGACATTATGGGATGTCAGACATACCCATATGAACAGCTATAGATAGATAATCACCAAAATCTTTCACAATGACTACAGACTGCCCTGTGTTATATAAAAGTTCATGCTGATAATAAAACAACTTTGTGTTGTTCATCATAACAAGAAGCACTATTAAGTTATAAAACAGTATGTGCATAAAAGTGTATGATCAATAAAAATACTGTAATCATGTTTAATAGAAACTATTTTGTTTTCCCTGTAAGCACTTCAGGACCATGTGAATTGGAATAGTATGATGCATCTAGCATCAGTAAGTTAGTATTAATTTTTAAGTTTTGATGACTGATCATAGATGGAAATTTTTAATTATATTAGGCTTAAATTTTCTCAATCATTGTAAGTACTGCACTGTAGTTATTATAAATAAACCATATCAATTTATCAGTGACTGCTGTGTTGGGGCCATAGATGGTTGACAGTTGCCTAGAAACTGGATAACTGTATCTTGTTAAGGGAACAGACCAAATATTGCAAAACCAAGCCAAGCAGAAACCACTATTTGTGTTTAATCCATATAATTTCTGTTACCAAAAGAGCCTGGTTTGTCAGCAGCAATATCCCTACATTACTGACTATATCACACCCACAAAACTGATGCCAAATGATCTTCCCAAGGTCAGACATAGGTGACCAATCAAAGCTAGCCTGGGCAGGTATTAAACCCACATTCTTGGATTATGACTCTTAATGAGTTTGATGTACTACCATAGTTCCTGTTCCCATAAGAAAAATCTCAATTAAATTCACATTATACAAATGCATTCAACTCATAAAGACATAAAACCACAGCAGACAATGAAACAAGAATCTCTCAAAGAGATGGATACCTTACTGGCTGACAAGAATGTCCAAGAATCAAAGACAAATCAGTTTCTTTTCTCCTTTTATTCTTTTTTAACTTCTGAGCATAGAAACCACATCTTATATTCTTTAACAGCTCCAGCATAATAAAATTGGCAACAAATATATTTTCTTACATGTCTGAGTTAACATATTCACAAGATACATACATACATACATACATACATACATACATACATACATACATACATACATACATACATACATACATACATACATACATACATACATACATACATACATACATACATACATACATACATACATACATACATACACAACATTAGTAATTTGGCAGTAAACAGCTCTACTCTTTTAAAATACTACTACTACTAAATATTGTTTAATAATTTTTGTACATTGTTTTTGGGGTAGTGGTGGTGTACCAATAAACATAGGTATAAAAAATTTTGTCATAATTATTAATTTTAAATTGCAATTATATGTAATATATAAACAAGAAGGCAATGTTGCCAGACTATAAATTAAAGATCCAAAAGTAATTATATCTATTAATAATTGTTGGTGCGCAATAAATTAGAGAGTAAAAGCAAATAAAGATAATATGGTAAATCTCCTTAACAGAATCTGAAATTAATGCATCTACTAGTGAGTATTTTGCACAAAACCTACATTTGCACTATACTAACACTTCATGTTAAAAAGTGTAAGATATGAAACTCAGTTGAGCATTGTGTGCAACAAAAAAAGTGGACATAAAGGATTTGTGCTAGATGAATGTATTAAATGTGACACATGTATTACTGTATGACACTTGAAGAGAACACATTTTCCTATGCAAGATTTCAAAGGTACCATAATGTCCATAAATCCCCTAATTTGCATACACAATAAATCCATAATAATGCTAAATATAATCTGAAAACTAAAGAAACCCATTGGACTTGATTCGCATTCTTGATTTTGCAGTCACCTGTACATATTAGTTAAGAAGAAAGTAACAGAACCAAATATGAAGGCAAAAGAATGATAGTGTAAAATGTTAAATATACATGTAAGGACAAATTGAGAGACTATTAGAAAAACAAGTAAAACAATAATTTTTACACATATAAAGAGAGACTGCATGAACTGTTTATTTAAAGATGTTTAGAGCTTGTTTAATGTAAATTGGTCTGATGAAAAAGGGAGTGTTTATAATGCCTGGTCATTTCCTGAATCTAAATAAATGAAGGGGAGAGCATGTGTCTGGTCATTCTGGGTGTTTATCTTATATAAGGTGAAAATGGAATATATATGGTTGTATATGGGAATATACAAAATAATATGGGAATATACAAGAGTTTGTGTACAATTTTGCAGAACATAACCAATTGCACATCTGTCTTGAAGGGGTCAACAATCCAATTTGTTTTGTACACCAGTTACAATGGCAGTGTGCAAGTAGTTCTTTTTGACCAATCAAGCTACTCTTCTATAAATTTGTTCAAATTATTGACTGCTTAAACTCGTGTGTGGATTGCAAAGTGGAAGCAGATTTAAGTTGTGGCCTAATTTCCTAGGAAAGTAAACAGTTTAGATTTTCCTAATTGCAAACAATTCTACTGAAGATTTCAAACTCCTTCCAGAATTGACCTTTAAAGCATCAGCCAGATAACTTTAGAACTACAGAATTATAAATAGTTCCCTGCCACAATATTTTATTTAATGATAAGTTCTGCTTGACCTTGCTTATGTTATGGCTTATGTTATGGCATGCTGATGACATAATAGGCCAGAATTTGTTCATTCTTGTAAAATATATAATATGGTTAACATTCCAGCACTGTTGACTACCTTGAGTGAGCTACTGTGAGGTCTGCTTCGGCTAAGGTAATTCATTCCATCTGCCTAAGCACTAAATTATTTTTGTTCCTGTGTTATAAAACACCAAAGCAAACCCTATCATTTTTGCAAAAATGCAACTCTCATCAATCTAGCACTCATATTATTTCAACAGAACTGTTTATGAATTTATTTCTACAAATGAGTATTGTTAATTTGTACTATCTTCATATCACCAATAGTTGAGAATAATGAATTGACCAAATGGAACATGTACACTACCAAGCAGTTTTACTCTCCAAATGGAATCACTCAAACTTATTACAGGGTATTATGTATGTGTATTCCTGCCAGTTATTATGTGCACATGATAGGATAGTAGTTTTGATTTGTGAGTTTAAAGTCATTGTAAGGTCACATCTATCCTTGTCTAAGTTGTTGTAGTTTCATGTTGCAGGTTTGCACAGCAACACAAGTAGGTTATTAGTGTTGATGATGCATTTGAACTAAAATAAATTGCCCTGACAGGTGACAGGCTGATCCATTCGAATGGTAGAATTCAATCCCATGCCCTTTGTGTTGCATGTCCAGTACAATAACCACTGTGCCCCCATGGCTCCTCATATTTTTGTAGGTCAGATTAAATTACATTTTAACATTTGAGTCCAAGTTTTTTACCTTATTTCTTAATTCACATGTACCCTCATTTTGTTTAAGAATTAGACAGTGATAATATGGGGCAAAATATATGTGATGATCAATTATTGTCCCATTTTTATGACGGCCAATTACTGTCCCATTTTTGTAAGTGTCTAATATGTACACATAATATAGGCATTCTTTAAAAAAAAATCATTTTGTTATTATTTAAGAAACTTGGATTAAATATATATGAATAATATTGTTACTACTACTATTCCTAATATGAAGAAATTAAGAAAAGATGATGTACAAAAAATATTAAAAGGAAATACTGTACTTCACACCCAAGTCTCTATAAACCTCAACAAAAGCACTTACTGGTGATAGACTTCTTGAGAATGTTGGCATAGATGGTGTTGTATGAGGAAAGGCTTTCTTAAAAAGTCTTGCCATCATTCTGTAGAAGCAGAGGATAGGCTTATCATCAACAATGGGTTGTCATGGTCAGAATTAAGGTACAATTTTGTCTTTATTTATTGTATTCTTATCTTACATTCTGAGAGAGCTCACAAATAGTGAAGTGTTGACATGATTGTATAACAGGACACTCAAGCTTCCATCTACATATTCTGAAAAGCTCTTTGGAATGAATCATTATTGCACCATGAATTAGGTTTTATTTTTCATTTGATTTGGAGTGGAGGTCTAAATCAATCAAATTTATTGTCAACTTATAAAAGGCTGACTGTATTAAGATACAGCTTTTATGTGAGGAATTAAATGAGGGTTTTTTTCAATCATTTGGGACCAACTTTGAGAATTACATTATGCAGATCACTGTATTGAACAGTCTACAACACACAGCCAACAACAAAAGAACAAACAAAAGATCAAGAGTTGCCATTCATAATGTGCCTGTAGATCAGAGTCTATGTTTTTCACTTTTAATCTTTACCAAAGATGGATGAACAGTGACTCTAATCTACTGATGCATTAGGTGGCTGCAGGTTTCAATCCATGCAGTTTGCAGCTAGCTTTATTATACATGAGTAATACAATATGTACATTTTTAGCTTCCATGTATTATACTATAGTCATGGGTGGATAGCATCCTTCAATAGTAACTCTTGCTTCTCCATCATAGCTTAGTATTTTTAAGCAATGTAAGTACATCCTGGAAGGTAGGTCACAGTGACCCAGTTTTGGTACACTTCACATCATCATCCAAAATGTTAATACATGAATATTAAATGTGCACCATGCAAAATTTTCATAAATACAGAAAGCAGGTCATAACAGACCATATTTGGTGCATGACACATCTTTATCTCAGGGTGGACCCATGATGTGAAATGGAAGTTGTTATCATAATGTGGACATCATATAAAATAGATGCAGGGATACACCAACAAACATAAATGATTCCAACATACTTATGATGTTATTTATTTTAAATCAAATGTTCCAAAATGTGTCAGAACAAGGAAAACTGAACATATTTAGTAATATGCTGGTAATGAAGTGAAAACTATAATTATTATTACCAGTAATACACTGAGAATACATTATTTGTGTATAATGTACATTCAACACTGAATGGAGTAGATCATGATTTGGTGTAGCATAATGTGTCATTAAATTATCATAAACAGAAAAGAAAATATAATTTACCCTGATCTACCAATGCTGTGCAAGGTAAACAAACCAATAAAACAG
The DNA here is from genome assembly GCA_016746295.1 of Potamilus streckersoni. Lineage (NCBI taxonomy): Eukaryota > Metazoa > Mollusca > Bivalvia > Unionida > Unionidae > Potamilus > Potamilus streckersoni. The sequence continues at coordinate 2,113,707 of JAEAOA010001462.1, forward strand.
GTACTTAAAGATGGTATGTCTCATGGCTTTCTTTGAAAATACAGTGTATTATCATAAACATATTTCATATGATATCAATTTTATTCATATATAAAAAGTCTGAAATTTTGAACATTGACTATAACAACACTATACAAAGTATCACTGACTGTTTGCAAAGGACCAGAGACTTTTCAAACTTTTTCCTCATTAACCAAATAAATGAAAATGAAACTAGAAAGTTATGGTGTAGTGTTACTTTTAAGTATTAGAAAACTTTAAGTGATTTAGTAATCTTTAGCAATGAAATTAAGAAAATAAATCCCATTCAAATTTATCATCCTAAATATAATGACCTATCTAAATTAACAATTGCCAAAATAAAACTTGCAAATTTAAAAGTGCCTGTTTTTTACAAAAAAATCAAAAATTTTTACTTCTGAATAAAATAAGTTATATTTTATATACACAGCATTATCAATTATAAACTATTTCCATTTTATTCTTTATCAGAAATGAAATGACTGGTAATTAAACTTTCTTTGAACTTCAACAAAACCTTGATATAACTGTTCTGAAGATCAATCCAAAAACCAAAAAGTATGAACAAATTTATTTTAGTTGAGATCCATGTTTGCTTTTGGTTTTTGTATTAATGCTGTCATCTCTGTTACAGAATAAAATAATAGACCTACCACAAGCACTAGAAAAATATTTATCAAAGATCTTTATCTGCAAATTTTAAAGTTTTGTTCTGTAAATAATCTGTTTCTTTCAAGAAAACAGTGGTGCACTTCTTTACATAGATCACTTTAAACAGTAAAAACTTCCAAAGTGACACATTTTTTTTTCAAAGCAGGCATGCTAAAAGGCAACAGGTGCTGAATTTTGTTTTTGAAGTGTACATAAAAAGAATATTAAGAATCACTCATTGTAACAAGTTCTATACTTATAAAAAGTTGTGCTCTATTTTGAAGTGATTTTTTGATAAATCAGCAACATAAAATATTCACTCATTCTAACAGTTTTAAGAAGTTAAGGCCACCTTAAAATCATGTATCTAATACCATGACTATTATATCATTGGGTACTATATGTTTTTACCTAAAAGTTAAGACCAACTGCAAAAACAGACAATGATCTGTCATCACATATTGCAATGACACATCAGGGTCTAAATTGTTTCTCTGGCTAACTTTTTCTTGCAAACTGCAGAGATCCACAAAGCCATAATAAATCAGAGATCTGATCTTGATATGAAATTCAATGATTAATGGTTTTCATCTGTTATGAGAATAAATCAAGTCAAATTTGAGTAGCAATGGCAAAATCAAATGCCAGTTTGCTTTATACAAAATGGCTTTACATTTAGAGACCACATTCCTAAATGCCACACTTGTATTTTCTTGATGATATAATTGGCCGTATTGAAACTTTCTAGACAAGCTGTTTCAAGTCATCCGAGTATGGATTAGAAAATGGATTTTACTGTTGCTAATTTTGATGATTTACCTATCAAAAATAGAGCATTAAATTTATGTCTGTGTTCCACCAATTAAACAAAGTATTAAATTAATGTATGTGCTCCATCAATCAAACTGATAATTACATTCATATAATTCCAATTTTTAGGAATTGAACACGTTTTCTGCAATTTTACTGGATGTAAACGGTCACTTGATAATGAACTGTAATTGTTTGCACACATTGATAAATTCTGCAGTGCAGACTACTTTTGTTGCCATTTCCATGTCATTTTATGTGAAGTTTATCTATATCAACCCATTACACCCTAATAACAACAACAAAAACTCACCCACCCACTTCTGTGATTCCCAATCAAACTTTACAAACCACAGATAAAATTGGACTATTATAAGTTAATGTAATTGCATAAACTGTCATGCACTCCACCACTCAACCCATTTGTCTACAAAGGCACATGGTAGACTTTACAAGCCAGTCTTCGGAAATTATTGCATTTCATCTCCACAACATGTTATTAGGTCAGGTTCATATGTTAAACAAGTGATCTCACTTAAAATGGACATGATTTTGCTTTTGAAAGATTGAAATGCGTAAAAGTAATATCAACATTGTGATAACAACACGTGCCATATGCAAGCATGAGTTTTGAGAAAAAAGGAATATCCTGGTTTAAACACAACAACCAATAATGATTATAACAATGCATCACTGGCATGACCTGCTATGACATTCTACCCCATATTATTACTGTCTGAAGTATCTATCAACGAATATTAGCTAGTAAAGATCTGTCTATGTATTCTATCATAGTTAAAAGGCTAATGAAAAAAAAAACTGATCATAAAAGTAAATGTTTTGTTAATTAAATATGATGATGGTTAGAAAGGAAGTACATTGGAATTATAAGGATTAAATGATCATGGATGGGTATTTATTGATGTGTAAATTGTACCTAATCACTCACAAAGTTAATCCTATAGTGTGCTTTTGAGTAAGAACTAAACCTACTACAAGACACAAAGAAAAAGACAGAGACTTTTAATCCAGACCCAGATCTTAGAAATGGCATAAGTGAAAGCTTTTCAAACTAATGCTGAGTGCCAAGATAGGCAGCTGTTAGTACCTTTTTAAAAGGTCTTTGATATGACTTGGCTGGGGTTCAAACCCATGACCTTCTTGTATCTGAAGCAGACACTCTAACCACAAGGCTACCAGATCAGTTCCAAACTTTTAGTCATTATTATCCAAAAAAAAGTACTCAAAGATGATGATGCATACGAAAGTCACTAATATCTCTGGAAATATTATGCCTAAAATTTTCAAGCAATAGTTTCATTATCTGTCTTGAAAATTAAATAAATTAAAAGTGAAACCACCCCTGATCTAATTTAGTGTAGTACTGACTGGAATTCACAGACAACAGCTAATTTACATTCTTAAGGTTGTAAAATGCCTATATAAACTTTTCAATCATTTTAAAAAAAATAGCTCACTTTAATTTTGACAATTGTTCACAATTTAGCAATTTTGTGAATTCTAGGAGACCAGTTTTTCCTTCATTTCCTGACACGTGACCACATATCACAAAAACTGCAAAGACTGAAACTCACGGATTTCCCAATATATCATATACCCCAGCTTAATGGAACATGTTCTATTTTCACCAATGACAATAACCTATTAAAACTCTGAGATAATGTGAACTTTTCCATGTTGGCTGGTTGAGAGTGGCAGTAATCTACCAAGAGATAACATAAAAATTTCCATTCTTATTGGTTATGAATAAAAATAATCTATAAAATGTAGGAGAAATTGTGAAATGTTTGTACTGATTTAGCTGAGACATGATAATTCCAAACTGGCCACCAAATGCTACAATGTCAAGAGTAAAAGGAACTGTACATTATCTGATGAATTATCATCATACTACTTCTTTTAAGTAAAACCCTTTTCCTTGGTATGATATTCAGGTACTAAGAAAAATATACTGCCCATCTAATGCTGGTACTAATAATTATTTTACTCATTTTACCCATATACTCCATCAATGTTGATAGGCAATATTGCCTAGAAATACTAAATAAACAAACTATTTCAGTTATTGAGTTTATTGTAATATCTGACCTACTGACCTCAAAACTGATAGGTACCTTTCTTAAACATAAGTCATCCACAAAGTTTGTCCATTGTTTGTGGTGCAGCACATGACTTGTTTTGTCAAAACTATTTTCATTCTTGGAGTAGAGAAGACTTTGACCTTCTAAGCCCCAAATCAAAAAGGTGTCTTCATTGTCTCAAATGTAAAAAAATCAACAGTCTTATCAAGTACTACAGAACAGACTATCATTTTCCTTCTCTCAGTCCATTACCTTGACCTTTGACTTTTTGACTCCAATAATGAACAAATGTCTCCTTTGTCTCTGAAGCAAGGATTCCAAAATTCTGGTCAAAGTAGGTGCTAAAAAAACTCTTCACATTGCCCACAATTTTTATTTTTCTACATACAATCAACATGAAATCAAAATCATTAAGGTGTCTTTCTTATCTCAAACAAGCCAATTACACAATGTTTATTCAAGGTATCTCCTATACAATTAAAATTATTAAGGGGATTTTCTACCTTTCTGTTCCTGTGATTTTTACCTTTGAAATTATGAGCCCAAATTCTACATATTTCTACCTTGCTCCAAATGTAAACTACTATAAATACTCAATAATGTTTGCTAATGGAAGATGATGAAGAACTCTAGTTACTGTGGGATGGATGCTCAGTGTATATACAAATGAGTGATCACAAAGATCTGGAATCTAAAACCTCACAAAATCTGGGTATCAAACTGATTGAGCTGATTCTGGCAAGCATTCATTGGTTCAACAGGAACCATGAATGTATGGAGTTGCTGCATTTGCATTGCATCTCTGTGATCCAGTTGGATTCCTGGTTACAAATTACACACATATGTGGTTATACATCCAAAGTTAATATTGTTTTTTTTTTCTTCAGGTTCTTTCATTGCCTTAAAGACCACATCATTAGGCAAAGTAATTTACTCTGAATGATGTAAGCTTCCTGTGTTGTTGTGCCAAATTACAAAACACCAAACCAATACATGTACCTGGGTCTATCAAATGGACACTATTTCAAGTTCAATATCCACCAAGGCTTGCTGAGTTGGCTGGTAGGGAGTTGGACACTATTCCAAGTTCAATATACACCAAGGCTTGCTGAGTTGGCTGGTAGGGAGTTGGATATATATTCCAAGTTCAATATACACCAAGACTTGCTGAGTTGGCTGGTAGGGAGTTGGACACTATTCCAAGTTCAATATACACCAAGGCTTGTTGAGTTGGCTGGTAGGGAGTTGGACACATATTCCAAGTTCAATATCCACCAAGGCTTGTTGAGTTGGCTGGTAGGGAGTTGGACACATATTCCAAGTTCAATATACACCAAAGCTTGCTAAGTTGGCTGGTAGGGAGTTGGACACATATTCCAAGTTCAATATTCACCAGGGCTTGCTAAGTTGGCTGGTAGGGAGTTGGACACATATTCCAAGTTCAATATCCACCAAGGCTTGTTGAGTTGGCTGGTAGGGAGTTGGACACATATTTGAAGTTCAATATACACCAAGGCTTGTTGAGTTGGCTGGTAGGGAGTTGGACACATATTCCAAGTTCAATATCCACCAAGGCTTGTTGAGTTGGCTGGTAGGGAGTTGGACACATATTCCAAGTTCAATATACACCAAGGCTTGTTGAGTTGGCTGGTAGGGAGTTGGACACATATTCCAAGTTCAATATACACCAAGGCTTGCTAAGTTGGCTGGTAGGGAGTTGGACACATATTCCAAGTTCAATATACACCAAGGCTTGTTGAGTTGGCTGGTAGGGAGTTGGACACTATTTCAAGTTTAATATCCACCAAGGCTTGTTGAGTTGGCTGGTAGGGAGTTGGACACATATTCCAAGTTTAATATCCACCAAGGCTTGTTGAGTTGGCTGGTAGGGAGTTGGACACTATTTCAAGTTCAATATCCACCAAGGCTTGTTGAGTTGGCTGCCTCAGTGGTCCTTGGGAAAGGCACTTAAGCTCCATTTTCCTCTCCATGATATAACCAATAATATCTTACACTGTAACAATAGTGCCAACTCAATAAATAACAACAATGCCACATGTGACGAAGTTCAAGAGTTGAAATTTTTATGTGCTATGCCTAGTCTAAATTAACTGCATCATTTTGTGTTATGCCTAGTCCAAATTAACTGCATCATTTTGTAATATGCCTAGTTAAAATTAATTGCTTCATTTTATGCTATGCCTAGTCCAAATTAACTGCATCATTTTGTGCTAGGCCTAGTCCAAATTAACTGCATCAGTTTGTGCTTTGCCTAGTCCAAATTAACTGCATCATTTTGTACTATGCCTAGTCAAAATTGACTGCATCATTTTGAGCTATGTCTAGTTTAAATTAACTGTGCTATGTCTGGTCTAAAGTAACTACATCCTTTTGTGCTATGCCATCTAAATTAACTGCATCTTTTTGTGCAATGTCCAGCGTAAATTAACTGTGCTATGTCTAGTCTATATTAACTGCATCTTTTGTGCAATGTCTAGTCTAAATTAACTGTGCTATATGCCTAGTCTAAAGTAACTGCACCTTTTTGTGCTATGTCTAGTCTAAATTAACTCTGCTATGTCTAGTCAATTAACTGCATCTTATTGTGTTATGTCGTCTAAATTAACTGTATCATTTTGTACTATGTCTAGTTTAAATTAACTGCATCTTTTTTAATTATGTTGTCCAAATAAACTACATCTTTTTGTGCTACGTCATCTAAATTAACTGTATCATTTTGTACTATGTCTAGTTTAAATTTACTGCATCTCTTTTTTAATTATGTTGTCCAAATAAACTACATCTTTTTGTGCTACGTCGTCTAAATTAACTGTATTGTTTTGTACTATGTCTAGTCTAAATTAGCCTCATCTTTTTGTGTTATATCTAGTTTAGGTTAACTGTTCTATAAATTAACTGCATCCTTTTGTGCTATGTCTAGTCTAAATCAACTGTAGCATTTTCATCTATGATTTGTCTATATTAACTATGCTAGGTCTAGTCTAAATTAACTGATATGTTTAGTCAAAATTAACTGCATCTTTCTGTGCTATGTCTAGTCTAAATTAAATGTGATATGTCTAGTCAAAATTAACTGCATCTTTCTGTGCTATGTCTAGTCTAAATTAAATGTGGTATGTCTAGTCAAAATTAACTGCATCTTTCTGTGCTATGTCTAGTCTAAATTAAATGTGATATGTCTAGTCAAAATTAACTGCATCTTTCTGTGCTATGTCTAGTCTCAATTAAATGTGATATGTCTAGTCAAAATTAACTGCATCTTTCTGTGCTATGTCTAGTCTAAATCAAATGTGATATGTCTAGTCAAAATTAACTGCATCTTTCTGTGCTATGTCTAGTCTCAATTAAATGTGATATGTCTAGTCAAAATTAACTGCATCTTTCTGTGCTATGTCTAGTCTAAATTAAATGTGATATGTCTAGTCAAAAATAACTGCATCTTTCTGTGCTATGTCTAGTCTAAATTAAATGTGATATGACTAGTCAAAATTAACTGCATCTTTCTGTGCTATGTCTAGTCTAAATTAAATGTGATATGTCTAGTCAAAATTAACTGTATCTTTCTGTGCTATGTCTAGTCTAAATTAAATGTGATATGTCTAGTCAAAATTAACTGCATCTTTCTGTGCTATGTCTAGTCTAAATTAAATGTGCAATGTTTGGTCTTAAGTAATCAATAATCAATTTGCAAAGAGTAAGAATAGCAACAAACAAATTCTATTACATTTACATTTATCATGACTGACAAATCAAACATCAAACAACTGAACAATTAGCATCACTCAAATTAAATGCCCCTTCTCTGAATTTTTTTTTTTCTTCTGGGACCTTGAAAACTGCTAAGCAACCAAAACTATTTAAAAAATCTTGGTTCTTAGCACTTTGGCTTTACTGAGTTCTACAATATATCTTTTGATACATTAATTTCTTTATGTTGAAAACATTGTCACATAATATAAATAATATATATTACATGGATAATTAATTAGGTGAAAATTTCTTATCCCCATCATAATGCATGTTGAATATACATATAACCAAAACACTTAAGTATATAAATATGGCAGAATTAAAAAGGCTATGACTAATTGGTTTGTTTGTTGTTGGGCTTAACCACATTTTTCAGCACACGATAGGCTATTCATGGCGGCCAGTATTAATGGTGGAGGAAGAAACCGGAAAATCACCGGAAAGAACCACCGACCCACGAGAAGCTACTGGCATGCTTTCTCACATATCCACATGAAGACAGAGGTGAGATGGCAGTGACCTGTAAGGACATCACTTTAGACCACTGACTAATTGGTAAAGAGAATAATGTACAAATCCATTCCACTTAGGTATATCAAATGTCAACCTAACACAGCCAGTGAAATTTCACCTTGAGTAGGTGTAAATGTCAATCTCTACACTCTGTCAATAGTTTCAATTAGAAATTGACCTTGATAAGGGATAGTTAGTGTTAGGTTACTACTAAGTCTATTTAAAAGTAAGAAACACCCTTTAAAACCAGTAAACATGTAGTTAAATATATGGATAATGTTGTGATTGTATTATTTATCTTACTTGCTTATCATATGGAGAATCAAAACTTTATCAGAAATCAAGTTTGACAGCTTTTAAAAAGAATGGATATCAATGAGTGATCAGGACGAGTTTTTCATTTTACAAAAGTCAACTGAACATGAAAAGTCTTGACTATAATCTAGTGATATTTCTTGGTACTGTCTGTATTCAAAACTACACCATTTACCTTTTAAACATTTTGCAAAGTCATGCTGTATGAATGAAAGCTTTTATAATATTTGTTGTTATATTTATTAATGTCCATGCAAAAAAAGTAAAATTATGTCAAATGCATTATCAAGACAATTAAAGGTGACTGTCTGATATCAGAAAATTTCACAAGAAAATAAAAGCTAAGAAAATGCTGAACAAACTGCAGAACTCTCTACATGACATTAGAAAAAATATTAAACAAATAGAGAAAGTGTGAGGAAGCACAGAATCAAAATTGACAAAACATTTAAAAAACATGTAGACCATAGATTTTAGAAAAAAAAAGTTAAAGCTAATGTTACTAACATTACATATGTGCCATTTAAAAAAAAAACAGAACTGTATTTGGAAAATATGTAAACCTCACTGATGACCAAAATCATTTAAGTTCAGAAAGTTTAAAAATCAAAGAACACATAAAGAATCATATCCATGACAGACAATTCTGATTAGATTACTTACATACACATATAGACTGGCATTACAAACCCTCTATTTTCTCAGATTTGCAATGGTTTCTGTTTAATCATGCATCAAAAGTCAGACAAAGTTCTAAAAGAGCATTAAAATCAAGTAAAATAGTTTATATAGACAAATAATATGCATGTACAATTGAAAAGTTATTTTGTCTCTGTTTTTTCTTTGCATAATAATGTCAACACAGCTTGCACTGCCAATGAAATTGCAATTAGTATTAAAAACTTGTAAAACAATAGAAAAATCATTCAGGGACAGCAGGTCATGTACATACAGATATAAACATGCCTACAAGACTTTATTTCCCCAAATTATGTGGTCATTGCATAACCTAGCTATAAGAATGTTGGCACTATAAAAAATAGTCCAAGTCTAAAAAGTATAAAGACAGGCAAAAATCCAAAATCATTCAAATAGTGTCATAAAACATGACTACCAAATTTCACTTGTATATTTTATTGTTTTTGTGTAATCAAGCTGACAACACAGTATCATCAGTGAGGAAGATACTGGAAATGGAGTTCCAATACCTCATCACAGACCTGAAAAATGACCTAGTTGTTGTTGTTGTTGGGCTTAATGACATTTTTCAGCACAGGATAGGCAATTCATGGCGGTCCAGTATTAATGGTGGAGGAAGAAACCGGGAAATCACCGGAAAGAACCACCAACCCACAAGAAGCTACTGGCAAGCTTTCTCACATATCCACATTCACGGAATCTTAGATTCGAACCCACGAAACAGACAGAGGTGAGATGGCAGTGATCCATAACGGACATTGATTTAGACCACTTGGTCACTCAGGTCCCCTGAAAAATGACCTAGTAACAGAACATAGATGAAAAAATGGGCAAATGGCTATACTAACATTGGTTATATACCCATATAACATTCATGGTGGGGTATATAAAAAAAAAACAGCTGCAAAATTTTAACCAGAGTCACATATATATTACTGTCTCCGAACCATATTTTTCATTTTATTGAAATTATATCCATAGGCTATTCTGTAAGGAGTAAAATCAGTTGTATAGAAGGTCATGTTTAAATGACCTTTTTATTAACAAATCAAACATTACTATAAAATATTTAGCAGGGAATAGATTTCACTCAGTCTCAAGAGAGAAATTCAAAACTACACAGAACAAATAAGTCAAGTATTAAACCATGACTTTAATAATAGGTTGGATAATCATATTTTGAATGCTCAAATACTGATGGCCTTTTTAAATGTGCAAGTGCCAAAGGTGTGCTGACATGGGCCAAGAAAAATAGTTGGGAATATTTGTGTGCTGTATGAATGTTATCTATAGTTTTTTGAAGTAAACTTACATCAGGAAAGTTAGATGTAATAAAGCATTTAAATAGAACATTTTAATTCTTTTTATCTCTCATATAACTTTAGACATTGAACACAAAGTTTAATAGTGTTTTTTTAAGATTTGTCAGCATATCGGAGAAACCTGCTATAACACATCATTATAACACAAGTTTGGATATAACAGTTGTGTCAGGTCCAATGGTTAATTTCTAAGATTGACAGGTAGCACTTACTATCTGGTTAGCTTACATTTTCTTCATTCATCTACATACCCACTAAGAGATTCATTCATCAAATGTTCAATCATTCTTGCCATACTGCATTTAAATATATAATATATTCATTGAAGTTTTGCTTATTCTTGTAATAATGCAATTGGATTCACACCTCTGTCATAGACCCCAACTACTGCAGTATAGGGAATTCACCTGTAATTTGATCAGAGGTCATTTGGATATGACCCCTATGCTATTGTTTCTAATCCTTTGCAGTGTAGATCAAAATTTGATTGGCATCTGACTTTATTGGAACTATTCAGTTTATCAGGGTATTCATTTTCACACCTAATCCCAAACCTAATGCAGTCCCTGAGGGATGTAGAAGACACCCAGCATGTTGAAAGAGGCAACTAATGGTAATAGGAACTGCAGTGGTTCAGCAATAAGTGTGCAGCAGAACTCATGATTGAAACTGTATGGGTTCAAACCCTACATTGGATCAGACTCAAGGGTTGGCTGGTATAGTGTGTCCTTGTGCAAGGCATTTTGCTCCAAATGCTTTGTCACTATATAACTGACTTGTGTTGCTGTGCCATAAAACACCAAACCAAGCCAGACCTTAAATTCAAATAAAGTACCTACCCATAGGAGTTCATTGAGCTGTATGACCTTATTTCAGGGATCTCTGTACTGGTGATCTGAAAAGAAGAAATATATATATATATATATATATATATATATGTATGTATATATATATATATATATATATATATACATATATATACATATATATACATATACACATATATATATACATATATATACATATACACATATATATATACATATATATATATACATATACACATATATATATACATATATATATATACATATACACATATATATATACATATATATACATACATATATATATATATATATATACATATATATATATATATATATATTTATTTATTTATCAATTCACATACAAATTTAATTTTCATTAGTAAAGGTAGTATTAAGACCTGTAACTTAAAAACTTTCTGGCTTCTCTATCTGTAAGTTACCTGGTAAACTTGTATGCAAAACTGTTCAATTGATAATAAATTCATAAAAACAGAAATACAACCTTACCCCCAAACACCCTTATTACCAATAGATTTTTCATTCACCTAGAATCTGACAAGTTCCTATTTCCTCATTCATTGCAAATGTATATGCATAAAAATCTAAAAAAAATCTATGCCATCTATGGGCACAAACATGCGATGAAAGAAAATAATGGGAAACTAAATGACTCATAAAACATTGACCTCAACTCTGTAGCTTAAAATCTTTTTTCTTTCACTTATCTGAATTTACCTATCAGTCAAAGTAGGCATTTTATAGAGTCCTAATTTCTCCTAGCTTTGGGAAAGAGAAACATACTGCTATAGGTAAAAAAAGGTTTTAAAAATTTTATATTAAAGTTTCTGCACCTAAAAGGAATAGAATTTCATAGTTTTACTTTACCTTTTAAATTATCATTTTTCATGCCTAAACCAGTTATAAGTAACTACTATCAGATTTGCTATTCTAAAGGCAAAAGGAAATGCAAATATCAAATATCTGTATGGATCTGTATAACTAATCCACACCCAATGGGAGCAAAAAATGTAATATTACAAGGAGACCATTTAGACTGGTGTACAGGCAATCCGTTTTAAATATAGGTAAAACACTCCACTAAGTCTCACTCAGACAATGTGCATATCTAGAATGACCAAGTTTATCAAATGAATAATTTCTGTGGCTCCAAAAATTCTGATTCTTATCAAGAAAAACCCAAGACCAAGACATAAGGACATAAAGCTGGGATTACTAAAGAAAATAAATCTACAGCAAATGTTTATGTACTAATACATCTCAGGCAAACAAATTAAAACCTGTCTTTCCATTAAGCCTAAAAGATTATAAATGTCTAAGAATGAAGCATATCAGTCTGAAACTATCAGTTATTCCATGTTTTGTTTATTACCTCAAAACTACATTTTAAATGAATTTTTGTGGCCTTTCATTAATTTTTAGTAGTTTTTCTCTAACTTTTGAATTTTCTGCTCTGACAAGAACACTCTCTACCACCATTTACTTCTTTAAATATGCAACAATTATGAGAGCTTCTCAGTAGATTAGTACTGCAGCTGTGTTACTCTCTTTAAATAGTCATTGTTGTTGTTATTATTATTATTATTATTATTATTATTATTATTATTATTATTATTATTATTATTATTATTATTATTATTATTTATTATTATTATTTATTATTATTATTATTATTATTATTATTATTATTATTATTATTATTATTATTATTATTATTATTATTATTATTATTATTAACAAATGAACCTGAGTAGATATAACTATGTATATTCATGTGCAAACAAATGAACCTGAGTAGATATAACTATGTATATTCATGTGCATCTTATGTTAGGTTGACAATTACTACATGTGAAGTAATGTTCATTTTTAGTGCATGAGAACCACACCAATTTAAAACAAAAACATACAAGAACAAGAAAGGCAGAACATGTGCTGTAGCACTCTGTCCTTTTTTATGTTCTGAGAACAGCTCAAATTGCTAGTGCCAGCACTTTCAGAAAAAATTGATAACATATATAAGAGCTTGCCCATAGATGGCATGAATGTTTCCAGCTGGAAACCAATATTAGCCTGTTCCATATGCCCTATTCAGCACATCCTTAAACCTTTTTTAGCTTGTTGTTTTAACTGTCTTTGATACTTTAATTATTTGTTTAATTGATTGTTGATCAAAATTTTACTTGATTTAAATATGATTCCTGGATCATGTTAGCTACAGCTTCAGTAAAACTCCAAAGCATTACTGCAAGCAGTCTGGTTTATAAGCATTACTGCAAGCAGTCTGGTTTATAAGCATTACTGCAAGCAGTCTGGTTTATAAACATTTTGCTCAAATCAAAGCTAACTTTGTTCTTCTGCCATATAAAATAATCAGTGTCAAAGCCTGAATTGGCATTCAGTATGAGATATTTCATACATAAATATAAGGAAAGGACAGAACCACAATTTTATTTTTAATTGTCATGGTATATATTGTAATTGTTTACATTATTTGTGAAGCTGCAAGTAAACAATACTTCCAGTGCATTATGAATGCATATGATCATATTGTATAACTTAAAGGAGCTTGTACTAATGTTTACAATTAACCAGTAAATAACACACATACTATATAATGTATTATTATATATAGTAATTCTATTATTTATAGGTAAATTGTAAGATAACAATATGAGACCCTGTATTACAAGTAATACACACACACACATACACACACACACACACACACACACACACACACATATCTCCACCAGTTAACCCATTTAATCAAAAGAGTAGTAACATTGGATTGATGTATAGGGTGTGATATATGTCACTTATAACCTAAAAAAGATCTATAGCATTTAATCAACTCTGACAAATTAGGACAAACCATGTGGTATTTTCCCTTTCATACTAAAAATACATCATTATAGTTTGGGCTGCCTGGGTGCTGATGTGGATATACTAAGTTAGATAACATTTGCTTAAAATGGATTCAGGCGACAAAAATCAATTTTGAGTAAATATGAGTTTGTGTGTATATGTGTGTGTGTTGGGGGAGGGATGGAAATTTTAATGCTGAAATACCTGTTGCGACTGCATAGTTAAGCAAGAGTAAGTCATTCTTACACATGGTGACTCTAATGAAGTTTCTTAAAATGATCTGGATGGATGCTCAGTAGTACTCACCCTTTTTCAAGGACACACACCACTAATAGGATATCAGTTTAGGTGGAAGGTGGGAATCTGGCAATAGCTGCAACAACAACCCCAATAATGTAAAGCCCAAAATGTAGCCTCCAACAGAAACTGTTGATCTCAGTAAGAAACCTGCTTGACAAAGGAGAGAAACTGACACATAAATGCCACTGAGCCACAGAGTAACTCTGCTTCTATGGATGGGGTATGAAGATCTCTTCTTCATCTCACAGACACTAAGAAAAGCAAGAAAACAGTCTCAACGGTAAAGTTCTTGAAAGAAGCCTCATCCAAAGGTTCAAAGGAGTTTTAGATTCTATCTAGGCATCTGCAGCTTTATATAACTGATCTGTAGGGCATTATTTGGGTTGTTGTAAAGGGATGTCATATAGTCTTTGATAGCACAAACCAACAAATGATTAGGATTAACACATTTCCTACTGCACCAATCCCAAATGATTCTTTACTTAGAATAATAGACCTTGGACATTGAGCATCTCCCAATTAATCCACTTGCCAACTGTCTTCTAAACCATTTCCTGAAGTGTGCAAGCTGAGAATCTATATGTTGCTATGTAGAAGACAGTACTTCGACAAAACTTCTCTCCTCTGAGGTAATGTCATCAACTTGTTTACAGTGCGGGAACATTTTGAACCATCATCACTGAGGCCATTGAGGGGCTATAAAAATAATTTAATTCATGAGGTCCTTACTTGTGAGATCATTGTGAAGTTTGGGAAGGCATATCTGAACAGACATCCCCACTTCAAGCTAAAATCTCTGGGACTAATGAAATCTAAAAGGGAAGATTGCTGTTTAGCCTTGTTGCAAACAAGTCTACCAAAGGTTCCTCCCAAAGTCTGAACAGGGAATCTGATACAAATTGATGCAGAGACCATTTTATGAGTACTATCCTCCCTCTCTTGGACAGGCTGTATGTGGCAAACTCAGAGAGAAGAGCTGTGTGTACTTCCTTTTTGCCTGAGGTATGTTACCACCATTTTCAAAGGAGACCATCACATAATATTTTATTTTATCAATGCACCCCTGAAGGAATAAGATCAGTGTCCTCTTTTCCAAATTGTTGAAGAGGAGGGTAGATTCTTCCCTAAACAATGAACCCTGAAGAACTAACCCTTCCAATCCAAGATGAATATCCCATCTGTAAACAGATAGGAATGGAGTTCTTGACTGGACCACCAAATCAGATGATGGTAGACCCTTGAGAAATCTGAGCTGTTTGATGATCCCTGTGCTAATTCCAGTTTACAAGCAGAAGAAAAAGAAATGGGCACAAGTACAATCCACCCAGGGAAACCAGGTCACTGTGGAGTTAAAGTTTTGCAGCAGGTATAGACTTAGAAGACCCAAAAATGAGGTCTGGGCTCTGAGTGTCTCTAACAAAGCCAGGATTCTGTCTCCTCTGTACTGGTGGGTAAGAAACTCTGTTTACAATTAGTTGTGATGTCACCAGTTGGCTTAAGCTTTGAGGCTGGAAACATGATATTGTAACACCTCAGTGATTCCACCCGAGAGAAATTTTCAAAGAGACTGCCAGTATCCAATCAGAACTAAGTTAATCAAACTTTGGGCAGGTTTCCCATGCAGCCAGATATTATTCTGTTTAATCCATTGTGAAAGAATCAGTGCATATGTGAATACTGAAGAGAACAGGGGAATTAGAGATACCAAAGTGTGCTCCAAGTGACTAAATTTTGCACGCATTTAAAAGACGGAAAGTCAGTTCTAGAATTATGATCAATTCTAGGAACTTTAGACAAAATTGGAAGAAAGGCTTCTGAGGAAGCTTTCTTGGTGGGAACATACACCACCTGATGATTAGAGATGAGAAGACATTGAGATTACATAGAGATTGGCAGTTGTGTGAGGAAGAAGGGCCGAGAGAACGTAAATGAGGGTACTGGAAGTACTGACAAGGAGACCTGGGAAAGGAATATATGGCAGAAGTTACAGAAGAGTAACACAAAAAGGGCATGGGAAGGACACACTCTCACCTTTAATTGTCAATTTGGATAAGTTGTGTACTGATTGGAAGCAACTGCATTGAAAAATTGACCCATATTTGTGGAATACGATGATATAATTTATTAAATTGTTGTACCTTTCACCTTATTAATTTTATATTATAACCCCTATACTGTTGGTTTAGCTCCAAGCTATTTAACCTTTAAATTGTCCAGCTTTCTCTGGGGTTAGGAATAATTTTGTAGGGCGCATGTGACAATAATTAAGTCCATAATTGGAGCTTTAATTTGCTTTATTTCACATATAAATTCTACTTGTTTTATTTCATTTGAAAAAAAAAACATATAAAATGAATATAAATTTTCACTGCAAAATTACAAATGTCATTATAACAGTGTCTCTTAAGCAAGGCCCCTTCCATCCAAGTTGCCCTTATAGTTAGAATACACACACACACACACACACACACTTTCTGGTTGTAATACTGGTTCAAATGCAACTGATTGTGAAAACAATAGAATTTGATCTGATCTCTACATATTCTGTTATCAACAGATTCATAATGCTGCATTGCTTTGACTTCCATAAAGACTCAACCATTCAAATGAACTTCATTATTCATTCATTGGGATTAGGTTTAAAAACTACCTGTGTTTGTAAAAGGATTAAGGTCAAACAAAAAATATCACTAATAGCTAAATCAATAACAGGATGCTTGTACAAGAAACAAAGCAATGTTGAATTCCCATTACTGAAATCATTCCAGGCACTTCAATCACATGATCAGCTTTCCTTTCAAAATTGGATGGGGTTTTTTTCTTCAAGGATAATGAATGTTTGAAACTAATGTTGGAGCACAGACTTTGAATAATGATGTTAATGTCTGGTGATTGACAAATGATCTAAGTACCATTAGGCATAATATACCATGGAAAACTGAAATATGAAGCTTTTGCTGCTATCATTTTATTCATGACTTTTTCAGAGATTTAGACTTATGATTAATGGAAAAGTATCTCATTTGAATTTAAAACAAGACTAGAATTATGTTTGTGAAACATGTGTGCCCCCAATGCCTACTGCAACCCAAGAAATTAAAATCCAAAGTGTTCCATTGTATGTCCACTGTGTGTTTGATAGTCCTCAATGAAAAAAACTGAACTGTTTATGCCAATATTTTTCTTTTTTCAAAGAGATATTTGACCTTAAAATCAATAGGATTTGCTCCAATCCCTCCACAAAGTTTGGTCTAAATATGTGGGGTTTTTTTAACCGATGTAAAAAAAATTTATCATGCATGAAAATGTGTTTGTTTATTGTCTTTAGGTAACTATTATTTTTGCTTTTACATAGTTGTTTATAAAAATATTTGTTGATTCAGTATTTCATTTTGATCTGTTAGTCTCTCCCCATCATCCAAATTTAATTTCTTCACAATTTTGTTAATGTAGTTTCTCATTTCCAGGTTAAGAAATTATAAGAAATTAAAGCTAAATTCTTGTCAGCAAATTCTTGACATCTTAATATTACTCCATCTGTTTGTATTTTTTACCTGATTTCTTCTAATTTAGTTTGTTTATTATTGTTGTATATTTTAATCTCTGCAACAATATTCTGATTGAGTTGTTTCAAAATAAAATTTAAGCTTCAATTTTTTTGGTGTGTTGTTTTTCTTGTTTTGTCTTTGCTTTTAAATATTCAGTTGTGTCAGTTTAAGTTTTCATTTTAAGAATTTCAAAATAAGAGTTGATTATTACATGTTAGCTTTAATTGTATTGAATCATTTTAATCAGCCTTATATCATCCTTTGACAGTATTTACAATAAATATTTTAACTTTGTTCCATTTGTCTTAAAGTCTTGCTTTGAATTTCCAATAACTATGGCAAATTGTAAATAATGATAAGGTTGGAGTATTAGCAGATAGTTTGTTTTGAATCTGAACTATAAAAATATATCCTCAAAAATCAGGAAATAATTTAATCTGCTTTGTTCAAGTCCTGAACAGCAGTCCAGTCACCACAAATAATAATAAATTAAATATCAACCTAGCAATATCTTTTCTTAGATTCTTAAAGATGTTGGAATTATTATGACCCTGTAAATTGACAAAGATTATTTTATTTTCATGAATCAGTATATCAGATGTCTTAAAATGACCTACCATATCTGTTACATTTTATTCTTTGGATATAAATTTTTAAGTTATTTCTAAAAGAATTGTCAACACACTACTACTAGATTTATAACTGAAACCAAAAAACCCATTTTGCAGCATTCCATACAGTAAAGTGTTGGATATAATTACATGTACCAACTACAACAAAACAATGCAAGTACAAATTATGATAAAACCTTATTCCATGATAAACAATTGGATACATATACACATTTATTATATGCTTATTTTCTTCTCTGTTAACTTTACATTTTCAGAATCATGCAATAGTTTACTATATTCAACTCATATGCATCTTCATACTAAACTCACATGTGCCCAATAGTGTATTATGAACTATGTTGTAAACAAATCATTAACACTCTCATAGTAGATGCTTTACATACTGGTTGAATAAATTTGTTTCTGAATGAACAAAAGCAGATGTTTCATGGACTGCCACATACCAGCTGTTTTGGCACATTCTGAATTAACTTTTTTGATACAATTTTTCAGATTTAGGCTAGCTATCATGCTAGACAGGGTCCTTACAAATAACATGAAAGTGACAAGGCATAAACTGTGTTCTTTAGATGGTAATATGAATGGCAAAAAATATACTTACAGTTCCATGTCATGGGTTCTCAAGCTTGATTATACATTTCAAAATTATACAGTAATTTCAACTATATTCCAAGTGGAACTACAGCCTCCTTACTACACTCAAAATGAAAAAAAATTATATTCCATAGCATCTTTTTGATAATTGAAACTGAAAGAATTCAGATTTTTCCCACATAATGTTTTCAAACATTCAATGACAGAACAGAAACACACTTGGAGATGTCAACACGCTTCTCCCTCCTTCAATCTGATGTATTTCATGTAAAATTTGCACATAAATCCAGTCCATAATCACTAAATTTCGTAGAATTGACAAAAATACCAAAATTTATTCATTTCAAATCAAATGGAAAAGTTGTTGCAATGCACACCCATTCACAATATGACTTTAAATTTCAATTTGAAGTAGACCAAAGAATCATTTTCTTTTGAAATTTGTGTCTAGCGTGACTAAGTTTAAATTTATCTGGGCAGAGTTATGTGCACATTTATAATGTTGTTGTGTAATGATGAATCTACACTAGTGTATTTAGTTTGGAATACAGCATACATTCAGTTACTTTGTTTCTTGTAGTGTCTTTTTGTTTATATCATTAAGACTTAGGTAGAATAAGAAAATGAGAATATAATAAAAAGGTTACTACATTTGTATAGGAAAATATGAACTCATGTTGGATGGATATACTTTCTCAATTGTCTAAAAGACATCATTTCACTGGAAAAGTCATTTAATATTATTAGAAAAAAGAAACTCTTACAAGTGTAAATTCAAAACCAAGTTTGCACTTAATAAATAATTTAAAATCTGTATATAAAAAAGATTTGGTAAATAGTACAATTAACAGACAGCATGGAAAACATGAGTCAAGGTCAAAACAATTACAGTGCCAGATAATTGATCAAACCAATAAAAAAACTGCATTTTAGCAAAGAAGAACACCAAAAATACATTACAAACTTAGTTCCTTTGAATTTAAATTCATGCATATGATATACATGTATGTAGTTTTTGTAGAACTTGTAAATAGAAAATACCTAATTTTTATGATTGTCCAGCTATTTAAGAGTTTTGGAAATCATTTACTACATGGATTAAGAATTATGTACCAAATACCAATGAGTTCAAAAAGAGTTTTTTTTTTAAGAAATAACAAGTTTGGTGATCTGATTAATTTTTTCATCAATTTTTTCATCCTGATTGCTAATTATCTAATTTGTATGTCTCTCTGTGCTTGATAATAAAAATTTATAAAAGAATAGATTTCTACTTTAAAAAACTGGAAATATATTTAGCAAAGATATATATAATAAAATGTACATATTTGAGAAAAAGTGGAACATATTTTATTTGAACTTTCACAGCTCATAGAACACTACAGATGAACATTGTATATGCTATTGTTACATAATAATTTTACATTTTTTTTACATAATATTTTTACATAATATATTCAAGTTTGAGAAAACACTATTTTTGTTTATGAGTACTAGCATATCTGTACATTTTTCATTGAGTCTGACTGTGTGTGAGAGAGACCGTAAGAGTTTGCATTTATATCTATAAATACAGACTGTGCAATGTAGGAGTCAGCGTTTCTCAACTATTATATATAACACCCAAAACACTGTGCCAGGTGGTGTTAAAGATAATCTATAAAATCCTGACATCTGAAATGTTGAAATGACAATAAAAAATCCCAAAGAAACTTATGGTGCCAACCATAGGGAACACATTCAATACTGTCTTCTAAATATGATGGCAACAGGAGATACTAACTAGTACATACATAAAGAGTCATTTCCCTTAGCCCTACTTATATCTGGTAGAGTTCCAATCATCAACTTTAAATGTAATCCAACAATGGACTGTATATTTAATGCAGTCATTGTTAAGTGCACCAACAGCATGTGATTCTGCATTGAAAACTGCCTCCACAGTCAGCAAATTTTTACATGTCTAGCAATGTCTGATAGTAAAATTCACTGCTTGCTATTGATGATAAAGCTTAACACCATGTTCCCAATGCAAAGTACCTAACAATAAGATTTCAAACACATTTTCATTAACAAAAGAAAAGTGGGGATGATCCACTTGATTTTTCTCTAACATTATTATAATCACATATCACAGACAACATGTTGGCAGTGTAATGCTAGACTTGTCTTCTTATCCTCTGTTTAACAAAAATAGTGCTATGTATATTAAATTTGTATTGTGTTGGATATTATCCAGGACTACTTATTTTAAAGGGCATTTGGTAAACAACATATTACATAACTAATTTTTGTCTATGATGGTAAATTATATTTTCCAATAATTACTACTTGTAGGTAAACATGTTTACCTGGATTTGAGTACAGGACATTGGTATTTACTTTGGGAATTCATGGTCTACCTCATGTATTGTATTCTTTACTAAAATTTAAGTGAAAGACCTAAACTTGTTTACAACTTACAACTTACAATATACTGTAAAAGAACTTTGGATCCTCATCTTGGTTCTTTAATTGTGTCATGGGTTTTTATGTTAAGGTTGTTTACATCAGATCTATTTATTACTATTTTAACATCTGAAGTGGAATCAGTCTTTTATACGTGTCCAGTTAATATATGAAAGTATTTTTTTATTTCAATTTTTCACTGGAATTACAAAGTGCTCATTAATACTTTCCACATAAATCACTATTTTGGGATTAATGTAATTCATTTTGAGACATTTTGGATTATATAATTGTGGTGCATCAATACTGTTGGCACATCATTGCTGTTCCAGGCTATTTGTATATCAGCACATTCAAGATTGGAATTCATTTGGTATACCACTGAAATTCATTTGGAATACTTTATACTTTGTGGCTTGTGATGGAACTTTTAGGACTATTTGGGACTCAATTCACAATACTGTAAGTTCACTTTGTATTCTAAGCAAATAAATTATTTGTTGAAATTTATTATACTCGTTGGTTTTTGCTCTTTTCTGTTACTTAGTTTTAGGATCTTAGAATCATAAGAATACCAATACAGAGCAGATTATGGGGTAACCAGTACAAATGACTAATTTGATAGCCTGAACTTTCAGATTGACTATATAAACATGCTTTGTGCAAACACCCATACCGCAACTGGATCTCAACTGACTGAAGAGTTCTGCAACTGAATTCAATAAATTTAACTCATGATCTCATCAATTATGAATCATTTATGTATTTTTCTATCATTAAGTGGTGACTGAAAATTTGTGGTTCATCAATATGGGCTTTTCCTGGTTAGAACAAACCTATTCTTTCTCCCAACATTTTCCTGATTTCCCAGCAGTATGGAAACCCTGGATGTCTATTTGATGGGCATTTCCAGTAAAACCAAACCAGTTGATTAAGTTTTTATTTGATCAAGATCTCCAAGTAAGTTTTGAAAGATGATAAAACAATTTTTTGCTGTAACTAGTCTCTTTAATTAATATAAATTCTGGCCTAGGCTTCACATATTTGATCATAAAGGTATGATCTGTGGACACAACATGGCAAATATATAGTTTAAAAAAATATGCATGGTGTGAGGGATTGATGGAATGCATACAGTATTGACCCTGGGACAATTATAAGAGGATTTGATAAGTGTGAGAGATAAGCTTTCATACCCCTTTTGTCTTATGCTTTGTGGCTATAAAATGTTTAAACAATTAAGAAAACATAAAAATTAAACAAACTTAAACAGTGATACATCTATTTTTGTCTAACAAAGAAACTATGTAAACAATGCAGATTTAAGGTCTGCACAGCATTTATTGACTGTAACAAAGAAACAATATGTAAACTAAATACAACGACCTTGGTGTTTTACTTTGTTATAGTGTTTATTTGTCTGTTTAATGGATAAATAAATCAAAAACAACTTTATATAATGATATCTGAGACATCTGTTGACCAATTTCCCAATGTTCAGAGTTTTTATTGGTCAAAATTTGAGGCATGTGTCTTGCAAATAAAGTGATTAAAGATGCCAAAAGGTATCTGGGTTATTGGGTACCCAGCCATTGATAATAACCTGGGTAATACTTGAACTATAGGGTACCCAGCCATTGATAATAACCTGGGTAATACTTAAACTATAGGGTACCCAGCCATTGACAATAACCTGGGTAATACTTGAACTATAGGGTACCCAGCCATTGATAATAACCTGGGTAATACTTGAACTATAGGGTACCCAGCCATTGATAATAACCTGGGTAATACTTGAACTATAGGGTACCCAGCCATTGATAATAACCTGGGTAATACTTGAACTATAGGGTACCCAGCCATTGATAATGACCTGGGTAATACTTGAACTATAGGGTACCCAGCCATTGATAATGACCTGGGTAATACTTGAACTATAGGGTACCCAGCCATTGATAATAACCTGGGTAATACTTGAACTATAGGGTACCCAGCCATTGATAATAACCTGGGTAATACTTGAACTATAGGGTACCCAGCCATTGATAATAACCTGGGTAATACTTGAACTATAGGGTACCCAGCCATTGATAATAACCTGGGTAATACTTAAACTATAGGGTACCCAGCCATTGATAATAACCTGGGTAATACTTGAACTATAGGGTACCCAGCCATTTATAATAACCTGGGTAATACTTAAACTATAGGGTACCCAGCCATTGATAATAACCTGGGTAATACTTGAACTATAGGGTACCCATTTACTATATACAAGTTTTCTACCAGTGCTTGTCAAGGGCAAACTGACTTTGTTTTCAAGATGACAATCCTCTGGACTGAGCTGCGAATACATGGCATTTTAATGTGCCAAGCAGAGGACTGCTTCTTTTTTGCCAGTAAATAATTTACCCTAATCCCATTTTTCCCAACTGACAACTCTTTGAGCTGCCAGTGTGGTACAGTGGCTAGTAACAGAGCCTGGTTATTTGACCTCGCTGCACAACTGACATGTATTTGGTTGCAACCTTGAATAGATTTCACAAATTGTATGATTAAAGTATTACTTTCAAAGCCCAAGCTGAGTCCCTAAATAAGCATCCACAGTGAGGCCAAGGAATCAGATGATATTTATGATGATTAGACCCTGATGATTACTAGATAATGTTGGACGATTTTAGAAATTTATCAGATAATGAGGATGAATTCTTGGACTTTGTACCAGATGACATTTGGTAGTGACATTTATAAGATCTTGTGAATTTAAAAAAAAAATGTTTACTTATCTTCAGGTTTGTACTTAATTTCCCTTTCAATGAGTACATGGGTAACCAATCATTAGGATTGGCAGATGCCTGGTAGAGGTTTTCTAACATTTTGTTGATCAGGCAAATGAATATTTAGAATGAAATACTTATAGGACTCATGGTACTAATTCAGTTCCCATAGTAAACCTATGGTATTAAAAATTCAAAAACTTAAAATTTTTGAGTACTCGTGATCAAACCTGTATTTATCAGTATAGATGAATCCTGGATAACTGCTTCTGTGTAGAGGAAAGGATATGAGCCACAGCATGTGCTTTCTATTCCACAACAAAAAATCAGGTGCTATTTTTGGTAATGAGAGTTCCAAACTCAAGACAGTTAAAGGACTGAAACTCCATCAATAAAACAGTGTCTCTATGTTTTTTTAAACTTACAACTAGGATAAGCTCTCAAAAGATTCTTTTTCCTAAATACATAATTTACATTATTGACTAATCCTGGCCAGCCAAACCCATATATAATCTATTGTATGTTCACCCATTTCCAAGCTGGTTCCCATTTTTCCATACAATTAGTATGGTGTGTCCTGTAGGTGACTAGCAAGATGAACAAAACCAACTGACTTAACATTTAACTATCTAGCATGTGGAAAATTATTAAAACTGTTACAAGAAAAACTGAAATGTCTGCATGGTTGCCTTAAGAACCTACAGCTCAGATTTCTGTTGTCCAGGAATATTTGAAGACAAATATTAATTTACCTATCAATTTATTTTGAAAATAAAAGTGGTATTGAAATGACACTACTTAAACTGTGATCTGAAAGATTTGTCATCATGAAATAAAATCACTGAGAAAACCAATTACAGCCAAAAGTATGCTGCTTTGTCATGTCTGAGGAAACCCTTTCTTAAATCAACATGCATTTTTGGAAAATCCAGGCTTTCAATTTTTCTTCCAAGTCTATTTGCTGATTGAAAGAAAATTAAATTTTATACAAACACTCAATCCACTCTATTAGATACATCAATATTAGATACACTTGTTTAACTTGCTTAGGTCATATATATAGTCAAATCACATAAAAAAATGTGTAAATACAGTGACAGCTAAAAAGTGTCTATGTATCAACTATTTCATATGAATAAGAACTAAAGAATCAGAGTCCATAAAGTTGATTAGACAAAAAGAAAGAAAATGAATAAGAAAAGCATGTTAAGGGGGAGGGTGCAAAGTATTTCTGTATTTCAGGAAAATAAATAAATTTTAAAATAGAATTTAACCAAGGAAATATTGATATGCCTAAATAGAAAAAAACAAGTACAAACCAAATAATCTAAACTGTAAATAAACTGTAAATATAATACTTATTGTATACTTCATCCAGAGTAATTTATTTTTTTAAATATAATTTTCAACTTTAACAACACTCTTCAAAGTTGTTTGGAATGACTCCACTTTTAGAATTTGCTAATAATTTTTTTTAAAAAATGTAATATGTTACAAGAATTAAAAAAGTTAATAAATGCATATGCTACTGAAATTTTCCAATATTACAATACAGTGGGTTTTTTCTTTGGGTAATGATTTAAAAAAAACATTTTAAAATCTATTTATTTATTTACCTCTTTCAGTAATTATTCATTTTCTTACATTTAAAAAAATAAATGAGATATTGTTTCTTTCCTCTGTTAACAATGACAACATTTATCTGAATGTACTATATCGATCCTGTTAAAAGTTCAATGTGTATCTTAAATCTGATGTAAAATTTTAAAATTTATCAGTCATTTTGGCATTAGATGTAGTGACAGATATTGCAAGGGGGGGGGTCCAATGAAGTAGAAGTGAAGAAAACTTAATTTATGTGTCTGAAAAGTTTTTGAAATTTTGTAGTATTCTTGTAATTTTTTTAACAAATCTTTTTCTGTCCCTGTTATCAGATACTTCTGTTTAAAATCTATAAATGGAATCACCTCACTTTTATGATCAATAAAGTTTATGACATTTATAATACCAGTCTTAAACCAATTTTTTTTATCAAATATTTCTACCAGTATGAAAATATTCATGTTATCCAAAATTTATTCATTAAACATAAACCATGCAATTAATATCTTTCCAAAATAGAACTGAAGTCATATTCAAAATATATTTTAAAAATATATATATTTTCAAATGTACAAATTTTGTTAAAAAACATGGTAAATAAAATGACTCCATATTTGTGCCTTTTCCAGCACTTGCTTCAAGCACATGATTCTCAGTCATTTAATAAATCCAATTTTAATCTCTCATCTGCAACTTCCTGTATTCATATTTGTTTATAATTATCTTTCTTTTCACCTTTTCTGAACCACCATACTATAAAAATGTATACACATAATGTATACATAATTTTATTCATTTTCTTAACTAAGTTCAGAATAGGACTGGGTAGAGTGAAAATAAATCAGTGAAATGGAGAATGCTTGGCATTTTATCATTATTATTGGTTGCAACAATGTCAAATTCTTCAATTTTCCAAATGTTCAAAGTATTTTCTACCCTTGTGATGCTTTCTCCAAAAGTGAAATCAAATATTCAATTTACATTTGTTAAAAAATAATTCTAACATTCTAAATAGATAATGTTTCCAAATCTAATTTAATATTTTCATGTAATTTTACATCTATGAAGATGAACACTAAATCAATTAATTTGGCTTTTCACTTTCAATTTTCATTTTCTTTGCAGATATTTTATAAATCTGATTCTATGTTCGTAGACTATTTTCTAATGATTTCATCCAAGTATAATCATTATATTGGCTACATTTATACTCTTCCCCATGTATGAATACTCCTGGTATATTAATATTATTTCTGAACATACATATCTTCTCCAAAATGTTGGAAAACCATTTTTATTGTATGCATTGAATGTGTTAATCCCTTATTTCCCTCCATACTGATGTAAATACCCCAATAAACACCATTTATTAGTAACATTTTCTTTAGGATTTATAAAAGTGAGAACAAAAACATCCATGAGCTTTGTAACATTCTTACTAGAGCCAGAATCTTTTTCTTCTAATCTATATAATAAAGATAAGCTTCAGTAATTAAACCATCTAAATTCAACAGTGTCATGTTCTTGTCAAGTAAATATCTATAATGACTTATTTATGAACTGTAGATATAAAATGTTATACATAAAATTAAACAGTCCTCAACATAGATAACTGAATTTTTTTGTGCAGAAACCAGTTTTTTTTCTTTTCATCATGGTGACACTGACCTTTGATCTTTTGATCCCAAAATCAATAGGTTTTATACCTTACAACAAATGTAACCCATCCACAAAATTTGGTTCCATTTGATGGTGGAGAGTTATTATGCAAAACCCAATTATTTTACCTTTAGGAATAGTAACCTTGACATTATCACCTCTTGACTCCGTATTTTAGTTGGTTTATTTATTTCATGGTTTATTTGTACTCTAAATGTTAGAAATCCACAAAATTTGGTAACTGTACAAGATGCAATTACTCTTTGAATACCATGCCTTCTTTTAGTCATGGTAATCTTGATCTTTGAGCTTTTGACCCCAAACACGATAGGTTTTTTCCTTACCTTAAGTACAAGCCAGCTACATAACTGGCAACTGTAGATAGTGGAAAATGTGTGTGGAAACTTTTTTATATTCTGCCAGTCAGTCATAATGACCTTTGACTATTAACTCAAATTTCATGAGAATTCTTCCTTACCACAAGTATATGACATCCTCATATTTTGGTAACTAAAAATGGTAGATAACCTGAGCTATGACAAAAATAAAAAATGTTCTTCCTCAGCCAAAAAGCAAACCATCTATAGAGTTTTTTAATTATAGATAGTAGATAACTTGAGTAATAAAACTGGTAATAGACAACATCCTAACTTAATTCACTCCTGCTTATAGAAGGTAAACAAAACATAAAAAAAACAAATGCACAGACACACAGACACAAACACACACACTTACACACAAAGAAGTAAATCAATGCTTTCTTGCACATTGCCAATCCATATTTGATTAACTGTTTACAATTTTGAAAATACTGTCAGTCATGTTCCACATCATTAACAAGGAGATAAACCCTTGTTATGTCAAAAAAAGTTTTAGTACTCTTTTTCTGAAATACATAATGAATCTTTGATAACATCTTCAGAGATTATTCTTATTAATCATTTTAAAAGACAAAACATTGACATGTACTGCTCATTACACCTAACTTTCCTGTCAAATGTTATGGATGTTGTTAATAATTTTTACAAGTGTTCCCACAGTATCTATTTTCAAACCACTAGAAGCAACATTAAACTGACAAACAATCTAGACATCGATTACTAGTATGTATAATGCTAGTTCATGTCTCTGTGGCAGTTATTAACAACATCCCTGGTGCTTTATTAAAAAAGAATTTTTCTATAAAATTTAACTGTCACTGATTAACAAAATATCCAAGAAGAGCACAAAGTAACATTTTTCTCAACATCTGCTACCAGTGGATGCCTGAGTGAGTGTTTGGTTGCTTGGTAACAGTAATATGACTCAAATGTGGCATGGTTACCTCTTGTTTGCAGAAAAGTTTATTCAAATACTGGTCCTAAATTATTATGGGATGGAGGCCTACTATAAAGCAAAATACCTCAACATTTATGTATCAAGTAATTTTTTCTTACCCAATCATTGACTTTTGCTGGTCCAGTTAGTTGGCCACTATAACAGTGAGTTGATTTACGTGTAGGAACACCGCGGGGACTAAGAACATAAGTACCATTTCGGACGATGTTAGCAGCAGTAGGCATCTGAACTGGCACTCCATTTCTGTCAACAAAGTTTCTGGTCTTTTGGCCTGGGTGAACAACTTTCTTAAACACCCGCTCTGTGCCTTGGACATCTGCAAAATAAGTCCAAGTTTGAGGGATCTGTAAGTAGCTGATACAGCAAAACATGACATGAAATATCACTATTTTGATAAACCATTTGTCAATTCAGACTAGATTCTTGAAAAACAAGGTCATTTCTTGTAATGTAATATAATATGACCTCTGCTGTGTTATCACTATCTTAAATGACCATTTTTGGTTGAAACAAGAGTGATCTTTTAAAGATGGCTGCTTTGTTCAATCAATTCTTACTGCACACCTTGGAATAATAAGGTGATCATTATATTATAACATATATAGAATTTCAGCTGTTATGACATCAGTTCATACCTATTTGTTATTGCTATAGTTCATTTTGAACAGCATCATAAATGTTATCCTAATCTGTAACTCAGTAAATTTTCAAGTCAACATCATTAAATGTTGCTAAAATTACCTAATTTGTTTCACATGAAGTATTCAAAATTAATTAAATATTTTTAGCTACATTTAATGACATTGAGCTTTTTGAGTTACAGAAAAGATATTATTTGTGATATTGTGCAGAATGAGCTATTGATCAGTTATTAATGACATGTTATTACTATATGTCAGTTGTTACCTAAGTACTGTTAATAGATGATACCAGTTGTTACCTAAGTCTTGTTATCAAATGACATCAGTTGTGTTGTTACTAGATGACATCAGTTGTTGCCTGTATTGTCATCAAATGACACCAGTTGTTACCTAAGTACTGTTAATAAATGATACAAGTTGTAATCTGTATTGTCATCAAATGACATCGGTTGTTACCTATGTGTTGTTCCTTGATAACATCAGTTCTATCCTATGTGTTGTTGCTTGATCGTAATTGTTACCTACATGTTGTTACTAGATTAAGTTCTTACCCAACTGTTACTAGATCATGTCAGTTATTACTAAGTGTTATTACTGTTATTACTATATGACATCAGTTGTTACTTGTGTGTTGTTACTGGGTGTTGTTACTAAAAAACAAGTACTACCTAAGTGCTATTATTTGATGACATCAGTCATTACTGTGTGTTGTTACTAGATGATGTCAGTTGTTACCTATTACATGTATACATAGATCACTAAACAACATCAGCTGTTACCATGGTATTACCAAATGAGAGTTGCTGCCTAAAACCTCTTACTAGATGAAATCAAATATGATCTAGGCACTGTGAAGACATCAGCTGTTATCTATATTCTGTTACTAGATGATGTGAGTTATCACCCAAGTGTTGTTACTAGATAAAAATACCATAATTTGTTACCCGAGTGCTATTACTAGATCAAAGTTGTTACCCAAGTGTTGTAAATTGATGATACCAGTTGTTACCAATATGTTGTTACTATATGACATCAGTTGTTACTTATCATTGTTGTTACTATATATTAGCTGTTACTGATGTGTTGTTACTATATGACATCAGTTGTTGTTTATGTGTTGTCACTATATTACATCAGTTGC
Organism: Potamilus streckersoni; assembly: GCA_016746295.1. Lineage (NCBI taxonomy): Eukaryota > Metazoa > Mollusca > Bivalvia > Unionida > Unionidae > Potamilus > Potamilus streckersoni. The sequence goes on from JAEAOA010001462.1 coordinate 2,144,310, forward strand.
TACCTGATTGTATACTATCATAATGCTCTCAAGGACAGACTGGATGTAAAATGATGGCAGCAATTCTCTTTTGTTAAATAATGACCAAAAAAAATGCTAACACAATTTTAATAACTGCAATAGCAATCTTATGAAAGTAAATGGTAAAGTGAGCAAACAGTATGAACAGTATGAAAGCCCTGGTCAAATCTTAAGTGATTTACAATCTGTTGTTAATTGGCCAAGAAGCATTATTTTTGCAGCAATCCCAAATGACCAAAAATAACTATCACATTTTTTAAATTCACATATAAACATATACTTACTTATCTTTGTGTATTTAACAAGAGAAGTCTATGGTAATCGAAATGTGCAAACTGCATTAATTTAAAATACTTTTATGCTATTATTTTATGGACAATTGGAGACAAGTTATGTTTTACCAAACATTTCTATGTAATGACCCTAACTTAGGGATATATATATATATATATATATATATATATATATATATATATATATATATATATATATATATATATATATATATATATATATATATATATATATATATATATATATATATATTAGAGACCAGTTACTTATTGTAATGTAACATTGTATGTTAAACTTGACCTTCTCCAAAATTGAAGTCATTTCTGCTTGACCTGAATTGACTTTTTTTATTTGATTTTATACAAACAACTAATACATAGCTAAATTATTCTCTATATGTATGGGTTTAAAATCAGTATTATTATTAATAGAAGTAAATATGTTTATTACAGTCTAGGTCTAGGTTTTGGAATTTACTTAGTATATTTTTCATAATCCAAGTTATGGTTTTTATTTTGTAAACATGGGGATCATTCTAGAAAGTTATTTTCCATTAGGTAATAGGGTTTTATTTAGAACATGCTAATTGTGACCTGAGGTCATATACAGAACTATAAAATTTTATAACTGAGAAAATTTTTTCAGTTGTGCTTTAAAATCTAGCACTTTCAAATTGTTGTGTCCAGTAATTATCATGTTTGGGCTGAAGACATCTGAGTTCTTCAAAATACTTAATTCAAGTCATTATTTTATCTGGAAATACAAAAGTGTTCTCATAAAATACATAGAGACATTCACTAGAATTTATAGCGAATTCAAACCTGGAATTACAAAAATGTTATTCAATAAAAGACTGTTAAAACATCAACACTCTCTAAGCTACCAAAGACACATCATTGCCTTCAGTTTTTGGATTTATTCTGGACTTTTACTGAATTATATTCAGAACTTTAAATTATTATGACTGTCTGTATTTCTTGGATTTTTGGGGGATGTAATTCAGTAAGTTCTTTTTTCCTATTTTACTTTTTTGAAAATAAATTATTTCTTGAATTTTACAAAGCTTGTTGCCTTTTCACCTTTTCTATTACTTATTTTAAGAGCATAGACTTCTAACAATACATTATTTGAAAGGACATATTCATAGGGATAGATATTAAAGAGTACTTTTTAACATAACTTCTATGTAATAACTCTTACTTATGGATTGTTTTTACTATACATTTCTATGCAACAAATACCACACATTTATATGGAATGATTCTTACTCAGGGATAGATTTTAGAGACCAGGAACTTTTACTGTAAGATTTAACTACAGTTACTGCTACCATTTAATTTCATTTAATTTTAATCATTTAATTTTAATCTTATTCCATTTTGTGAATAAGAGAATTCTTTATAAAATTTATATTCATGTAAATGGTTTCCTTTCCCAGTTTGGCATTTTTTAAAACCTGCTAAAGAAAATGTTGATCTGTAAGATTTAGAGTTTAAGAACACAGAGGTCCAATAATAATTACCAAAGGTCCACAGTCTTTGAATAATAGTGGTAGAAGACTAGCTTCTATAGCCCTAGGATACTCTATATGCATTTACAGAGACTAAAAGCTCATAGCTGACAAAAGCCTGCTGGCCAGGCATCTATTTTTTTTAAAATAATGACCAGGTCAATAAATGCATTTAAAACCACATTAACTCTGATTCAATACTTAGCTGCCTCTTTGAACTACTCCATATTAATAAAAAAAATTGCAAAACAAACATGAGTACTGTACTATCATTTACACTGAATACATTGGATCCAGAGGATTTTAAACTCATCCTTTTTAAGCAAAGGTATTTTTTTTTATGTCAATATAGAAAGTTGGATATATTTGCAAAATCAATAACTCCTTCAAACACAAAATCCTTCAAGAAAAAAACCTGAATATAACCTAATGTCAAGATTCTAAATAATAAAAAGACAGAAACATATTAAAATTCATAAAGCTTTTGAATATAGTTGTACTAATCTACCCTTGGATACAATAGAATTTGCTTCTGAAGAGTTGAATAGATCCAGTGAGTGAAATCAAATTATGACTAGCTTATCTTTACTTATTATAGCTTTGTGGGACTCAAATGTATTTTGCATTAAATTGTTTTGAATAGACCTACAGAAAATGAATTCACATATTACTACTTACTAGCATGGTCACTGTATGTACAATTTACAATGAGATTAACAGCCCATATACCATAACCATGTCATCGGTGGAGTGGTTTGTCAGTGAAAATACAAGTATCAATATAAGGAAAGTACAGCTAATAAAACTGGTACAAATTTAACTTTTATTTTTAATTCAGACTAATGATTTTGTTAATATAAAAAAAAACATTGTTTTATTATAAATTAATATATCATAGAAATATCTTCAACATAGAATCTTGAAAAATTTTAGTACAATATTACTTTAGTTTCAAGGGGAAATTACATTTTAGTCTGTATTTAAATTTGTAAATAGGAAATTAAATATATTTTTTAAAGAGGGTTATTGTTTCTTGGGTTTTTTAATTTGGGGTTTGCCATGACTGTTAAATCCATGATAACTATGACCACACAAAAATGGTTAATTGGAAAATTGTAAATTTAAAGATTTTGCATGTTCTGATGGTTTAAAAAGTCATGTAGTCCCAAAAAAATATTAAAGTAGAGTGTCACACCAACTAGACTGGATTATTTATTTCCAATCTTGTGCAAATGTTTATATTTCATATCCACCTTATCATTTTTCATCATCCAAAATCATGATTTTCCAAACCAAATCTTAATCTCTTGAACAAATACAAACATCAAAGGTAATTTTATATGCCTGTATAAAGTAGTAAACATATCATACCATTATTGTTTGTGTCCAACAATCAAAAATGTATTGATGATAAAAATGTAATTATAGTTTCCATTTAAACAATAAAAATGGTAAGATGAGTAAAATATCCATAAAGAGTATACAGAACATCATGCATGGGAATAACTTTAGCTACTTGTTCTGTGGTCTGTTAAATTTGTTTTATAGAATTTGAAAGACGGTCACTTTGGTGCAGCTATACTAAGAAGCACACACAAAATTTATGAAAACCAGTTGATCCTAAGCACAAAACTAATTAAATTGCAATCAAAATTCAGAAATGTTCAATTTGAAAAGTGTAAAATAGTGCAGTGGTAAATTGTGCAAACTTGTCATTATTAGCTCATGAGTGTAGGCAACACATGCTAAATGTTAGAAGCCCTATCAAAGCATGACTTTACTTTAAGATTTGTTGTTGGTGAGTACTGTACATAGTCACAAATGACTTACTCTAAATTGTTTTAATAATTTAGAAGTAGTAGTAGTTAAAGCAAAGCATGGACTACATAAATTCTTACATGTATCTTATGACATCTTACCCATATAGACGAAGTAAAATTTATCATGCAAACTATAAATGTGTAGTGTCAGTCTGTTTAAAATATTATTTAAAAAAAAAGTCCACCAAGACAATATCATTATTCTGATATTGTCTATTTTGCTCACTCCTTCAACTGTTTCAAACTGATGACCATGTGGCCTACACGCGAACATTATCTCCAACTTGTAAACAAATATTTGTCATTCAAAATTGGTTCAGCTCAAGAGGAATGCTTTAGTCATTTACTTTAGAATATTATTTTCGCATTTGCTTAAGATATAATTCTGTAAATAAGATCTAGCTTAAAATAGAGATAAGTTGTAATCTATAACGCGTTGACAAATACCGAACAAATGAATGGGAATAATAGCAGACGAATTAGGAATGTTCTTAGAAAATCACAAAGACACGAGAAAACTTTATGAAAATGAAAGATGAATTTTTCAAATGCTGAAATTTTTACCTATTGTTTGTTGGTCAAAGTGAATCATGATGTCCAAATACGTCTCAGCTGTTGGTAAACATTCACTCTGTGATAACACTCAGTCACTGGGACCTCATATAATCTTACACTAATCCACATTGCCCGCGATAAGTCGCCATTCGTTTACAGATGACGTCATCGTTGCCAAGCTCTAGAATAGGGGTGCTAAGCATACAGCCCGCGGGAATCATGGCTCGTGTCGTTAAATTAAGCGTGTGTATTTATGCTTTTATTAGACACCAAAACTTTCGCAGTGCCGCCCGCTTAGTTTCAATTAAAATCGATTCTAGCCCTTGCAAGCACTAGAGTTCTGCACCCTTGTGAGGGAGAATTTATTTTATAAAAATTTTTATAAAATAAATGCATTGTTCTATAGACGGAAAAGTTAGCTTGTCATGCCTTATATCTAAAAAGAGAACTAAGAAACTGTACAAAGTAAATTTAATTATGCATACAACAACAACAACAACAATAATAATAATAATAATAATAATAATAATAATAATAATAATAATAATAATTATTATTATTATTATTATTATTATTATTATTATTATTATTATTATTATTATTATTATTATTATTATTATTTAAAAAATCATGATAATAATATATTCATACAGAACATGGACTTCTGGGTTTTAATATTAGGTTTTAAAAATGCATTAATTTAGAAAGATTTAAACATTTTTACTTTCTTCCATAGATCTAATATTCATTCAATTGTGCCACCACCACCACCCCAAAAAAGAAATAAGCAAATGAAAATTAAAAAAAAAACATCCGAATTATGTTAGCAAGTATTATAAAATGTAAACTACCAATATATATATATATATATATATATATATATATATATATATATATATATATATATATATATATATATATATATATATATATATATATAGTTTATTACAAACACTGCTATCATACAGATTAGAGAAATTAAATTCGTGCTCTACGGAGTTTCGAGCCCAGGTCCGCGAGTAAAGGGCACCCATCGCCTTGCCAGCACGCAACAGCCCATATACCGTCACGACTAAGCAAGCATCACCAATAAATGATGGCACTAAATCGGTCGGTGTTATATAAGCTTGTGCGTAGCAGACACACTCGCATGACGACCTAGTAATTAATTCTCATATATACACAGTCGTTACAGATTTTTATGAAAAAAATCAAGGTATATAGGATAATAGTTTCCTTTGAAAAATAAATTATTTGACGTACGCCCCTTTTGAACTGTTACGGTCGGAGTTTTATTGCACGCCTGTCACTGTACTGGTAAAACGACCCGGTCAAATGCTACTGGAGCTTAACGTAATCCCTTTTAGGTGTTCAGAGATGAAATAAAGAAATAATCAGTGAACTTTCTCAAGACCTTTCTGTTTTGTCTATGTTAACTTCAGAGCACAATTTATTTAACCTTCAGTTTCAATAAGTCTTCAAAATACGACA